>JAFMSR010000015.1:26670073-27137573 GCA_022818135.1 Saxidomus purpurata
TCTTGGTAGAGGTCCACTAGCCAATGCTACATGCCAAATATCTAAGCTCTAGGCCTTGTGGTTTCAGAGAAGAAGATTTTTTAAGTTTTTCCTATATATTACTATGCAAAACTAAGTGACCCCCAGGGCGGGGTCAATTTTGACCCGGGGGTCATAATTTGAACAATATTGGTAGAGGTCCACTAGCCAATGCTACCCTAAGCTCTAGGCCTTGGGGGGGTCCCCCCCCCCCCCCCCCCCCCCCCCCCCCCCCCCCCCCCCCCGGTAATTTGAACAATCTTGGTAGAGGTCCACTAGCCAATGCTACATGCCAAATATCTAAGCTCTAGGCCTTGTGGTTTCAGAGAAGAAGATTTTTTAAGTTTTTCCTATATATTCCTATGCAAAACTAAGTGACCCCCGGTGTCATAATTTGAACAATCTTGGTAGAGGTCTACTAGACAATGCTACATGCCAAATATCTTAGCTCTAGGCCTTGTGGTTTCAGAGAAGAAGATTTTTAAAGTTTTCCCTATATATGCCTATGCAAAAACCACCCTAGCGGGGTCAATTTTGACCCGGGGCTCATAATTTGAACAATCTTGGTAGAGGTCCACTACACAATGCTACATGCCAAATATCTAAGCTCTAGGCCTTGTGGTTTCAGAGAAGATTTTTAAAGTTTTTCCTATTTGTTGCCATAGCAACCAGAGTTCTGCATGGAATGGAATTCTTTGAACAATTTTGGTAGAGCTTCATGCAAGGAATATTCCTGCATAGTTTTATCAACGTAGGCCTAGAGGTTTCAGAGGAGATGTCATTTGAATCAAAATGTTGACGGACGACGGACAATCATCGATCAGAAAAGCTCACCCTGGCGTAGCCAGGTGAGCTAAAAATGAACAGTTTGGACAAACTGAATACAACCTGTAATGTGTATTTTAACTGAGATTCAGAATGTTCTGACTCTGTCGGGACATAATTGCTAAACAAACTGTGTTGAAATGTTACCACATGACTAAACATGAATTTCCTTCCAAGAGTTTAGAAGCTTGAATATATACTTACTGATCCCACATGAACTCTGCATAATGCATTAAGTGGTGAACATTTGACCAGTTTCATGCAAAATGCTCTATGGGTTCAAGAAATGGACACAAATCAGACAGACTAAAAACAAGATGGATATTATGTTTATATCTCGTCACTCATACAGAGCAGATAAAATATTATTTACTTCAATGCTTTTATATAACTTCAAGCTATAAACAAAGTGAACTATATCAACCAAAACTTTACTACCAATATAAAAACAATTCTGACAATCAGTTTTTCTGTACTGTTTAAAACAAGCATGTCTGTGATCTGCTGTTCTGAAGTTCCTTTACAGTTTGCCCTACTTTCCAATCCAATCAAATACCCCTATTTCACTCAAAAAAAGCTAATTGTATTCTCCATATTGACTCAATATCTCCAATATGAAAATAATTATTTCACTTATTTTTCCAATAAGTAAGACTGTGACATCACAGAGTTAAGCTCTGCCCTAAATCTCTATATATGTCAATACAAATATAGTCTGTAAATGGGAAAACTGTAAGCCGGTTATAGGTCCATATTACAGAAATAAAGAAACTTATTGCATTGCTTTGCTAAAGCTCCCTCACAATAAATTTGTTTATTCCTGTAATATAGACCTGTAACCTATACGTATTAAAATCTGATTTGGAATGGCAATAACTAACATCAGAAAGAAAACAAGAATATCCTTTGATCAGTAATAATCAACTATAAACAACTGATATGCATGTATGTGTACCTGTTTGTACTTATACCCATATTTGGGATATTTGCCAATTTTTTAAGAAAGACACAGTATAACTTCTTAAACAAGTATCAATAACTCAAGGAACCAGGATACGTAGAAAAGTCTGCATGGTTCTGGCTGTTTTCTGTACACCTTTATACAATGTGGCAACTGCTTATGAACCGTTCCCTCATTCTCTGGTACTTCTCAACCTTTGATACTCTATGAGAATTACTTCTAGAGTTGATAGGAAGTTTGTTAAGTAGAGATTCGTTGTCCATGCAATTGTTAAAAGATTATTAGTGTTTAAAAAACAATCCTATTTATTACATTGCTGCCAAAGGTCAAGGTCCTTATTCTATTGAGGGAAAAAATACAGAATGATGTAAAGAATGTTCACAAATTTTCAATAATAAGAATTTTAAAGTCCCAGTAACACTTTGAATGCAAAATTATTTGTAGTTCTATATATATATTTTACTTACTGGTGAAACTGATTGCTGTTTGTTTTAAAAACACACTTAGCATTTGCTTTTAAATTGAATGTTTATGTTAAAGCTGCTCGCTCTCAGTTACTGTTGAAAAAAATATTTTAAAAAAAATTGACATTCTTTTTCATAAATATAAAACTAAAGGCTAGTATAAAAAAATAAGCAAAAATCTAGGTAGGAATTTGCAGAAATCGATTGAAAAGGTCGGTTACATGGCACCGCTACACTATATGTTTATATTGAAATTTCAAAAGCGTTTGCAACGCTTTTGAATTTGGTAGCGTATTTTTCGAAATTTAGAGATATACGGTGACATGAATTTATACTAGAGCCTTTTTATATCACAATATGTTCTAAAATACGTTATTTACATACAATTTGAAGAACTTTATTTTTTTAACCAAAATCTGAGAGCGAGCAGCTTTAAAGCGCAGCCTTTTGACGATGATAATAACATTCTTTTAGTAATAGATACAGTACTGTTTGCGAGAATATTTACTTTTCTTTGAGGAGGCGTGTAATAACGTGATTGTCCGAACAAACAGTTGCCTATCTGATTTGTATCATGGCCAATTATATATACTATACTCTATTGATACTATACTCTATTTCAGTTAGAGTACAGTTTGAAGCTTCACCTCCTTGCACAAAGCAATGCATCATAAAAAGATTACTTTGTTTAATGTAGATTCTTCCAAAACCCATGATACAACACTAAATAGACCACAGTTCTATGATTATTCAATCCATAAATTTATGATTACATATTATGTATATAATTTATTATGTTGTTTATTTATTGAGTGTTAATGGGACTTTTACGATTTGATGATAGTATTTATTAATGAGTTTGTAAAGTTTTATGATTTCTTTAAATGCATTTATTGACAATCAAGACTTAGAGGGAATGAAACACAACATGTTTGATTTTCTTCCTATATGGCACTTACAATACCATGCTGAACAATGCATAAAAACATGTCACAAACATCAGTACACCCATACTTAGTATCAACCAAATCAAGATCGTAATCACTTTTGTTCCGCTATTTCACAGCATGGTTAGTGTGTTGCTCGTTTCTGTATATCCATCCTGGTATGTATTAATGGGGGCATCACATTTTGCCTTGTTCTAGCATGATAAATATCTTGGAAAGCAACAGATAAAACCAGTTTTTCTGGTTAAAAATTCATATAGCACAGTGTCATATGTTCCTATCAAGTTCAAAGTTTGAAATATTTCCATTCACCTCAATATATCACAGACTGGAATGTCACTGTGTATAATAAGGCATCGTTTTGTGCTTGATTACCTACACCACCAGGCTTGATGTGCCTATAGAATACCGTATCAGGTGTATCTGTCCGCCCGTCTTCTCCGTAAATCATCTAAATCTGGATAAAGTCTTTCCTGCTGGTCCCCTGCTCCTGTAGCATAAGAAATGATTTGTCAGAACAACTGTTTGGTTTTTCTAACACATTTACATCCTGATCTTAAGGAGACATGTAATTTAAGTTTATTATCATAAATATGTAATACCATTGTGAATACTAAAATTCATACAATAGTTGTGCAGGAAGAAACAATACTAAACAGTCTGAAATTTAAATGTCACTGTGGAATCTGTGCAGCAGGTAAGAAGTTGTAAATATTGTATCCTTGGTGATAACAATGCTTTATATGTCCTTCACCTCCTTGTCACTGCCTTTTTTCAACTCTGTCAAAAAGTACAGAAATATCTAAAATCCTGTAAGATGCATTTTCCACAAACATTTAGACAGAAGACTGCCCTTATATAAAGCTGTTACATCATTGACTTTTCAAATTTTTAAATTTAGAGGTATTTTCTGGGTTTTGAGGTAGTCAAATGTACTAGAAGTGCCGTTCCTGCTAAGCCAGTGCTTTCTGTCTTGTTGACTGCACAGCACAGCTCATCTAAAAATAACTTTCAGATGTCTATACATTGTTGTATATTCTTTCTCTTAGCAATATTGTTGTATAGGTAAATCCCCACTCTCTGATAGTGGCACTCCCAGCTTTACTGCTGAGATAATACAATAACTACACTTCTGGGAACTTTTAAAATAAATTCCTCCTTTTTTTCGCCCTGCTGTATCCACCTTACCTCTGTTGCCCCTTTGACTTTCCTCTGTTGCTCTCCGCACCTGTTCCTCTTCACTAAGACCACCAGTGTAATCACTGTATCTGTTTTCCTCATAATTGTTGGAGTTATTATTGCTGTACTGGTTTCTATACTGTGCTTGTCTACCTCCTATAAGAGATAGAAAAATTGCTTGCTTGTTTTGCCACATTTGAGAGCATTCTAGCAACAGTATGACCGGGAAACCATTGCATCTAAATATAGTATTTATCATTTACCTATAAACAGTTATGTTAATATGGAGTTTCTTTAGAAATATGCAGTTGAATTCAACAGAACAGATCTAAAAGTTTTTTTTTTCCTTCACAATGGTCTACGTGTGATTTATTTCAAGACAGATAGGTACAGTGTCACCTAGACAGTAAATGCATGTACGCCAGAGATGGTGTAGTTCAGATTGACTACTTACTGATTATCTTTCTTTGTAAAAGGATGTACATGACTGACAGCAGGTAATGCAGTGCCTGAGTGAAGCTATCCTGACTCCAATAATGAGACATCTATATACATTGTATTATATATACAATACTAGCTTGAACACACAGAAAAGGTATATAATAAAAGGAATACGTATATAATAAAAGGAATACCATTAAAATCTGACTGATCTTGTATATTTGTGGTTGAGTGTGCTGGATCATACCCCATCATTTTAATATTCAATACATATTTTGTAATTATTAAGCTCTTAAGCTTTTCAATTCTTAGGGACATATGGAAAGTGACTGACATGTTTTAACTCACTGAGAATATCTGCCCATAAAATCTGACAGCTTGTTGCTTGGTGCTAACTAGAACTGGAAGATGGATGAGACATATTTTGACTTATCACAGCCAAGGTAAAATAAAGCACTAGTTTTTTAAGCATTTCATTCTGTAATAAATCGTCAATGTCAACTACATGTACCTTGTATCTAAAGAACAAACAATTCTACTGTCACAGTCATTATTACGTCATATTTGATCAAAGTTTGACACTACCTATGGTATATCCCCTTGTGTTAGGACGCTGGTACCCGGCAGTGCCTGCTGTATATCTGTATGAAGGTTCTGAAATACGATAAACCATGTCATTTTGAAGTAGTGCAGAATTTCATCGTCTGCTACTGATAAACTCCACCCACAAATATTGTGTGTAGGACCTACTGGGGATGCCCCTTTAGGATACTTATTTCATCTTCAGGTTCCTGCAGTTCATGCCTTAAAAGGCTTTTGAAGCAACACTTAGGCTGTACACTTTACTTCTATCACATTTTAGCACCAACTTCAAATGCTAATGCGGCATTATCATTAGTTTAACACATTTAAATGCACAGCAACTGAAAATTGCTTTTATAAAACTGTCACCAAAAATACACTATGTGCAGTAAGATGCGCATAATGTCACTTTAAAAGGAGGGGCCTTGGTTTAGGAGTAGAGTTTCAACTGAATTTGATACAGAATGAAAAAGATTTAAACTAAATTGCATGAACAGTACTATTTCATACATCATACATACATGTATAGTTGAAAGTACAACAGATGTTAAATTCCATTCATGCCTGCAGCATCTTGTCACTACTATTATAATGAAAAGATTCTTTCATTTGACAGAGGAAACCTGACTTAATCTTAGTGTACTTAAAGTCGAACTGTTACGTAATAAACGTTTACAAACCTGGTGGCCAGAAGCTGTCCATTATTGGTTTAAGAGGACCTCTAACATATAGTAAACCCACTAAGATACCTGCCAGGTGACCTGCAAGAAATAAACAATAAATGTTAAGAGTTAATGACACCAAAGTTAAAGAAGTATCAATAACAAAGAGCATGTATAATTAACAATTCTAAACAGAAAAGAGCGTATGATTTACTCAAGAATATTTTTCCATATTACCAAGAATCTTTTGAAAGCTTTTACACAAGTAAATAGATCTGTTACATTAGCATACAAATGTATATGTGTACTGTTATATGCCTTGTTAGAAAAGTGTAAAAATAAACGCTACAAGACTAAATTGTATTGTATATAATAGTTAGTGTGCAGTAAAAACATTAATGAAATATAAAAAACTGGAAACATGCTGTAGCATTGGCTTATGCTGGCAGAACTGTTTGCTGATATGTTTGTCAGACTTCTATTATATGCACGGTAAATGGTTCAAATCCAGTCTACATAATCTAACTGCATTTTGATCAGACTTGGGAAGCAGTCACTGTGTATTTTAACTGTAAAAGCTAAAAACCTTGCAGTCAATGTGAAGTAAATTAGTTTAAACTTTAAAAGTTTACAAGTCTATAAATGACAATCTAAAAGATCAAATTTAGTAACAAAACTTTGCATAAGGATGGGGTAAATTTAAAAAGACACCTAACAAGAAATAAAGATCATATTGCTGTTGCAAGGTGACCATGCAGATGTATAGATTACATCCAAGGTCAAACTCAGCTGTCTAAATGGCAGAAACTATCTTTTGATCTCTTTTCATACCAATCCTGACTTCCTAAATTATGCACTTCATTTCAACTTAACTTTTACATGTTCACTACTTGTGTATAATTATTATAACTGAATTATGCTGTCATGTAAAAAAATGTATCATAAATTCATATTACCTGTAAATGATGCATTAGGGTACACCAGCTGAATGAGGCCCAGTTCCACCCAGTAAATATATTTAGATGGCACAGGTATGAAGCCTAGGGCATAGTGGAGCCCTGCAGGTGAGTAATGTGTGGTCAACACTTTTAAGGCAAATACTACCCCTGCAAAATTAGACAGAAGCTACAATGTAAAGCATATACTAAACAATCCAAAAAAATACCTATAAATAAATTAAATACAAACTTTCAAAAGAAATTCATAATATAAAAAATTTATGCATTATAAGATTTCTGTCAATTGGACATTTGTTTCCATTAATTTTTCAAGTGATCAGTATTCTATTACTTTAAAACTGGTTTTGTTTAGTATGACATTAGCATTGCACTATGTTAAGTCTTTATGTCACAGTTCGGACTTAGTTCACAATTGGGGAGAATATGTGTAAGCGGCCCGGTAGCTCAGTCGGTAGAGCATTCGCCCTGTAAGCGAAAGGCCCCGGGTTCGAGCCCCGGTCTGGCTGCACATTTTTCTCACCCTGTGACATTGACAGACCTAAAATTATCACCATACCTGAGAAGCCTACAGCGCAATGCCCGACTTCATATGACCTGTCTCCATAAACCTCTGCCATTGCCCAGTTCAGTCCTACTAGTGTCCCACTTGTCAATACTGTAAACACTGTTAAAAGGTATGCAAAATACTGACTCTTAAACCTCCTCTCTAAGAAAACTCCTTTCCAAAGTAATGAAACCATGTTAAAATAAAGGTGCATGTCACTGGCATGAACCAATGTTCCCAGGATAAGTCGACTCCATTGTTTCTGCCTCAATACATAATGTGTACTGATGCACACATCTTGCCATGAGCCAAACCACCGGTCTAGGTCTCCAATACGAAGAAATATTGCCACTTGCCCAAGGATTGTTACCAAGGTAACGGGTGGAATTCTGTCAAATCCAAACTGGAAAAGCTGTAGTGCTAACAGCATCACACCGAAGTTTTCTCCTCGTCTCCTTGAGCGAAACATTATGCTGCTTTGAAACCTTCAAATAAACACACAAAAAACACACCAGTTAAGTACGCATTTAACTGTTAAATGTAACTGATAACCCTTGATGCAAGCCAGCCAATGTTTGGCTTGGATTTGAGTTTATTCTTCAAAATAGATATCAAGTATTATAGTGGAAAGCTGAAAATAATATAAACTAGGTTGTCAATCACAATTGGTATTGGCAGTATCACATAAAAATTATGTATGACAAAAATTCCAGTCCTCTAGCCTATGACCTTATATTGGCTAAAGAACCAATTCACTAATTATATCATTGTATAGAGAACATATTTCAGTTCACATGCCACTAACTATATATAAAAAAATTGGCAGTGACTAGAGAACCCATTCCAGTTCGTTATACAAACTAACAAAGATAACTGTTTGTCCTATATCATGTGTATACTGTACATATTATTGCCTAATACTTATTATAGTGTAAGAATGTGATTTTTAAAAACTTTTTGGTATTCCAAATTCCAAAAGTCAGATATTGGTTTACATGTTTATTCAAATTCAGGTTTGAATATTTCTTTTTTGAAAATAAACAAGAGCTGTCCCTCCCAAGTGACGAATGCCCCCGAAAGAGGTGCCTCACAGTCTTTGTCCTCTCCATGTGCTCAATAAATGTGCTATGTAATTTTAAAATCCTTCCATGCATGACAGAGTAATCATGCATACAGTATTCCATTACTTTAAACACTAAGTGTGACCTTGACCTTTGAGGTAGGGACTTGGGTCTTGCACGCGACACATCCGCTTGATGTGCTAGACATTTGTGCACAGTTATTTTAAAATCCTTCAAAGCATAATAAAGTTATAGTCCGGACACAAATGTATGCATATATACAGGATTCCATTACCTATAAACTCTAAGTGTGACCTTGACCTTTGTGGTAGGGATGTGGGTCATGCACGCGACACGTCGTCTTGATGTGCTAGACATTTGTGCCAAGTTATTTTAAAATCCTTCAATGCATGACAAAGTTACAGTCCGGACACGAATGTGTGCATATATGCTTATATGGAGGAATCCATTACCTTCAAACTCTAAGTATGACCTTGACCTTTGAGCTAGGGACGTGGGTCTTGCACGCGACACGTCGTCTTGTTGTGCTAGACATGTGTGCCTAGTTATTTTAAAATCCTTCAATGCATGACAAAGTTACAGTCCGGACACGAATGTGTGCATATATAGAGGATTCCATAACCTTCATACTCCAAGTGTGACCTTCACCTTTGAGGTAGGGATGTGGGTCTTGCACGCGACACGTCGTCTTGATGTGCTAGACATGTGTGCCAAGTTATTTTAAAATCCTTCAATGCATGACAAAGTTACAGTCCGGACACGAATTTGTAAGTGGGGACGCACGGACGGACGGACAGACGGACAGACGGACGGACGGACAGACGGACAGACGGTGCGATTTTAATATGCCACCCTTCGGGGGCATAAAAATGAAGAATTGTGAATGTATTTGACAGACAATTTTGAAAGACATTTTTTTGGACTGACAATTCGTCTGAGATCTGAAGTGTCAGTAGTTTGTCATTTTGTGTAGGTAGCTTCAGGCTTTAAACATAGAGCTGGACATAGTTCTGGCTTCCATAACTAAAATTGGTCTTGTAATTGTGTCAGTTGACCATAGCTAGAATGAGAAATAGGAATACTAGCATCAAAGACCTTCAACTAAGCTGGACGATGAGCCAAACACCCTCATATAATATACTAGGCGAATTCATTCGACTCATCAATTTGACCTGTTTTTAGGATCTGATATTTTATAGTTGTCACTTGTCAAACCTCAGATGAAAGCACATATCAAAAGACTATCTCACTGGCTTCAACGTCGAATTAATCTGTTTTACTAAAAGTATACGGGAGTGACAGCCTAACTTAGTAACTTACTGCTTATGTTTTCTACTGTTGTTATTATATGACATTACTAACTATAAATAAATTTTGTATTGTATTGTACAGTTGTTTAGGCAGTAGCGGATTTTAGGCAGTAGCGGATAGGTTTCAGTTTGAAGGCCGGCTATTGAAAAACGCTTGAATGTTTCTGAAAAATTAAATCTCACATATTGAAGAGTGATGTTTCCCCTGTAGATTGATGTTTAATTTGTTGTCATAACTCTTTCTGCAAGAATTTAATTTACATAAAGCCAAACAGTGCAACCGGAAGTGATCACCGCTTCGAAAAAAGCAAAATTGCTTTCGAGAATATTGTAAAAAAATATATGCAAAGTTGAAGATAAAGTAACAAAGTCTTGGTATCATATGATGTACAAATGTGTCTTTGATACCCCCAAAAAATATTTTTGCAATAACGCATACAGTGACAATGAACAGAGACTTGAATGTGAAGTACATGATTAAGGCAGTAACGGATTGCCATTATACCCTGCGGTATTGTAATCAAGGGGTTGTTTCAAACTAAATATTAACTGTCAATTTATTGGTTCGTAGATACAATTACTGTGTTGTGATTGTTAATAAATATTATAGATTCTAAAAGAAGGAAATACACCTTGTAATTCTTGTCTTATTAATTAATGAAAAATGACAAATGTATGATGTTAAAGAAATGTACATTACACAAAGAGTTGTGACTGATTACATTAATGTAATTGATTAAAACTGCTTTGGTATAGTGAGATTATTTTATAAATACAATTAACTTACCCATTTTATTTATATGTAATTAATTGAATTAAATTACATTTGGCAAATAATCAAGAATATTTTCTTTCTGGTTACTTTAAGTTACTAAGTTTTTCCGGAGGGAAAAGCATTCAGTATAATATTTAATTACTGACTCGGATCACCTAATACTTGATGCATGCACTTTTTCTAAACATGTTTATTGTAGTTATTTCGTATCCTTTGTTGCATACATGTACACTGTATTTCACACCTATTTTGGAAAATAACTGTAGTCTGGACACTATGTCACTTTTAATGAATGAAGGGTCCAGGTTACTGTACTTGAGTGGTAGTCAGGTGGAGAAGTGTATGAAACTGTTACAGTCGATCCTATTCTACAGTCAATCCTATTATAATTCACAGCTTTCCTGATGTTTATATTATGGTTTATATAGTTAGATGTATACTAAACTAACACAAAGCATCAAGAAAGATGATTGCAGTTCATATTCTTTTTGTTTTTAATTTTATTAAGTTTAGTGATTTGAGCTGTTATTATCTGTGATTCATAATGCTATTACAAGCCCCAAAATCTCCCAAATTGTTTCATAATATTACCTAATATGATACAATGTTATTCAACAAATGTTGACTATTGTTTCATGTATTTTTATAATAATTTACATGATGATTGATAAATTGATGTTGCGTATATTGACAGACATACATTATTAGTACACATAAGAATATTTGCAATTTGTTTTTATAAATTGATAACTCATTATTTTTTCCAAGCTGAGACATTAGATATTATGTTCTCAGACAGTTCTCTTTCAAACTTTGGAATTTACCAATTAAGCTTAAAAAGCAGTAATTCTTTAAAACAACCTTTTTATTGCCTAATGTATTTTAACAGATTGTTTCAATTACTCTAAGACTGTTTGGCGCTTCTTAAGTCCAAGGTGCTAAAAGGTTGACTTCCTAAGCCATTGGCATGTTGTCACAGCTATTTACAAACAATACAAAAATATGTTTGAAGTAGGAAATGTCATCAACTTTAGTAACTCTTTTTGAACTTCTAGGTGACAACTTATTGAAATTTTAATTACTTGTTTGTCCAACAGAGGAAACTCAGTCTGTTGGGATGCATATAAAAACCGAGACAGTTTCTGGGCAAATCACAGGAGCCACCGTGGCGCAATGGTAGCGCGTTCGCCTCAGGATCGAAGGGCCCCGGGTTCAATCCCTACCATCGCCATGTCGGTAGTGTCCTTAGGCAAGACACAATTAAATCCACATTACCTCTCTCTCTTCGAGGTTGATTCCATCTGGAATGGGTCTCGAGAGCGATTAATATAAGTTGTAAGAACTTGTTTCGCAATCGAGAATAAATAAATTAGTATAAATAACAAGAGCTGTCAGTAGGACAGCGCGCTCGACTTTTTAGTGCTTGCCTATAAAACAAAACTTTGACAGTTAAGGGCACACAAGACTTTAACTAGGAATTTCTAAGTACAAATCAAGAAACATTATCACAGAGTTATCTTCTCTTGCTTACAGATAGGTCTCATGATTGTACATAAGTACTCCAACTTTCAAAGTAATATCTCTAATGGTTAAGTCAACAAGTGGACAAGAATGAAAATTTTAACTGAGTTTCAAAGTCAAAAAGGGCCATAATTCAAATAAAATCCTTGACAGAATTACCTTCTCCTGCCCATGTTTTGGGATCATGATGGTTTACAAGTATTCAAACTTTCAAATTAATATCTCAAATAGTTGAGTCAAAAAGTGGACTGGTACGAAAAACTTAACCAAGATTCTAAGTCGATAAAGGGCCTTAATTTTTAAAACAAATCCCTCACAGAGTTACCTTCTCTTGCCTACAGATGGGGGTAATGATGTAAATAAGCATTCAAAGTTTCAAAGCAATATCTCAAAGGGTTAAGGCAAAAAGTGGATTTTACCCATATTCAATGTATTTTCTAAGTCAAAAAGGGGCATAATTCTGTCAAAACCCTTGACAGAGTTATGTACTCTTGTCTGTTGATGTAGGTCATGATGGTAAACAAGTATGGTTAGTTTCAAAGCAATACCTCCAATGGTTTTGAAATAAAGTGAGGTGGTACGAAAAACTTAACCAAGCTCAATACACTTTCTAAGTCAAAAAAGGGCCATAATTCTGTCAAAAACCTTGACAGAGTTATGTACTCTTGTCTGTAGATGGAGGTTATGATGGTAAACAAGTATGGTAAGTTTCAAAGCCATACCTCTAATACTTTTGAAATAAAGTGGGGTGGTACGAAAAACTTAACCAAGGTGTGACGCCAACGCCGACGCCGGGGCGAGTAGGATAGCTCCCCTTTTCATAGAAAAGTCGAGCTAAAAATGGGCAAATCACAACAGCCTTTTGAATGCAAAAATAAAGTATTGGAAAACTGTCTCGGAATTATTTACAGGTATGTGAAATTGTATTTATATCTTGTGTTTCTAAACTGTAATTCTGATTTTTATAAGATTATTTAGTACAAATTTAAGCAGTTTATTTTTCATGAGTTTACTGTATGAAGTAACTCATGTCTGTATTATTTGTACAAGATCTCCATAAGAATGTTTTAAGAGTATGTCTACAATTTTTATGTTTTATAGGTATTGCATATTTATTCTCTAATGAGAATATACTGAATTATTCTTAATAAAAGAATCAGAAAGTTAAATATGTCAAAGCATCAATATTTGTATATAAGTTTGGTAGTAGATTTTTGTAGTTAATACAATTCATTGTAACAGTTCCAGTTTTGTTTAGTTAAAGAAACAAAACAGTGTATTTTCATATAACCTCATATTTTACTTTTATTGAAATTTAGAAATATTTTAGTTTTTGATTTTATGTCCGTAAGCATTGAACATCAAATAAATCAAGGCGTTGTTTCAGGTAACTCTCACTTTCCAAAGTGTGTGCTCTTTTATTTTGAAATTTGCTTTTTCCCCAAAAAGCTGACTATATTAAGTAATAGTTAAATCTCTTTAAAAAAAAGGGACTTTAAATGTTCAATGATTATTGACTTGTCGTGTATGAGAATATGTATTGTATTATAATCATATGTATTTGTTGTATCATACATATTGTACACAACAGCCTTTTGAATGCACAATAAAGTTATTGGGAAACTGTCTCGGAATTATTTACAGAGAAAAGTAACATCCTAGCTTACGGCATAAAAATGCTGTTGATTCCCTTAGATTACCATATGATTGGTTAAGGTTTCAAATACCAATAACTGATCTCAATAATTCAATTGAAACAGTTATGATCTTATTAAATGTGTAAATAATTCTGTTTAGTTTCTACTAGTGTCTCAACTGCAAACTAAGTTTAGGCTATACTAGCATGACTAGTATCGTATTTTTAATTTAAAAAACGGAACTATTAACATACTACAGGACCAAACAAATTTTATTTGAAATACCTGTGATGTGTCTTTAACATTAATACATCACATAAAAGTATTAAATACATGATTTTTACTGCTTTGAGACGCCCCGCCAATGACCCTCACAGAGTTATCCCATACTCCCTAAAGCTATCCACTACTGACCAAATCGGTGTATAGTGTAAACAAAGCACTATGCGTGGAAAACTCGGACACAGGTGAAAAAGTTGACTCATTTTGGATAGCAGAGGCATTTATCTGTTAACTGAAATTTATTATTCCCATAGCTATTTTGAGCACACACACAGCAGTTGTTTCCTTAGCTATCCGCTACTGCCTAAACAACTGTATAATTATTTTTTCCACTTACTGTGCATATTTTCCAATATTAGCAATATCAACGGCGATATGAATTTATATCTGAATTTTGTGAAAAATGTGTTCGAAAATTATTGGGACGAATACTTTTAAACTGACGACAATGGTGTAGCTAGTTATATAAACGAATAATCCGGTAAAAAATAAATAGACCGATACATTTCACAATTTTTAAAGAAAAGATCAAGTAAGGTTACCTTGCACCCCTGAAGAGTTGATATTCTTTGGAATTTTCGATGAAATTAAATGCACGAAGATTCTTCTGTGGAGAGCGCCATTGCTATGACGTCACCGGATGTTTACGTGTAAATTTATAAACGCATTTATTTTTGTAAATGACAGAATGCTTGCTTTATAAAATGCAGCGCAATATCAAAGTATGCAATCTCTACTGTATTTCCGCTTTTGAACATAATTTTCTAACTCATATATTTATGATAAACAAAGCCCATTACCTACTTTCGTTTTCGACGTTTCTCTACTTTCGGTTTAGTGCATTGCACCAAACGGCCCTTCTAGTTTCATTATTGAGTGAATTCAGAGATGTATACATCTTCTTTTTAATACGTCTCTGTTGCAGTATACGGGACTGCTGAAAATGATGAATTCCATATTATGTCAAATTAATATATCCAGACCTTGATCTACAGAGCTATGTGTACTAGTATGTGCATGTATACTGAACGTTTTATTTCTATTCTACACGTTCCGACTTGTTTACTGAACAACTATTAAAACGTGCAAAATAGGAGAACAGAAGTTCTAGTTGGGCCTGGTTTCTATGCGTCATGCAGTCATCAAAATAGTTCGACTTTAAAATATCTAAGCCACGCCAACCTCTGCCTTATATCTGGGACTACCTTATATCCCAATTTCCCAGACCCCATTAGATTTCACTAAGAACTGCTTAATCATTATCAGAAAGGTATTTCGCTTCCAGAATCGATGAGTAAGTTATGATTCAATTTCCGGAAATAGCTATAAATAGTGCTCTAATAAAATACACGTAAATCGAAAGTAGACAAAACCGGAATTACCGTGAAACCTTTTTCAACAACAGATTATGGTGAAATTTACACGTAGATAAAGGAATTCCGTTTTCGCCACAAGAGGACAAAGGTAATAATTTAGTTTTAACAATATAAGAACATTTTAAGAACGTCCCTCAAATTGTAATTATAACACATACATTACGTGTAGATCTAGTGCATGATATTTTTTATGAATTTTATTATTTTGTTTAAATTACAATATATCATATCATATTTACACCAAAGTTTACATGAGTAACGAGGGATGGGTGGGGGGGGGGGCATCCATACCCCACGCCGGGTGTCTGGGCGATAATATGGTATCACTATTAGCCATCGATAGAGGTTGGGCCATACGAAGACATTTTAGCTCGCCTGAACACAAAGTGCCCAAGATGACCTGTTGTGATCGCCTGCTGTCTGTCGTCTATTTGTGTCTGTTTCTGTGGCTGTCAAATTTAATTAAAATGAACATTCATACATCAATCCATCTATCCATCAATCCATTCATGCCACAAGGTCAAACCCGAAAGCTGCAAATGCACCTGTATTTCACACTGATATGTTTAATACATTTTTCATGTACTAAGATATACTTATTACGTAATATTTTTCATATATTTTAGTACAAAGCGTATACGCGTGAAGTACTAGCCTAAATCATTTGGTTCGTCATTATGACCCGGTTTTTTCTGGTTGTCAGATCTCGATGGCAGACTAGGTGAAGTTCTACCTGTGCATGGTTTTATGTTCGTTATATACAACAGGAATTGGAACAAATTTCCTTTTATCGGCTTTATCAAAAAACTCGGTCACAGCGTCAAATTAAAGAAACCTGGAGAAAACATTAAACACCAAATGAATACGAAATTGTAAGATTGTTTGCATAGATGTTATATCGATGACCATTTTCGAACTGGGTCACGTGTGGCTAAAACCAGGTCAGTAGGAAACTAACATCCCTTTTGAATACTGTGGAGGTCAAGAAAAACTTGTTTTGAACTGCCTCTGAAAGTCTGCGAGACATCGCACCTGTACAAATGCTTTTGTTACTATTAATTGATGTTATTGAGAGGAAGGCATCGGTTTCCACTGCATCTTGAAAGTCTACGAGGATTTCTGAAAGTGCCTCAGACCAGTGCAAATAGATTGAAACGTCTTAGTGATGTCTGTGGGATGAAGAACTCGCCTGGCATTGCATGTTGAAAGTCGACGAAGGTTTATAAAAGTGTAGTTGACCAGAGTAAACGGATTCGAACCTCTGAGGGATGTCTGTTGAATGTCTGCAAGTCGTTCTGAAAATGTCGCAAACGACTGCAAATGCATTGAGCCCGGTTATGTAGGTGTATGGGAGAATAACTCGATTGGCACCGCATCCTGAAAGTCTGCGAAGGTTTCTGAACTTTTCACATTAAAGAAACCTGTTATCGCCTCCTGAAAATTTGCGACTTTTTCTGAAATTGCCTTAAGGCACTTACACAAGTCATTGACATTTTAAGGAGGCCTCGTAGACATCCAGCAGGCGATGCGAACGAGGTTAAACTCTCATAGACAGTCCTACGGTGTTCAAAGCCCTTTTTTCAGTGGTCTGCGATACTTTCAGAAACTCTCGCAAACATTTAGGATACGGTGCCAAGCGAATTATTTCTGCAACAGACATCACTTAGAAGTTTCAGTCAATTTGCACTGGTCTGTGACCCTTCCATGATGACTCACATACGTTCAGGAGGTAGTGCCGATCGCGTTCTTAATTCCATAGACATCCATAATAGGTTCCAATCCAGTTGCACTTATTTGCGAAAGCTCAAAGAACCACCAAATAGTTTCAAGATACGGTACCAATTAGCAACACGAACTTTAACTGAATAAGCAGGTAATATGTAGTGTCAACTCAAATCATAGCTAGTTAACCACTTATTATATGTTAATGCAAATATTATCTAGTTAACCTGTTAATGGTTAGCGTATTTCAAAGACTAAAATAACTAAATTGGTGGCACTTCTGGGCACTGTCAAGGTTATTTTTTCTGTTTAGATATATTTAGCATACGGTAAATTTACTCAGACCTTTAAATGGATAAGATCGCGATAATTATATGGTTAACACGAATAAATTCGTGAACCTTAACTGGTTGTCTTAACCACATACATGCCACTACATATATTCATTCAATTTCAGATTGCGGTAAAACTCGTTTGATACACTAAATATTGAACTATTGATCTTCTCCTTTTATTGATAAACACTGTTTTTTTTTGCACGTTAAGATAAACACTGTGTTTTTGCACATTAAGATAAACACTGTTTTTTTTTTGCACATTAAACAAAGAAGAAAACCTTCTTAAATACTTTAGTCAATAGAAGTCTTTATCTTCTTTGTAAACAATAAAACTAATTTCAACTAGACGAATTCAACAATTTAGCTCGCACAGGGTGAGCTGTTATGACCTCAAAGCCCATTGTAGGCCCCCTACGTCACAGTACGTCCGATTTCCATTCTATTTAAAAAGACTCCGTCGTGGTTGGGGTTTCTAGCTAAGTTGTTACAAGAACTCTATTCCGTAAATAACGTTGGCTACCATGGCAACTAAACAGAATAACTTTTCGGGGTAGGGGTCAGAAACTGCAAAGCCTGTAGGGTAAGTTTGTTTTGACCATTCAGTGGTCGTCTTATATTTTTAACACATAATACCCCTGTGGTCAATATGGGCCCATTTGAGGTCAACTGTTTTGCGTGGACTTATGTAGGAGAAACTTTAAAGATGTCCTTTACGGGAAACTGTTGACTGGATTTCAGAAAAAAAAATCAAAACACTATTTCTTTTTCACCAATTACCAAGAAAGTTCATGTCATGTCGATTCGTCAAATAGCAAGACTATAAAGGAGCACGGCTAGCCGCCGCTGTAGGACTGTATAGAAATTGTTTTGTGTGTAAAAACATTAATCATTCTTTATAACAAGATTACTGCAACGTAGATTTAAACTCCCATCTTCCGGTCCATGTTACAGGCTACCATGTAGTTCATTGTATTTCAAAATTGATTACTTATCACAAACTATGATATGTACATTGATCATTATGTTCTGTTGTGATATTGTTTATATTGTATAAGTAAATCTAGCTATCTAAGGTGAGTTATTCATTGCCAATTTCTAAAAATAAATATAGTTCAGCGCTCGGAAGATGTAAGAATTGATTAATATCGGTTAAGCACACAGAGGATATTGACAAACTCGCCGGTGACCAGGGCAAGTCGTTTTTTTATCTCATATAAATTATGACGGTATGATTTCTACTTGATTTGAAATCATTTTAAATAGTCCCAGTTTTGGCTATCTTTTAAACTGAACACTACTCAAACATTGTTTTCATATACTTGACATCAGTGGTTAAATACTTCGGGTATAGAACAAACTGATACAAGCAGGACGAAAGGACACTTCCACCTTACCCGATGGTACTTTCCTCGCTCTTATCTAAAGGGGGCTTCGTTTTTCTATTTTTTCCTTTTTCCCATCAGTACTAGTACTCGTACAGTTGGGCTCCCATGATATTTTGCAAATGTCGTCAGGAAATAAACGGAAGTTTACTCTGTTGTTCCTAAATTTCAGTCAGTTAGTGCTGTCTTCCTTGATCCTTTTGCAAATGGCACCATGTAAAGAGTGTGGTAACTTTTGACACGTTTGTATATGACGTGAGGATAATAAAGGGAGATAAGTGTTTTTCAAATTCAAACAATCTAAAAAACAATTCAGAGCTAGACTCATGCGGGTATCAGCCCAATAAAAGCAAAATAAGTTTACAATCATATAGCATATACAATACAATCAAATTTTCTAAATCCTTTATATCTGATCAAACGGCGTCAGGGGAAAAGGGGAGGGAACTTTGTTTTTCCTCAATTTTAATCATTAAAACTTGACTCTCTTGATTCTTCAGCCATCAGGAATAAAGGAAAAAGCTCTTGTACCTTGTATTGATGGTTCTTTAAAGTTTGTAGACTCTATGATCTGTTGGTATGAAGTAATAAAAACAGGGTTTGTAGCTTTCAAATATATACATACTGAAATCAGATTTAGTTTACTTTGTCTGGATTTATTAAAAACGAAAATGTACAAAAGCGTTAAAAAGTACTTGCATTGTTCAAAATCACGGTATATAGTTGCAAAACAAATGCAGATTGCACTTACATCGAGACTGACATTTAGTCCTTATATTTACTATTTCATTTTATGAGTATCTGTCTATATTTATTTCTTACTCAATTAACACGCTTTGCTGCAAAAGAAATGATCGAGCCCTATTAGATAAAAGGCTGAAAGTATTTTGCTTAGAGTTTCAATGACACATATTATCATCTAGTCTGGTGGCGAGGCTAACGTACATCCAATACGGAATTTTATTTCAGTCAGGCCGTATTTAATTGCTGAATAAAGGATGGTTTTGACAGATAATTCATTGGTATATATTTATGGTATTCATTGCATTACATCTTTTTAAGGCTTCCTCAAAGTAGATTACATGTGAACGACAAATTACACTCAGTATTTACAGTATATAAACAAAGCCTGAATTAAAAGTAAATGTTTAAAATAATGAACACGTTTTAAACTACTGCGTACAATTAAATTTACCTGAATATTTTAATGAATTAAATTTGAAGATTTCCAAAGAAGTGTGGGCTATTGACTTATCCTACATCAGCTTTCGAAGATGACCTCTCTAATGATCGGCTTCCATCAATCTTTCAATACATGTATTTTGATTACAACCAATCAAATGTATTAAGACTCGGATCACCCGTATTATTAATTTAATGATACATGTATATCGTTATCTGTATGTACACACATTTGTCAATACTGTCAGGTAGATTTTCCATGGCATGGAGTTAGTGTGTACGTTGAATGTGAATTTTAAAATAAATCCCACTATCAAAAGCACTTAAAAACCTTGTTTATGTCAAATGAATTCAAACTTAACCTTTGCGTTTTAGCATATTATAGCATACACTGTTTCTTCGTGGTTAAGTGTCTGTTATCTCTCACGTAAATGAATGGATGCCCTCATTTCCTAACATATCCATTTAGGATCGAATTGCGTCCCCATTCACAGAACTATAAAATCCCTATGGATATTCTCGACATTGTTTGATAAAACACGTCTTGTAAATGAAATGCGTAACCGTGGGCAAAAATGTTCTGTTAAAAAAAGGTACTGTACATTGTGTTATTGATAAAAAATCCTTTCAAATTTCTTTTTATTTTTCAGGTATTCAGCAAATTCCGACTCATGTACAATATAGGATAGCACTTCAACAATGGCAGACAGACGGGATCGCGCTGGGTCAGTATTAATACATATGTACACGAATCCAAATACAAAACAGAAATATACCTGTGACTGTGAACGCCGTGTATCACACATTAATTGTTCACTTATTTTTAAGTCATGCGCACAGTTTTTAGCTCACCATAGGTTCCAAAGCTCACATGAGCTTATTCTATTATGATTTGCATCTTGCTGATTTTAAATAAAGATTATTATTATCATTATCATTATTATCAAAAATAATAATGATAATTTTATTTATTATTATTATTATTATTATTATTATTATTATTATTATTATTATTATATTATATAATGTATTTCATTGGCAAAACACAATATAAATGTACTATGCTTTCAGTCAACGGCCTGGCATGAGGAGAGGCATTCGAGCTGGAAGACCACTTGGTCCTGAGTTAGACGAGTGGGATGATGAAGGTGAAGATCAGTATTTACCGCCGGATCGAGACTTTGGAAGGCGTGACCGATATGAACGAGAAGACAGAAGACATAATGACAGGGGTGCACGCGGAGAAAGGTTACGTGACGACGGAAGAGGTGGGCGTGGCGATAGGGAAGAACGTAGAAGGGAAGGCCGTGAAGACATAGGCGGTAGATTTGGAGATGCACGCGAAAGACGCGGAAGAGGTGGCCGTGGCAATAGAGGGGGAATATTATACGACCGTCTCGGTCGTGGAGACAGAGGAGGTAGGTTGGGAGATAGACGCAATGACAGAGAGGAACGGGAAGGCGTAGGTCGTCGTGAAAATAGAGGCGATAGAATAGGAGGTGAACACGACGATAGGGAAGCATACAGAAGAGGTGGGTTTGTTAATAGAGGAGGCAGAATAAGAGATGACCGTGACGAGAGAGGCGGAAGAATAGCAGGCGATCGAGACGATGATGAAGAACGGAGAAGGGATGGTCATGGGAACAGAGGTGGTAGATTTGGAGGTGGACGGGATAACAGAGAAGAACGTGGAAGAGGTGGTCGTGGCAATAGAGGCGGCAGATTTGGAGATGGACGCGATGACAGGGAAGAACGTGGTCACAACAGAGACGATCGTGGTGGAGGTGATCGTGACGAGGATTTTGGAAGAGGACACAGAGGAGGAGTTCGGAGAGACAAACCACGCCCTCTTGGCTTTAGATATCTACAAGATATTCAGAAAATGCAACCGTCAGACATTGTTATAACTTTATCGAATCCAACTGTAGGGTTTAAAGAAGGACTCTTGCAGTGTACTGAAAAGCCTGACATGCTAAGACTTATGCTAAACGTATTAGCGAAAGCGTTTACATGCAACTCTACACCAGAATCGTTACTCAAAGTTTACGTTATAATCAAGGAATCACATTTCTTCGATACAAGTATGAATTATTTCCTCGAAATGCAGTCAGAGGAGCGCGTGCGAGTGCAGCAGACGTTTCAACAACCAATCAAAGACATGATCACGATCATGGCAGAGCTTGCTGTGAAATATCCAACATCAGTCACCCAGTTTGTTGGTAAGAATCGTATAATTCTTTCTTTTTAAAGGTATTTTAAATAGCAGATCTATATAACCTATCGAATATTTAAATGTATTTTTAAACTGTTTATAGATTTCACATACACATAACCATTGGACGGTTCTCGTCCACTTATCTGCGACGCATTCATTCATAATTTAACATCAGCCTTTTATTTCAAGGCAAGGATTACACCATTGCTTTTAGCAGTAGTTACATGAATAATTTAAAATGCATTTAGATCCAGTTTTAATCCTGCACATGATGGTACATCTGAAATGCATTTAATACGATATTCAGCATAAGTAATCAAAACGGTTAGTAAAAGCTCAAATTTACAATTGACCACTTTGTTTTTTAAGGAATTCATGCAGTTTTAAAGATGGTGATTGACGATTTGAGAGAAAACACCGTCGATGTCATTGACGACGAACTTCTTAAAAATTTCCGTGAATTTACCGAGCACAAAGATAAGCTACTGAAACGTGGGATAAGGTAATGCCGATGTTTTCTCAATTTCAATGTTAACGTTATAGTTTTTAATGCCAAAGAATTTAAGGAGTTCTATTGCTACGTATGCACGTTGAAATATGCATAAAGTCTGACTCACTGACTTGGTTTGTAAATTTGTCGCAATAACTATTGCAAAAATTTTAACATGCAAGTTGAATGGCCTTTTTTTTTCAAAAAAAAAAAAAAAAAAATAAAAAAAAAAAAAATTCAAAAAAAAAAAAAAAAAAAAAAAAAAAAAAAAAACCCCCCCCCCCCCCCCCCCCCCCCACCCCCCCCCCCCCAAAAAAAAAAAAAAAAAAAAAAAAAAAAAAAAAAAAAAAAAAAAAAAAAAAAAAAAAAAAAAAAAAAAAAAAAAAAAAAAAAAAAAAAAAAAAAAAAAAAAAAAAAAAACCCCCAAACCCCCCCCCCCCCCCAAAAAAAAAAACAATTTTTTTATATTTTTTTTTACTTCACCCAAATAAAAAAATCCCCCCCCCCCCCCCCCCCCCCCCCCCCCCCCCCCCCCCCCCCCAAAAAAAAAACCCCCCCCCCCCCCCCCCCCCCCCCCCCCCCCCCCCCCCCCCCCCCCCCCCCCCCCCCCCCCCCCCCCCCCCGAATGTTTCGATACGACACGCAGCACCACCACCTTCCCGCAATAACTATTGCATAGATTTTAACATGCATGTTGATTGGCCTTTTTATTTCCAATAGGGTATCAAATGTTTCATTATACAATAGTTTCTGTGACAAAATATCTTGATGGAAGTAAGAATACACCCCTTTTAAATTGTAGTTTTTATTTGATATTTATAGCATACTAGTACTTACAACAAAAGTGACACCATTATTTGCGTTGAGTATTAACGTTGAGTTTGAGTACGAATTAAAAGTCGTTAAAATTAGCAGAGTGAATTCTTACGTTTGCATATCAATTTTCTTAACAACACAGGGACATGGAACATTACTATTTATGTAATAACCCTGTTCAACTATTTTTTTTTCGTTTTAAAAGCAAAATTCACTAAAATCAGTGTTTTTAAAAAATTTTGGGGGATTTTTTTAAAAATTTTTCCTCCAAAAAAAAAAGTTTTTTTTTTTTTTTAAATTTAAAAAAAAAAAATTTTTTCCCCCCCCCCCTTTTTTTAAAATTTTTTTTTTTTTAAAAAAAAAAAAAAAAAAAAAAAAAAAAAAAAAAAAAAAAAAAAAAAAAAAAAAAAAAAAAAAAAAAAAAAAAAAAAAAAAAAAAAAAAAAAAAAAAAAAAAAAAAAAAAAAAAAAAAAAAAAAAAAAAAAAAAAAAAAAAAAAAAAAAAAAAAAAAAAAAAAAAAAAAAAAAAAAAAAAAAAAAAAAAAAAAAAAAAAAAAAAAAAAAAAAAAAAAAAAAAAAAAAAAAAAAAAAAAAAAAAAAAAAAAAAAAAAAAAAAAAAAAAAAATTCCAATAATCCAAAAAAAAAAAAAAAAAAAAAAAAAAAAAAAAAAAAAAAAAAAAAAAACAAAAAAAAAAAAACAAAAAAAAAAAAACCCCCCCCCCCCCCCCACAAGCCTATATTGGAAAAACGGACCTTTATAAAATTTGCTTCAATTGTTTTTGTTTTGCACTACCCCTTTTTCTCCTCCCTCCCCCCCCCCCCCCCCCCCTCCCTACAATTTTTTTTTTTTTTTTTTTTTTTTTTTTTTTTTTTTTTTTTTTTTTTTTAAATCGTTAAATTAGCGGTAATTCTTATCGTTTCATATCATTGTTTACACAGAGGACATGGAACATCCACAAATACAATCTTATGGACGGACCTTTATAAAATTTGCTTCAATTCAAATCAAATCATGTAACAAATGTTGCGCGTTAATATTTTAGATTGCCATGGACCAAAAGTTAAAAACCACACCCTTAAATTGCGTGAAGATTTAAATAACAAAGAGATTGAAAGAATAGTAAAGTTTCAGGGAAATATTGCCGCAATTACCGGTAAAATGAGATAATTTGACATTCTGAAGTTTTATTACACATTTATTTACAGTTGTTTTATGGTTCATTATAGAAGGTCGAGATAGTGGCGTTATGTGAACAAAAACACATGTTTCGATAATGTTCTGCTAATTGTTCTAGTCTAATGCTAAAAGTATTCAGTGTTACTAAAATCGTCAGGACAGGAAATGCCCCCCGCCCCACCTTGCACAGCGGGATTACTAGAAATGAAGTATAAAAACAATTTGCAAATTTCGCCGAAAAAAGTCATGCTATTAAACTTTCTCTGTACGATCCGCGCGATGTTATCTTCAATGTTATCGAAAACAAGAAAAGGTTTCATCTCACTGCATTTTGAGACTGCATACAAAAAAAGTATTTGAGATGTTGTACAATCTTTTGCCTCCACGAGGAGACATGCAGTCATCGAAATGTCCGTCCGTCCTTGCATACAAGTCCTCGTCATTTGATTCATTCTAATTACAAAATCAGTATTAACTAAGCAAATGCTGATAAGAAATATTGCACTGCATAAAGAACCAAGACTGTTGCAGTTAAAGATTTTGAATTACTTCCCTTTCTCAGTGTATAAAGTAAACATATACAAGGAATATATACTGACCGGCTAAACAAACGCAGACAATTAACTTGAAAATGATTATATATCAAGTGCATTTTAAAAAGAATTCTCCTGCAACAGAGAAGAAGAGTAAATGATAAATGTCTCTGAATAAATTATCAAATGGTAGGCGGTAGCGGAATTAAACTTTGCTTTTAAGTATATACGTTTTAATGTTTTTAACGTTTTAATATACAAGCACACTAAAAAAATGGAAAATGTTGCTTTTCTTTTGCCTTTGAGTATAGCTAGGACGCGACAATGAGTCGCTCAATGCATAAGAATAATAACTCTTACAACTGTGTGTTTTGATTTATTCCCTTTTTTCATCAGCCATATTCAGTCGTTTTAGGCTTTAGTGTAGCAGATAATCCAACCAGGTGGACACAAACATTTGTTAAGATAAAACCAATGAATCAAAGCAACACCCCGATGTCATATAACACTAAACAGTGACAATTCATTACAGGATACGGTTTTTTGTCACATTTAGTCACATTTGATAACAACCGCATCGATCGTTGTCACAAGGCATCATTGTAACTGACTAGATAGTTATTCTTAAAGATTTTTCTTCTGTCAGTTATATAAATTGTAATCTTAAACTTGTCAGTTATTAATGATTGTGCTTGCACCTAATAATTGATCTTGTTTACTTTTAGACGCGGCACTACTGACGATCAATCTAAACAGAAACAAGATGATGTTGACGAGCCGCCAGACGACTTTCGGGAGATACAGATCTTTCCTCAGACTGCAGACATGCAGGTAGTATTCATTTCTCGGAAATACAAAGTGTTACTGCTCCTTGGTTGCATAAAAAAAGAGATTTTAGCTCAGCTGGCACAAAGTGCCAGAGGGAGCTATTAGGATTACTCACCGTCCGGGGTCCGTCGTCCGTCCGTCCGTCCGCCCACCATTTCCTTCAAACGATATCTCCTCTAAAACCACTGGGCAAATGTTGATGAAACTTTGCAGGGATGTTCCTTGCATGAAGCTCTATCAAAGTTGTTCAAACATACTATTCAATGCAGAACTCTGGTTGCTATGGCAACGAATAGGAAAAACTTTAAACATCTTCTCTGAAACCACAAGGCCTAGAGATTAGATATTTGGCTTTTAGAAATGCATAGTGGACCTCTACCAAAATTGTTCAAATCATGACCCTATGGTCAAAATTAACCATTCCCGGGAGGGGGGAGGTCACTTGATTTCACATACTAGGCTTATATAGGGAAAGCATAAAAAACACAAGGCCGACAGATATTTGGAATGTTACTTAGCATTGTGTATAGGACCTCTAAGAATTATGTTAGAGTCATGACCCCTTTATAGCCAATGGAAGTCAGGTGAGCGATATAGGGCCATCATGACCCTCCTGTTTGTAGTTTCAGTAATAAGCTTGCAGAAGCTGACAGCAATAAACAAAAGTAAAGTGTATTAAGTGTTTGCCTCAAGCCAATGTTTAAGTATATATGTATCAATATTTTTGGATGCAGCGCTGGTTAACCAAATGTGCAACCGTTTTATAAGTTGACATAATAAATTGTTATGCGAACCTAAGGTTCGAAGGGTAGATAAAACATTTAACTTTTTAAGCTGAACTGATATACCTTACATGGAAATCAACATGCATTGTTTTATACTTCCAACAGACTGATACTTATTATATTCAAACACTATTATAGTATTACTTGTTTGAAATATCATCCCTTTGATAATTCATTCCAGCCAAATGACGATCGTTATCTAAGAGCTAATAAAGTGAAGGGCAGATACAATGACCTCGACCATTATCTTGACATCCAGTTTCGTCTATTGCGAGAAGACTTTGTTGCACCACTTCGTGAAGGGATAAGTGACTACATTCAGGTGATGCAAGAAAAAGGAAAGAAAAAGCGTAAAGTTCAAGATGTTCGTATATATAACAACGTACGCCTTATCGCCCCTGCTTGTGAGGATAGTGGTCTTTGTCACGTGCTGCAATTCGACGTAAGTGGTTTAGTAAAAGTCCGCTGGAATTCAACGAAGAGACTTATTTACGGGTCATTGGTATGCCTTTCTCCGGATAATTTCACAACATTCTTCTTTGCCACTGTGATAAACAGAGAGCCAAAGGACTTAACAAAAGGTCTTGTAACTGTCCGTTTCGAACATGAACACCAAATTGTAAGGGGTTTATTTGGTCAGCTGTTCACAATGGCCGAGACAACAGCGTACTTTGAATCCTACCGACACGTCCTTACTGGATTGAAAAACACTAGACAAGGTGACTTTCCCTTCGAGAGATATGTTGTCCAATGTGAAAGCCAAGTCCAAGCTCCTGCTTATCTTAGGAGGGACCCGGATACCAGTTACGATCTTCGTCCGCTTGTTGATGAAAAGATCATTTTAAAGGATGATAGACGGCTGGGTGAGAATATTGGAGAAGTTGAAATAGCAAATATCAATTACAGATTTAGTGATCACTCAGAACCAGCAAAAGATGTTGCTGTACTACAACGTTCAACATGGCCTCCGGCTGACTTACTGCACCTTGATGGATCTCAATATACGGCCATTCATACTGCACTTACAAAAGAGTTTGTGATAACACAAGGACCCCCGGGAACAGGAAAAACATACATTGGACTGAAAATTGTGAAAGCCCTTCTTCATAACAAGGAAGTGTGGTCCAAACATCCCGCAACTGGAGCGAGAGATCTTCGACCGATGTTAATTGTTTGCTATACAAATCATGCTCTAGATCAGTTTCTTGAGGGCATTGTGAAGTTTTACAAGGGGGATATTTTAAGAGTTGGTGGCAGGAGCAATAGTGAAATATTGAAGGAATATAACCTGTACAATTTCAGACAAAGGTTTCGTCATGCTAAGAAAGTACCTTTGGCCATTTTCCAAGGAAGAAGAGAGGCAAAGCATGAAATGGATTCTGTGATGTCTGAAATAAACAAGGTTAGCGCTAAAATACAAATTGCAACAACATCTATACTTCGTGAAGACTTTCTGCAGCCATTCATGGGACAAGAACATTACATGCTGTTGATGCAGCAGTTTGATATGATGTTGCAAGTTTACCCAGATGCAAGACAGTACGTTGGAAAAAATCATTCAGTAATAGTTGAGTGGCTTGAACTCGGAAACCTTGCTGCTATTGTTGAAATGGAAGGAAATCAGGCCCCATTAATTGACGCACAAGATATGCCAAATCAGGATGAACAGGATGGTGAACTTATTGATGTTGAAGATGAAATCGATGCTATTCAGGCACAGAGACAGCTAGATGAAGGTGGTAATGGAGATTGGGATATGGAAGACTTTTTGGACGAAATAGTAAACGCAGATCATGAACTGACAAGAAAAGAAATGAATGAAATTAAAGTAAGATTAGCGGTAAATGAGCAGCAAAAGGCTGTCGCATTAAATGTAGATGGTATGGACGACAAACCTAAAAATGTACAAGAAGGAGAATGGCAAACATCGAAAAAAGATCGACGAAAGATAAAAAGGAAAACGCAGAGAAATCTTGCATTAGCAGATATAATGACTGAAGAAGAGACAATAGGGATCATCGACATGTGGAGAATGGATATTAAAGACAAATGGAGACTTTACAGAATGTGGGTGCAGAAATATTGTGATTATATGATGACTCTTATTGGTGAAAAGGAGGAAGAATTTGAAGCAGCAGCGAGAAGATACAGAGAGGCATTGATGCAGGAGGATAAAGAAATAATGAAGCACTCGACAATAATTGGTATGACAACAACAGGGGCAGCAAGATATCAGGCAATACTGCAGGAGATAGGACCCAGGATAATAGTGGTTGAAGAAGCTGCTGAAGTCTTAGAAGCACATATTGTGACGACATTGAGCAGCGGATGTGAACACTTTATTCTTATAGGAGATCACAAGCAACTGAAGCCTAATCCAACAGTGTATAATTTGGCTACAGATTACAATTTAGATGTGTCCCTGTTTGAAAGGATGATAAACAACGGGATAAAGTGTGATTGTTTAGAGCTCCAGCACAGAATGAGGCCGGAAATAGCAGAACTCATGCGTCACATCTATGACAATTTGAGGGATCATGACGATGTCAAGCAGTATGCTAATATTAAAGGAATTTCTCAAAATATCTTTTTCGTAGATCATAAAAATGCGGAATCCCATGACCAGGATCTGAGAAGTCACTCCAATAAATACGAGGCTGAATATATTGTAGCTCTTTGCAGATACCTTCTTCTACAAGGTTACAAGAGACAACAAATCACCGTTTTGACTTTGTACTCAGGACAGTTATTTTGCCTTAGAGGGATGATGCCGAAGGAAGAATTCGATGGCGTTAGAGTGACGGTGGTTGATAACTACCAAGGGGAGGAAAATGACATCATTCTTTTATCTCTTGTGAGAAGCAATGAAGAAGGGAATATAGGATTCTTAAAGATAGAAAATCGAGTATGTGTTGCATTGTCAAGAGCAAAACAAGGCTTTTATGCTATCGGGAATTTCGAAGTGTTAAGAAACAAATCGAAACTTTGGAATGAAATTGTAATCGACTTGAAAACTAAAAAGAGGATCGGAGAAGGACTGGTTTTGTATTGTCAAAATCATCCTGATGACGACAGTATAGTTGCCAAACAACCTAAAGACTTCTTGAAAGCCCCGGAAGGTGGCTGTGACAAAAAATGTAACTTTCGTCTTGACTGCGGCCATGTTTGTGAGATGTATTGTCATGTGGTTGATCAAGATCATAAGGAATACAATTGCCGAAAGCAGTGTGGAAAAGTTATTTGTCAGAATGGACACCGATGCAGAAAACCGTGCAACAACAAATGCGGCGCGTGCATTGAAAAAATGGCAAAAAAGATACCAAGATGTGGACATACCCAACAGGTCCCTTGTTCTGTCGATCCCAGTGAGTTTGTGTGTCAAAAGGAATGCAACGATATTCTTCCGTGTGGTCATAAATGCCAGTCAAAATGCGGAATGGCCCATACCCAAAACTGCAACTTTACCGTTGACAAAACTTGGCCATGTGGTCACACTGGAAAAATAAAATGTCACCAGAAAGATGATGCCTCCTGCAGCGAACCATGTGATGCCATACTTGGCTGTGAACATCGGTGCCAAGGAACATGTGGTAAATGTTTCCAAGGACGTCTACACATGCCTTGCCGCAATGACTGTATCAGAATACTTGTGTGCGGCCATGAATGCACTGATACCTGTAATCAATGTCCGCCATGTACAAGAAAATGTGAGAATAGATGTCATCATAGTAAGTGTAATAAAAGATGTGGAGAATTGTGTGTACCATGTATGGAACCATGTATGTGGCAATGCGAACATCATAATTGTGGAAAACTTTGTAGTGAACCTTGTGACAGACCTCGGTGTAACGAACCATGCAGGAAGATACTGCCTTGCAATCATCAATGCATCGGCCTCTGTGGAGAACCATGTCCAACCGACTGTAGAATCTGCGATCAGCAAAAAGTTACAGAACTTTTGTTTGGAGATGAAGATGAACCATGGGCCAAATTTGTTTTACTAGAAGACTGCAGAGCCAGATGTATCATAGAGTCGGGTGCAATGGATCGGTATATGGACATGGCTGAAGATCGAAGAGAAATAAAACTGAAGGACTGCCCAAAATGCAAAACACCAATCCGCAAAAGCAACCGATACAGAAAAATAATTAACAAGACACTCCAGGACATTGAGGCTGTGAAGAGAAATGTTCTTGTCAATAAGGACAGGATTAAAGGAATGGAGACAGAAATAAAAGATGCCCTTGGTAATGAAACCAAAGCGGGGATACGACTTACCATGAAAAGGAGATTGAACATGATGCGTGAACCAAAGTCGGAGAATGCCTTAGCTGCAATGCTGAATCAACTTACTCTGTTGAAACATTTAGCGAATGTCGAAGAAAGCTGGAAAGAATTACATGGAATCGCATTCACTGATGATAAAACAAAAGCTGTAAAATTTATTTTTAAATTTCGTGAATGGCTTCTTGTTGAACGGTCAATTATGACTCCACAGGAAACAAATGATGCTGAACTGGAGCTGTCAAGGTCAACGGCTCACTTAAAACTATTATTGCACCAACAAAAGGCACAGCAACTTGGAAAAAGCATTGATGGTAAACTTAGAGAAAATATTTCAGAAGCAGAAAAACTTATTAAAGGAAATACAAAATATGAAGAGAGGATAAGAATTGCAGTTGAGGAATGTCTTGCTCAGCTAAAGGAGGCTTTCCCATTAAGTGGTCTTGCTATCAGTGATGAAGAACGGGTATTGATTGTGAAGGCAATGGCACTACCCCAAGGCCATTGGTTTAGATGTCCAAATGGTTTGTACTATTTTATATTCAAGCATATTTTCCATGTACTTTTCATGTATAAACAATTTATTTTTATTTTAACGCAGTCAATTTCATTTTCGACAACACTATAGTTGATAAACCAACTAAATTTACACATGGTGTTCGGTGTTTTGTTGGTATACATGTATATAAAGAGTCCGAACAATCACATTAACGTTCATGTAGAGAAACGACATTAGAAATGGAATTAGAATCGATGTAAATTTAAATGTTTGAGTTTAATTGGTATTTCTGCAAATATTTCACACTACCCTTGAAAAAGACACTGTTTTTGAATCATTCGAAAAATGGTCAGGTTCATGCAGACATTGTCTACAGAGTTTATCAAAATTCAACAGTTTTATTTCCCGTGACTTAATTCCGTTGAATTGTAGATCATTAGTTAAAAAAGCCGATATTTGAAACTGGCTGACATGTTAACTCAATTTTATATTCTATAGATTTTGTAATTGTGGTTTCAGGACACGTCTATGCAATTGCTGATTGCGGAGGAGCTGTTACGGAAGGGGCATGTCCTGAGTGTGGTAGTACTATAGGAGGTTCAGGCCATCGCCTCAGGAGCGACAACCGCTTCTTTGGAGAAATGGATGGTGCCCAGCATCCCGCTTGGTCGGAGCAGGCAAATCTTGGAAATTATGGATTTAATGTTCAGTTCTAAATTTAAAGTTATGTGTTTGCTCAATTGTAGATAGCGAGGGTTCCTCTTTGTGTGCTAGGTAGAGGAGGCCCTCATTTTAAGACTTTATACATTTATTTGCACAAGCTTTGACGATTGAAAGATTGCATTGCTTTACACCAATCGTATATGAATTAACTATATCATGTATTCTCACAAGATTGGAATGAACAATGCTCACGTCTGATGAGCCTGTAATCTTTCTTGCCCAGTATTAGAACATTTTATTAGTTAAATTGCAAGGATTAAGAATGTATATATTATAGGCATATATAATTATCCAGTAATAACTTTATATAAATTATATGTAATTTTTGATGGACAAATGAAAATATATGTTAGGTTATTGCATTTGTATTGCGAACTATTACTTTAGACGAGTTGATCTGGCGGGAACAACGATCTTTAGATAGTTCAGATGCACTGTACTTGAGAAAACATACTAAAGCAATTAAATATGCGTTTATGTGTGTTATGGAAGACATTCCGTTTCAACGCAGTTAGATAATTGTTTATGTTTCCCTATGCTAGATGTAAATAAATTTTGTAAAGCAATTTGATATGTTTAAGTTTACGTTATAATTGTGTAGAGCAATGAGAGATATCCTACACAAACTCCTTTCACGTGTTGCTTCGAATGTACGAAACAAAACTGTGAATAAAGTTACTTCAGTTCTTCATTTGATACCGGTAACAACATGTGAGACTTTATAGATAACTATTACTTGTCTGAGAATGTACAAGACGAGCCAAGATTATTAGATTGGCGTAGTTTTGTGCTGCACATTATTTGTAATATTACTTGTTCGCTTTTAGCCGTGGATTGTTTATTTATTAAAATTGAACGAGAGAGAATTTCTATTTGCTGTTTCATTTATTTATTCACTTGAGTGACTAAAAAAACAAAACTTTATAAATTCACATATACATGCATTTGATTTTAATTGTCATCCTCTTTCCATTGGTAATTCAACTGGTATCAGTTTATAAGCTTGTTATTTTGGTATGTGAGTTTACACGTATTACTTGGATTAGTTGATTTGAATATCTAAACTATTTTGTTTCAACGATATATTATTTATTGTTTATTCGTTAGGATGATTTGTAACTTATTTATTATTGTAGAATTTTATTTTATAAGAACGGAAACATCATTTTATACATTCAAAGTATGCGCTTAAACCACAATTAACAATGTTGGCTTGCGTCTGCTAGCTAGTATGATGGATATGTAAAATTGCAAGCTTAATTAAAATTATTTTGATATTTATAACATGATTTTTTTATTCTTCGTTTTAGCTTACCTAGTTTTAAGACCCCCCTTTGTCCAGTGTCCGTCGGCAACATTTTGTTTCAAACAACATCTCCTCCAAAACCACTGAGCCAAATTCAACCAAACTGCGCAAGGATGTTCCTTGGCTGTTCCCTATCACCATTACATGCAGAACTCTGTTTGCAACACATAGGAACAGCTTTAAAAACCAAAAAGCAAAAATTTTAGATATTTTGCATGAAGCGTTGCCTAATGGACCTCTACCAAGATTGCTCAAATCATGACACCTTGTCAAAACTGACTCCGTTCAGGATCACTGGATTATATTTAGGTTAATATAGGAAACAAAAAAAATCTTCTTTGAAACCACCGGGCCTAGAGTTGAGATATTTAACATGTTACATTGCCTAGTGGACTTCAGTCAAGATATTTCAAATTATGATCCCTGGGTCAAAATTGACCCCGCCCGGAGATTACTTGTTTGATACAACTTTTAAAAATATTCTGCAAAACTACAAGGTCTAGAGCTTAGATATTTGGTATGAAGCATTGTCTGGTGGACCTCTACCGTGTTTGTTGGGTTTAATAATGGCCCTGCCCAGGGGTCAAACCCTAAAAAAACTTCTTCAAAACAACAAGGCCTAGAGCTTAGATAATTGGTATGTAGCATTATCTTGTAGGCCTGTACCATGTGTGTTCAAAACAATGCCCCTGAGGTCAAATTGTCCACGTCCTACGATCCCTTTCCTGTATGTAGAGTGTAAGGAAATACTTTCAAAACATCCTCGTCTGAAACTGTGAGGCCTAGCGCATATAACATTGTCTGGTGGTCCTCAAGGATGATGTTCACATTATGCCCGGGTGTCAAACTTGACCTTGCCGATGGTTAAACCTATTATGTTCAATAACTCGAGAACCATTGAGCATATGATCCTCAAACTTCATGGACAGTTTACTCGTAACTAGAAGATAACCTCTATTGACATTTAGGTCACTGGGTCAAACGTCAATGTCATATCTACGTTTCCGTACGAAATGCTTCGGCCCGAGCTGGATTCGAACTCTCCCAATACCCTAAGCGGACACTACCACGTCGCTATAAAAGCTTGCTCAATTGCAAGGAAGTACATGTGCCGTATTATACCTATATTACATAAACCCCCTACTTAACAGAATTCATCCTCGAACTTTTGGAGTATGAATGTCTGCTGGACGTTCTAAGGGTGCTGTCACTTCTAAACACATTGGTTATTTACGTTAGGCGCCCAATGTAACCGTGAAAAATACTTCCGCCCGAGCTAGATTCGCCCTCCAATACCCTAAGCGGACACTACAACGTCGCTATAAAAGCTTGCTCAATGACAAGTAAGTACAAGTTCCGTATTATATCTCTACTACATAATTATGTTCAATAGCTGGAGAACCATGCATTAGGCCCACGACCTTCAAACTAGATAGTGTGGTTTGTTTGACCAGCAGATTTCACTAGGCTTATTTTGTCAAGGGTCACTTGACATGAGTTTGTATCATATGGATAGTTTTGCATGCAGATTTCAACTTGAGAGCAATATCACTCTTTTTGTTTGTTATGGCCCTTACATCCGACCCGTCTCTATGTAGACGGCTTGTTTGCTTCCTTCTTGTCTTCTGTTTTTATATGCTGCCCCAAAGGCAACATTTTTATAGAATGATTGTTGCCCTTACAGTATTCATAATTTAATAATGTACGGTAGTCGAAACATAGATTTGTCGAAACCTGAAGTAATGAATTTGAAGCTTCGGACTTTTACTGTCTGGCAATACATGTCGTACATGAACAGCTAGTTATTAACATTAGCCATAAGTGTCAGATATTCGAATATTAACATTGTTATAACTCGGACAGATGGACTGACTCACTCAAATTGAAATTTTGAAGGGTATCAACTTTCGAATCCATGCAAAAGTCTTGGCGTCTGTCTGTCTGCCTGTCTGGAAAGTTTTATTGTATGGATTGGCATATCATTAAGACAGGTAAGTTGTTTTGTTTTAGTTCTATAGAGGTAAGATGTTATGTGTGACACAAAGGGAATGTTATGATACTTTCACTTCAGAACCGAGCAATTGTTCGTTTCGGTAGCGACTCGGCGGAGTTACGTTTTTGTGAAATACACACTTATTTGTAACCATTTATCAGGTAGTAAAGTAAGAACATATAATATGCTTTTATAGCATGATCATTTGTGCGTCTGTTGACACCTGTTTTAGTAAAATCGACTGAGAAATGACAACATTAGAAGCATTGAAACGGACTGGGGTGTTTTCCCTACTCGCCGAGTCAAATACCTTTACAGACTAGATCTATATAACATATGAAAAATAATTGTTTTGAAAAATGTTTTAGGCTTGTATCAGTAAGTCAGTGGGTTGTAACAGAGTGCTGGGGGTCTTTGCCACACACCAAGTACTTTTAATTGTGTTTTATCTGACAAAGTTAGCCGCTTTGTTTTTTGTCCCAGCGAGATAATCACTACTATACATCATGTTAATGTCAACAACCAATTCAACAAATATAAGCACCCAGGGGCCAACATTTCGAGTTACTGGTAAGAGGTAATCCTGTTGAAGCCTCCTTCAATGACCTCGACCTATATGAGAGCGATCATTAAGATGGTCGGCCTCCCATACTTTCTGCAAAAGTTTATCAGTATATCGAGTTTGTAATTCGTATAGCATGCTCTTTCTGTAATCATAGCTAGCCTAGTAATTGACTTCATTGGCTGCATCACGGTTATTGCAAGCGTGACATAATGGTGCTATGCACAGTGTGCTTCCATAAAATACAGTCGGGACAGAACAGGTTACGGTGATGACTGTTGAACTTGTCTTCATGCACCTGAGGAATAATATTTTATACTTCATATTTTATCAAACTGTCGAAAGCTCGTTCCGTTGCAGTAAATCTAAAATAGTTTAATGATACCTAACACACGATATAAAATGCGTAAGAGGTAGTGCATAATACATAAGAGGCCGAAGTGTCCTTAATGGGCTTCCGTTGCACAACAATGTTCATGTTTTCTGAAAATGATCAGGAAGTATCTATAAATACACTGTTAGCTAGCTGAAACGGATATCGAAAGTAGCTAAGGCAGGGATTGCCAGTTTTCGAAAAAAAGATAATTTGACGTAACAAAATGGAGGAATTTTGTTGCTAAGTGTAAATTTGTAATAAATTAAACATTTTATGATAATAATAAAGCTTTGTAAGTAGAACATATAACTAAAATATTTCGTATATAATATCGCGTCTATCTACGGGTTTATCACGGACGACGATTGTCTCGCATATAGCCAACTTGATTAACTATGTAGATAAATATACAGGTATGATTTAAATTTCACCCCTACTAATTAATATTTATTTACTAATTAATATTTAAAGGTTTTACTTGGTTATATACAGCAGTCTTAACTAAATGCGTGTTCATTATATATAAATATTTTCGTTTTACTTTCGTTTCCGTAACCAAATGTTAAGCTTTGTCTTTGTTTTAGTGATATACATTGGTGTAATAGTTCACGTGAAAGGGGTTTAAAATTTGATTAACGAGAATATCTGTAATTTCAATGTACATGTAATGAAATAATCATCTGTAAGTATGGAACATGTGTTTTCTGATGGTTTTTATCATCAGAAAACACATGCTTATGGGGGCACCCCCGCCACCCCACCCAAGCTTCATCGATGTTGTCAATAACACGAGACTATCTGTAACACGAAAGGATCTGTGGTTTATATAATATTAGATATATTATTAAAATACAAAGATCTAGATAGTATTATGATACAAGAGAGAACATAATTTTTATTACATTTCAAGGTCATCAATGTAGATAAACATCATATCTCGTATTAAAATTGTACCGGTAATATTCAAATTTCTGTACATGTATATGTAAAACAAAGGATATTCTAATTGTTCAATAACCGGTCATTTTCATTAGTTGTTTGTTTATCTTGTACAAAAGCTGATCTTGACTATAAACATGTGCCCATGACAAGTCACTGACTGCTCAAGGTCATTATATTACGTAAAAAGTGTTTACTGCTAGATCATTTAATCTGATCAGTTTGTCGTAATTAAATATAGAAATGATTATTGATTTAAAACGTTGAACCTCAATGCTAGCTATTGAAGGAGTTTATATGATAGTAAATTTCATTGCTATTTTCGGAAAATTCTAGAGCTGTGAAGGTTTTATAGCATATAGCATTTAGATTCTATAATGAACACAAATGATGACAAACATGTTTTCCCCCTAGTGGCAACTATCCTGTCAAAACCCTGGATTCCATAGTGTTAGAAGACTGTGCGGTCTGCATGACCGCTATTCGAACCTTGGACCTTGCTTTCAGGGCGAGTGTTGTACATACTACTGACTGTGCTGTACTGCTACTGACTGAGCTAACCGGTTGCTTAAATATTTCCACTTGTTTATACCACGACATGAATACAATGTATGCTCGTATATTATGCAAAGAAAACTATTTTCCAAAAACAGATTACTAGAACAGCAGAAACATTCGAAATATCTGAAACATGACATCGTTTCACATAGTATGTACATTTACAGAAGGGCGGAATTATTGATAAAGCACTAAATGGGTGTTCGTTTTCCACGGGTAGATTTTAAGTGCATTATGGTGATCATGCAATTGATCAGTATGTTTTGAGATTATACAATCATGTGTATTGCTAATTTAAAAGCTTAAGTGCAAGAAAACTTTAAACTAACATTTATGGGAAACCAAATCGCAAATGCATATAGGTCAGCTCTTTACTACTCAATACTCTATACATAGGTACAAAACAAGATCAAGTGATAGGTACAAAACAAGATCAAGTGATAAGTACAAAACAAGATCAAGTGATAGGTACAAAACAAGATCAAGTGATAGGTACAAACAAGTCAGTGTATGTCAACAGATCAGGTGATAGGTCAAACGTAAGTGATAGGTACAAAGATAGGTGATAGGTACAAAACAAGATAAGTGATAAGTACAAAACAGATCAAGTGATAGGTACAAAACAAGATAGGTGATAGGTACAAAAAAGATAGTGATAGGTACAAAACAAGATCAAGTGATAGGTACAAAACAAGATCAAGTGATAGGTACAAAACAAGATCAGTGATAGGTACAAACAGATCAGGTGATGGTACAAACAGATCAAGTGATTGGTACCCAGATCTAGTGGGATATGTTCTACTTCCCAACGTGTTCAGGGTTTTGTTACAAAATTATTTTCATACTTGGGATGGAATCTTATGAACATATAGCCTAATGTGAAAATGTTCTGGTACCTAAAATGCTGTAAATTAGCTCATTTTCTAAAAGCTTAACTATGATGTTTAATGTCACTAGACTGTGATTGTTTTTATATAATGCATCATTATCTTTTTTTTTACACTGGGTAGTCATAACATATTCATATTTTACCATCTAAATTATTATGTGAATACTTCAGTCAAATGTTATACATGTACATAGTTTGTCATATAGTTTTTAACTATTTATGATTCATGCCTCTGTGTGTGTATAAGACCAGGGTGAGGGTACCATACCGAAATAAATCTGTCTTGATTAATCAAATAAACTTGGGCAAAGGCAGTTAAAAATTCTGTTAGCCGGGTCATTGTGGCTAATATTAAAACATACGTTAAATAACTTTGTGACAAGTGTCGCAATGGTACTCTGTAGTGACTTCCTCGTCTCACCTAAACGGAGTCTGAATTATCAAGGTTAGGTTCGGGGTAACGGAGAATACCAGGTGACTGACATGTGATGTATTTATAAATCTGAAACAAAAATAGCAAATGTCATATAAAATATGAAACAATTTACTACGTGCTAAATGTCACATAATTAAACATTGTACATGTATCAAAACTGTGTGGTTTGTGAGACCAACCGTGATATAAAAGTTATATATTACAAATAAACATACAACGGCATAAAGAAACTATTTCAGTACTTGCAAAAGATAGAAAAAGTATTACAAAATATATGAGAACCTGTATATAGACCTGAAAAAATAGTGAATTTATCCAGAAAAATAAAAAATAACATTGCTCTCAAAAATGGCGATATGCAAAACTTTATTTTTTTTAGGATTTTGACCCGTGATATATGACTTATCATAGAGTATATAAATATAAAAGTACAGTCACGGCTCAATGCATAAAATCGAACTATAATGGCCCGCTGTTAGGTTAGATTACTGTTAGTAAAATAAGTTTAGTAAATAAAGATGTTATCTCCCTTTGACTACTATATGATTTATAAGGGATAGGAAAATAAAAACAGAGACAAAACAATATATTTCTTTATCATACAATACTGAATAAAGACCACCCTATATACCCGCCCAACCCGACCCCCACCCCCCATTCCCGCTTAAGAAATGGCGATCTCGACATATACACGTGTAATTTAAACTGAAATAAATAAAAAAGTAACAAAATTATATTTCTTTATCATAGTTATAAAATATGAAAAAGAAACAAATCACAGACACATATTCCAGACGTGAATAAAGCACAGAATACAAACAGCGAGAGAGAGAGTTAAATAAAACAAAACCATCTGACAACAAACTGGCAATAGACAGACAACGCATAAAGAGTTTGTAAAAAAGACAACATATAACAACATAACAAAGGTAACAACAAACGGTTACGGATTGACAACGTAGTAATACCGGCTTGACAAAAAACAAATTACGAATGACAACAGACAACGCCAGACATAATTGATGATACTAGACTGACAGCAGACAAAAACAAGCACCATTTACAGTAATAGATAGCCTAATAACCTACATTCAGTAGAAAAATGGTATATAGTTGAACTATTTCAGTATTTACAAAAGACAGAACACGTAGTACAAAATATATGTGGAGAAATATTGAATTTATCCAGAAAATATACATGTAAAATAACACGAATCTCAAAACTGACAATGACCCAAGTTGTTAGGTAAGATAACTGTTTGTGAAAATAAGTTTCGTAAATAAAGATGTTATTTCCCTTCCCCTTCTAACGATGAAACAAAAACAAAAGGAAATTCCGACATTTTTTTTATATATCATACACTACTGAATAATAGACCATCCAATGGCACAAGTTTTGGTACATAATTGATTAGAGGTTTCCTTGACAGAAGAGAAACACTTGCGTCGTGAATTTTCATCAGTTCATCAGTTCAAGGGACATAACTCAAGAATGTCGTGTCTTGGCTGATCTGACTGGGTACCGAAATAGCCTGGGTTTATGCATTATATATATATGACTAGTGTTGACAACAAAAGCTAGTCGAAGGTTAAACAGTAGACAGTACTTCAATAAACTAGAAGTTCTTCAAAGAATTTAAAGACGTAATAAGAAGTAACGAAATTACAGTGATTTTTTTACTCTAAGACTTTCATTATCGTCATTAAGCAATGAGATGTAATACAGGTTCGGGGCTTTCTGAAACATATCATATTCAAGACAATGCCCACGGTTCACGTCTGATTCTGTAACGTGAATTAAGAACAGTATTGCCCCCAAGCTCTTTATAGTCACGGAGCCGAGTCTGCCGATACTGACAAAGAAATGCATGATATTATAAAAACAATGCGACAAACATACACCCTAAAAACAATTGATATATGTACTATTTTTTTTCTTTTGATAGTTTTGTATTGTTGAGACTGAAAGGTTCAATCCTTTTTTAAACATTGTTATACTTTTTCAGATATCTACATGCTTAACTAAGTTTCCAGTGGAAATTGGTAAACATGGCTGAAGGGCGTGACCATGAAAGGTAAGATTAATCATGAATGTATGATAGCATATAAGTCACGTGCTATGTCATTGATAAGCTGAAAGAAAATCGCCTTCGTGGTCGAGCATAGTCACATAAAGTTTGGATTAAAAACACGCACTTGGTTATTCCGTTTTTAATTTGACCTTTGACTGACTATCAAGAACTACTCTGCATAGTCCAAGACTTAATGCACGGATGGATTGTCATGAGCCATTGAATCCTTTGTTTTCGTTGTATCGGTAGTCTGTCTGGTTAGCTCAATCTGTAGAGCACGAGCCTTGTAATCCCGAGGTAGTGGGTTCGATCCCCGGGGCTGACCAACTGAAATTACTAACAGTCTTTCGCCTGAGAATTAAACCGAGGTGCCATGTATGGGTGCTATACATCTGGCATGTTAAAGAACCAGGGATGTCTCCGGTATTGGGACGCTTTCTGTATCTTGCACTATCCTCCGAAACCTAAACTAACTAACATCTTCTGGGGGGCGTTGGTCATGTGGGAAACAGGTGCCAACGATAAGACCTTAATATACATACGTACGTATGTTGTATCAGCTAGAATATGTTGAGATGACACGACACTTAAATCAAAATGAAGCACGTATCTTGTGTAGATGAACAACATGGCTAATGATCGTTAAGTGTGTGAAAGAAGAAAGTGCAATACGAATATGCATCCTTCGAAGCCACGGAGGAGGCACTGAATTTTAGTTTCCCCTTATATATAAGATATCGAAAGAATAGTTTAACATGTAGGTCTTAAACTCTGAAGGGACGTTGGTTATGGGCAGCAAGTCAAATATCATTGCCACACTGACCTTGTCTTTAGAATCTGTTTCAACTCAAAAATTCAGCACTGCTTTGAGCCAAGGTCTTCACACTTTTACATTGTGTATCTTCTTGATACACCTTCTACACATGCATTCAAATATCATATTTTTTCATAATTATGTTAAAGGGGTATAAACTCGATAAAGATGATGTAACACGAAGGCCGAGACGGGTATTATCTGAAACTTGATTAATACGGTTATTAACACCGTTCTGTAATGTGATTGAATGAGGATCAAATTGTGTGCGTTACTACTTTAGCGGAGAACAAAACAATACGAACATGTCTTGGTCTGACAAACAAAGGACGTTGGCTGACGAATCAGTTTATATGTTTAATTCATGCAAAATTTGTATTCTTGATATATAATGTTATGAAAGATTGATATTTTTCAAGGCGCCGACCGGACATGCGTAGAGGCATGAGAGCTGGACGACCGCTCGTTGTTGATGATGATGATGGCTGGGGAGATGATGGTCAAGACCAGCAATTCCGTCCAGATAGAGACATGCGAGGAAACCGTGACAGACAAGAACGAAATGAAAGAAGGCAGAATGACAGAGGCGTAGGACGTCATAATGACAATGACGAACGATTGGGTTTTGGTCGAGCGAACAGGGGGGAGCGTGGAATAGGTGGTCGAGATCGTAGGGGTGGTCGTGGCGGAGGAGGTCGTGGAGACAAGCCATTGATCGTTGGCCAAAGATTTCTAGAGATTCTTTTGAAACGGGAAGCACCAGATATTGTGTTGACTTTAGGTAATCCAAAAACAGGCTTTAGGGATGGACTTATTCAATGTTCCCAAAGACCGGAATTGCTTAGGTTAATGTTGAATGTGCTAGCGAAGGCTTTCGCGTGCAACTCTACTCCAGAACAGCTGAACAGAATGTTCGTTATCATTAAGGAGTGTCAGTTCTTTGACCAGATCATGTCCTATTTCTTAGACATGCAGACAGAAGCAAGTGTTTATGTTCAGCAGACCTTCAAACAGCCAATCAGAGACATGATCATCATCATGGAGGAGCTTTCTGTGAAGAACCCAACTGCTGTTACTCAGTGTGTAGGTAAGGAAACAAATAAATATCATAATCTGTCAATCCGTATAAAAACCAAGATATTTGTCAATCCGTATAAAAACCGTATAAAAACCAAAATACCTGTCAATCCTTATGAAAACCAAGATATCTGTCAGTCTGTATAAAAACCAAGATATATGTCAAGCTGTTTAAAAACCAAGATATCTGTTAATCTGTATCAAAACCAAGATATCTGTCAATCCGTATCAAACCAAGATCTGTTAATCCATATAAAAATCAAGATCTGACAATCAGTATTAAAAACCAAGATCTGACAATCAGTATTAAAAACCAAGATCTGACAATCCGTATAATATCCAAGATCAGTCAATCCTTATAAAAACCAAGAACTTACAATCTGTATGAAAAACCAATTTCTGACAATCCATATATTACCAAAGTAAAGTTACAACCAAGATCTTTGAATCCGTATAAAAAACCAAGATAACTGTCAATCCATATAAAAACCAAGATCTGACAATCCGTATAAAAACTAAGATCTGCCAATCCATAGAAGAGTTTTATTTCTGATTATAAAGTGAGTTTTCTACTTTCAAACTCACATATTGCTTTATTTTGTGCAAACCTATTTTAACATCAAAAATAGGAGAAAACCAGTAGCGTTTAACCCTTTGAAACATGTTTTAATATATAAAGAGATGACTTCTATTAGATAACAATATGATTAAACAGTTGATATATTGACTGACTTAAGGCTGGACTGTTATGTAGTGTTGTCTTAGTACATGCAAACTCCGATGTTTGTGGTCTACTGTTTGAACTTTTAAATACATAAGATTTATGTAATTTCTGCATTATTCAAAAACAATGTCCATATAATTAAAATTCTGATATGCTTTTTTCTTTAAGGCATCCATACTGTTTTGAAAATGGTAATTGACGAACTACGGGAGACCGCTGATGACGTCATCGACGATGATATACTAAGACGTTTCCGGGAATTTACTGAACATAAAGACCAACTGCTTACACGTGGATTAAGGTGCTTTCTCGTTTACATAGATTTGAAATATGAGTTAACAACTATCCTTTTCCACTATTACTTTCTGATGACAAGTTTCTTAAGCGATGCATTTTGAACTGATAAAATATAGGGCAACTTCGGATATGGGTCATCTTGGGTCAAATCATAGAAAAACAATGTGTATGCAATAGAAGTTGAATTTTCGTTCGATCTTAATGAAACTTGCTCAGTATGACTGCCTTGATAAAACATAGGTCAAGTTTGAATATGGGTCATCTAGGGTCAAAAACTAGCTCACCCGGTCATTTTGCATTTTCATGGGATTTTCATGAAACTTTGTCAGCATGATTGCCTTGATAAAATCTATGTCGAGTTTGCAGGTATAGGTAATTTAGGGTCAAAAACTAGGTCACGCGGTCAAATCATAGAAAAACTTTTTCTTGCATACCAGATGGGGATATCTGCAGTCCCACCACTACAGCCCCGGAAACCTCCCCCCCCCCCCCCCCCCAACCACTTACGTGCTTACTTGTACGTAAGTTATAAAATGTGACGTACGTGTATAAAAAAGTGACGTCACTTTCCCATATAAACAAAGAAGTTTTTTTTTTATCAAATCTCATTTAAGTTTGTTTTTAAATATCATTAAAGTGCAAGACGGTATGGAAGTTTCTTCCATACTTGGTTCAATCGATATCTAAGTCGACTTCGAACATGGGTTGAATCTATGGTCAAAGGATTTACGTGAAACTTGGACAGTATGATTGCCTTGGCGATATCTAAGTCGAGTTCGAACATGGGTTATCTATGGTCAAAGTTTAGGTCACGGGGTCAAATCGTATGCTATGGCAGTTGCATTTTTCATTGAATCTTCATGAAACTTACTCAGTATGATTGTCTTAATAGAATTTAGGCAGAGTATGAATTTGGGTAATCTGATGTTAAAAACTAGGTTACCCGATTAAAAACCTTGTGTATGCCATACAGATGACATCTACAACCAAATCATTATGTAAATTGGTCAAAGGGTTTGCCTTGTCAAGGTCAAACAGAATGTTTGTGTTTATGATTATATAGTCTCGGGCTGAAGTTTGGTCACATATTGTCATAAGTCACAGGTGAGCGACATGAGGCCATCTTGGCCCTCTTGTTTATCAGCGGTGTTACACAATATAAGTAACAATTTAGTCAAGGACGTTATATAAAGTTTTTTACATTCAGACGCCGCACTGTTGATGACCAAACTAGACAAAGACAAGAAGATACAGATGAGCCTCCAGATGACTTCCGGGAGATACAGATCTTTCCTCAGACCGCGGACATGCAGGTAATTATGTTTTATTTCATGTGATAAGGCAATGATTATCTTTTTGGCAAAATACAGATTTTCCTAAACAAACATAAATATGCTTGTTTTTATTCAATTAACGCGAGTTCTATCGGACAAGGCACAACGGTGAATCATACCTGTACATCAGTCAGAAACAGCATGATTATGAAGTTTATTTTGCCAGTCTTTTATGAGGTCTCATTTATTTTGCCAATAGCTCTGGGAAGGCTTTTTTAATCCAAAAGTAGTAAATGTACACACTATTATTTATTGTATGTTTTTAAGTAAAATTCTGAAATAAAATTGATTTAAATTTCACTGTTTCAAAGCAAGGAATATATCAACATTTTAACCCGGATTGACGTCAAAAAGTATGTTAAGCGTAGGCCTAACGAAACAGCAAACTCAACGACGATGGCGTAGTTAAAATGACGTCATATGTGCCATGCTTTCTGATGACGCTTCCCGCGATTTTCCACATTTCATTAAAACAAACTCAACAAAAAGTAGAGTTTAAAGCATAAAAAAATTGTTGGTATCGACGTAATATCTCGTTAATTTCACTCGTCAACACCAAAGGTACTTATTTTCACTCATGGCTGCGGCAGCCGTGAAACTATCTTTTTTGGTGCCCACTCGGTGAAATATATCGTGATATTTCACCGAAGTCAAAAATATGGATTTAAAGAAAATGTCTTCCAAGAACTGTTGGATAAGTTGTGTAGCTTTGAAATAATAATATTTCTTTAAGATATATGTGTACATGAGTTCATTAAAGACAACAATACCAAAGAATGTTTCCATTTAATTTTAAAAAATAAGCAATTCCCAATTTTTAGACATAAGGCTAAATATTGAAAAGATTTCGCTTCAGCTATTCTTTCAAATAGATTTTTGGTTGGAAAAGGACAAACTTCGTTTTCGTTTCGCTAAACTCATCCGTGATAATGATTTGGAATTGGTAAACTTTTTTTAATCCCGTGTATTGTAATTTTAGAGAATTCAATAGTAAGCGTATAAACATAATACATTGTTTGTTTTCAGTCAAACGAAGATGATAGGTACCTTAGAGCTAACAAGGTAAAAGGTCGCTACAACGATCTCGATCATTATCTTGATGTCCAGTTTCGCCTTTTGCGGGAGGATTTTGTTGCCCCCCTTCGGGACGGCGTCAGTGATTATATTCAGGTCATACAAGAAAGGGGAAACAAGAGGCGTAAAGTTCAGGATGTTCGCATTTATAATAATGTGAGACTGATCTCCCCTGATTGTGGAGATAATGGCCTTTGTCACATGCTGCAGTTTGACGTAAGCGTACTTGGCAACGTCAATTGGAACTCTACAAAGAGGCTCATATATGGCTCATTGTTATGCCTGTCTCCAGATAATTTTGCAACATTTTTCTTTGCAACCGTCATGAACCGGGATTCAAAACAGGCGGCAAAAGGTTTGGTGACTGTGCATTTCGAGCATGACCATCAAACAGTGCGGAATCTTTTTGGACAGATTTTCACAATGGCAGAGACAACGGCATATTTTGAATCGTACCGTCACGTTCTTACGGGTTTGCAACGCACAAGACAAGGTGATTTGCCTTTTGAAAGATATGTTATTCAGTGTGAAAGCCAAGTCCGAGCTCCAGCATATATCCGACGAAACCCAGAAACACTTTATGATCTTCGTCCTCTTGTTGATGAAGACATTATAATAAATGACGACAGACGACTAGGTGAAACTATTGGGGAGGTCGAGATTGCAGATGTCAATTATGATTATAGTGATCGCTCAGAGCCTGCTAAAGATGTAGCCGTACTTGAACGCTCTACATGGCCACCTGCAGACCTACTGCACCTTGACAGTTCCCAGTATAAAGCCATTCATACCGCACTTACAAAGGAGTTTGTGATTACACAAGGACCCCCAGGAACAGGCAAAACATACATTGGTTTGAAGATTGTAAAAGCCCTCCTTCATAATAAACAAGTGTGGTCCAAACATCCAGAAACTGGGGCAAGAGATCTTCGTCCTATGTTGATTGTGTGCTACACAAATCATGCACTAGACCAGTTTCTCGAAGGCATTGTTAAATTTTACAAGGGTGACGTCTTAAGAGTTGGAGGGAGGAGCAACAGCGAAATTTTGAAGGAATACAATCTTCACAATTTCAGGCAAAGGTTCCGGCATGCTCAGAAAATACCAGTGGCTGTTTACCAAGGAAGACGAGAGGCAAAGAATGAGATGGACTCTGTAATGTCAGAGATCAATCAAGTAAGCGTAAAAATTCAGGTTGCCACAACATGTATAATGCGCGAAGACTTCCTTCAGCCATTTATGGGTCAACAGCATTATTTGTTAACACAGCAGTTTGATATGATGTTGCAGGTATATCCAGAAGCGAGACAGTTCGTTGGCAAAGGTCACTCAGTAATAGTTGAATGGCTTGAACTAGGAAACCTTGCTCCAGTTGTTGAAATGGAAGGTAATCAAGCCCCATATATTGGTGCACAAGCTATACCAGATGAAGAAGAACAAGAAGATGAACTTATTGACGTAGAAGATGAATTCGACGCTATTCAGGCGCAAAGGCGCATAGATGTTGGTGAAGATGATGACAGCGAATTAGATGACCTAGTGGACATGATAGTAAACGCGGATCATGAATTGACAAGAAAGGAAAGAAATGAAATTAAGGTTCGGTTAGCTGTAAATGAACAACAAAAAGCTGTTGCGTTGAATGTTGAACGAATGGGCGACAAACCGAGGAATGTACAAGAAGGAGAGTGGCAAACGACAAAAAAGCAAAGAAAAAAAATGAAACAAAAAGTGCAAAAGAATTTGGCCTTAGCAGATAGGATGACTGAGGAAGAGGCCGTAGGAATTACTGATATGTGGAGAATGAAGCTTACCGACAAATGGAGACTTTACAGAATGTGGGTGCAGAAATACTGCGACTTTTTGATGAAACAAGTGGGAGAAAAGGAGGAAGAATTTGAAGCCGCGGCCGGAAGGTATAAAGAGGCGTTGATGCAAGAAGACAAAGAAATAATGAGACATTCTACTATAATTGGCATGACAACAACAGGAGCAGCAAGGTATCAGGCAATCCTTAAGGAAATAGCACCCAGAATAATAGTGGTAGAAGAGGCAGCCGAGGTTTTAGAAGCACATATAGTTACGACATTGAGCGGAGGCTGTGAGCACTTGATTCTTATAGGGGATCATAAACAACTTAAGCCTAATCCGACTGTATACAACTTAGCAAAGGATTACAGTTTAGATGTGTCCCTTTTTGAAAGGATGGTAACAAACGGGATAAAGTGCGATTGCTTAGAACTCCAGCACAGGATGAGACCGGAAATTGCAGAACTTATGCATCATATCTATGACGATTTGAAGGATCATGATGATGTGAAACATTATGACAGGATAAAGGGAGTTTCCCAAAATATTTTTTTTGTAGATCACAAGAACGAAGAAACACACGATGAGGATCTCCGAAGTCATTCAAACAAACATGAAGCAGAATATATTGTAGCACTGTGCAAGTACCTTCTTCTACAAGGTTATAGACGAGAGCAAATCACTGTTCTTACTTTGTACTCCGGACAGCTGTTTTGTCTTCGAGGGATGATGCCTAAGGAGGACTTTGAAGGGGTAAGAGTGACAGTCGTTGACAACTACCAAGGCGAGGAAAATGATATTATCCTTTTATCCCTTGTCAGAAGCAATGAAGAAGGAAATATAGGTTTCTTAAAAATAGAGAATAGAGTTTGTGTTGCATTGTCTAGGGCAAAGAAGGGATTTTACGCTATTGGTAATTTTGAGCTTTTGAGACAAAAGTCGAAGTTATGGGATACAATTGTAGGTGATATGAAAACGAAAGGCCGACTAGGAGAAGGACTTGTATTGTACTGCCAGAATCATCCTGATGAAGACGGTTTAGTAGCTAAAGAGCCACGTGATTTCTTGAAAGCACCGGAAGGTGGCTGTGACAAAAAGTGTAACTACCGCTTGGATTGTGGTCACGTGTGCGAGATGTATTGTCACGTGGTTGATCAAAAACACACAGATAACATTTGTCGCAAGAAATGTGGTAGGGTCATATGTGAAAATGGGCATCGTTGTAAGAAAACTTGCAATCAGAAATGTGGACAGTGCTTAGAAAAGGTAGCTAAAAAGATACCAAGGTGTGGTCATGTGCAGCAAGTTCCTTGTTTTCAGAACACAAATGAATTTGAGTGCATGGAAGAATGTAAATACATTCTTTCTTGCGGACATAAATGTCAATCCAAATGTGGGACGGCACATACACAATACTGCAAGTTCACTGTTGAAAAGAAATGGCCATGTGGTCACACCGGAAAAACCAGTTGTTACCAGAAAGATGATGCCCTGTGTCCACAACCATGTGATGCTTTACTCGGTTGTGAACATCGGTGTCCTGGTACATGTGGCAAATGTTTCCAGGGTCGCTTACATAGGCCATGTCAAAATGATTGTATTAGGATTCTGGTCTGTGGCCATGAATGCACCGACAGATGTAACCAATGTCCTCCATGCACCAGAAAATGTGAAAATAGATGTAAACATAGCAAGTGTAACAGGCGTTGTGGAGAGTTATGTGCTCCATGTATGGAATTGTGTACATGGCGATGTGAACACTTCCAGTGTGGAAGACTTTGTAGTGAGCCTTGTGACCGACCAAGATGTGACCAGCCTTGCAGAAAGCAACTTCCGTGTGGGCATCAATGCATTGGACTTTGTGGAGAGCCATGTCCGACAGACTGTAGAGAGTGTGACAAACAAAAGGTTACAGAACTTTTGTTTGGTAATGAAGACGAACCTTATGCAAGATTCGTTCTCCTTGAGGACTGTAGAGCAAGATGTATTATTGAGTCAGAGGCAATGGATTATTACATGGATCAAAAAGATGAAAAGGGAGAAATAAAATTGAAAGATTGTCCAAAATGCAAGACGCCTATACGAAAAAGCAATCGATACAGACGGATTATAAACAAAACCCTCCAAGACATAGAAGCTGTAAAGAAGACAGTCCTTGTAAATAAAGATAGAATCACAAAATTGGAAAACGACGTACGTGAATCAATTGAAGAAGAGGCGAGCCCGTCTGTAAGACTACAAATGAAACGAAGGCTGAACACAATGAATGACCCTAAGTCTGAACACGCTTTGGCTGCAATGTGGAATCAGTTGTCTCTGATAAAAAAGATAACAAAATTGGAAGAAGACTGGAAAAAGCATATTGTAGGTGTGGCTTTTCAGAATGACCTTAAGGATTCACTTAAGTTCCTGCAATATTTCCGGGATTGGGTTCTTCAAGAAAGGTCAATAATGACTCCGCAAGAAACAAATGATGCTGAGCTTGAGTTGTCAAGGTCTCAGGCCTTTTTAAAACTTCTTTTGTATCAACGACGGGCAAGGGATCTTCGCAAAAACCTGGATTATTCCCTGAAAGCAAAAATTGCAGAGGCGGAACGCATAATTAAAGGTCAAGGAAAATACGAGGAACGCATCAGAGTAACAGTAGAAACGTGCCTTGCAGAGCTAAAGAAAGAGATACCACTTAGTGATTTAGGTGTCTCCGAAGAAGAACGAGTTATGATTATAAAAGCTATGGATCTTCCCGCAGGCCATTGGTTCAAATGTCCGAAAGGTATCCGAACATATTATTCATTTTCTTTTATGTGACTATAATTTATTGTAAGAAACCACAGTAACAAACATAATGTAAACAAAAGGTTTATTTTCATATAAATTGTGCTTACTTACGGATGCGTTAATACGTCAAAATTAAAACTGTTGTCGATACTGTTCTACTTCACAGATAAGAGTAAGTGTACATAGGCATTCGAAATAAATAAACGAATGCAAAATTGTGTTAAATATTTTACAGGACATGTATATGCTATTGGTGATTGTGGTGGAGCTAATCAGGTTAGTCAGTGTCCCGATTGCAAGAGTGAAATAGGAGGAACTAACCATCAGCTTCGAGCAGGAAACCAGCTTGCACGAGAAATGGATGGAGCACAATTTGCTGCATGGTCAGAGCAGGCGAATCTAGAAAACTACGATCCATTTCATATCCAATTTTAGATTTACATTCATGAGGAACAAATATTTTTCTGATTCTTGTTATAAGCGTATAACATGTGTAACGACTGTATTGTGTATTATCCTTATAAAAGTGTTATAGAAATTAGCACACATGTGTGTGTACGCGAAGACGCAAACATGCAACAAGAAATTCTGGAAGACAGGTAACACTATAAAAGGCAAGATAGTAGGTTATTAGACTTTGCTTCTTGAAGGTACATACGTCAGTTTAGTTGGCCTTATATTTTGATGGTGGGGAGCATAACTATTTTCATGACATTTATATCGATGGTATCATTCACTTTAGAATTAAAGCTCCTCACAATATGTTCCAGGTGTATTATTTTGCACATCCGTTTTACGTTATTTCATTTTCTTCATACCAGTATTAGGTTAGTATTATTTGATTATTTTCAATCTGTAAATAACTAGTAAAAATATGTTGCAACTTTTTTTGTAACTTTTTAATTGCTTAATCTTTACATCGTTATCGTTAATCACCTTTGACATTTATTATTGTTTCATTTTTGCATGGTAGAAATTGCTTTTGTTAACTATATTATGTATATTTTGTGTCAATTAGACAGATGTTTCAAGTTTCTGAATTCCCGCACAACAAAGTTGTCCGTCTATCTGTATGTGCGCGCTTCATGTCCAAAACCGAAGGCAAGAATGGAATGAAACAGGAATGATTGTTATCAAGTTAAGTTTTGAATGTGCTTGAAATATTTTTCACAGATGTATGGCCATTTGTTTTTTCTCAATTAGGTATACACAGAGACGTTTGTGCCCGCTTCATCTTCAGAACCACTTTGCCAAATATATATGGAACTTTGCAGGAGTGGTTGGTACCGTTAACACAATGCTTTCTCATTCAAAAGCCTTATATTTTTACATTAAGACTAAATCGAATTTTCTTTTAAATCAGGAATTGTTACGGGCGTCTTCTCAGAAGGAAATATATGACATACTGAATCGAATGTGATCAAAATAATTTCCATAGAAAGAGTTTAATAAAAGAATTAATAAATTGTAGTTTGCCTTTACAAAAACGAAAGTAGGTTTTCCAATATTTTCAAATATCTTTGTAATTTTCCAGAAGTCTCCCAGAAAGAGACTGTAAATAGGTTGTACATGAATAAGCATATGCCTATTTTTAATTGTTGTTGAACGAACTTTTCTTCAAATAATGTGCAACGTATATCTCTGATTGTTTACAGCATGCAATAAAACGACAGTAGGACAAAAAGACCACCAAGGTCAATCTAAGGAAATACAAAAACATTCACTCGTTTTTCTGCTGGAGTATTTCAAGCAGGAAAATACTCCATGGCTATTTTAAAGTTTTAGAAGCCAGTTTCAAACTGTATTTCCCTGTTACAGTTCCAGATTTAAAAGAAAATTCGATTTTTCTTAGTGATGGACCTTTAAGAGAGATGTCCTGTGCGCAAGCGGTGTGCGCGCAATATTCGTCACCTTCAGTGATAGTTCTGGTTTTGCAATGTTACACAATTTTAAGATGTATTTTGACATACTGGTATAGCATTTTATTGTAGTATATTTCCTTGCTTCTTTATTTGACAATAACTTTTTATAGTTTGCAAATTTGTGTACACATTGTAAACAGATCGAGACTTCAGCTCAACTAGTTCATGCAAACAACGTAAAAAAAGAACATTCAGCATAGACTTTAGGTATTAGTAAATGTCGGAGTCATTCAGTAAAAGATTTTAACCATAGTTAGAACATTTAGTTTTACATTATTTAACTATCAGTTTACATGTATATTTTTATAATTTTAATAGACGACTTTCCATTGACTTACTTTGCAGAATCATGGTACTTTAACTTTTGATTTTTCTCCTGCTAAATGTGATACATTTTTCTCAAGATTCCCTATTAGACCTTTCTAAGCTATATTTAGTTCGTCATGTTTTTCAACCTGGCTGACTTTGTGTATATAAAACTTTGTTCTTTATCTTAAGATAGGGTTAGGGTTATTTTATTTGTTACTTTATAATTAATTTTACATGGTATACTGTATTCACATAACGCGAAAGTATAACTATGTTTTGAAAAAACAAAAGCTATTTACTTAATCGCAGATAGAAATATCGATTGCTTGGAGACTTATTGCTTGTAATTGTTATTGTTTCTTATGTATAATGTGAAATTAGTTTTCAAAAATTAAATAGTGTTTTATAACAGTTGTACGAGTCCTTGATGATGCGGCATGAAATACACAATGTCCTTTAGAACCCTACGAATTTAATATACAAAGGCGATACAACGGTACCGGTATAGAACATAAGTCCGTATCTACAAAATTGATTTGTTTAGAATTTTGTTCGTTGTTTTACCAGATCCATTTGGTTTAAAATTATGTTCGTTGTTAGGGGAGATTGGTCTTATTCTTATATAGCCCTTGGAAGATAAGTAGCTTTTAATTCCCTTTCATATGTACATACAAAAACTTGATTCCACTCAACAAAAGTCAATAAGATTTTTGTTTCCCAATAGTATCATTGTATGAGTTTTCATGAGTTTTATATGAACCAGCTAATTTTGACACATCTCATTCTCAGTATGTTTGTGGCTGCTTAAAGGGGCACTCCTTACATCTAGCAGATTATATTCTCGAAGCATAAATTGTGTGTTCAGTGAACGTAAAATGATAAATTATTACAATTTCAAAGGAGAACCTATGGCGAAAAATGCCCAATTTTACCACAATTAATCAATATTGACAGGTTATGTAATAAATCACATCCACCCATCAATTGTACAACAACAACTTTACATAGATTATTGAATTGTTAACGGCACTGCAGTATATTTAAAACTGCTGATTTTATCGATAATGACTGGGAATGCATAGCTGAAACTTTTAGGTTAAGTTATAATACTTCCAAAGATTCTATTATTTATGTTTTTGAGGTTATTTAGTCTGTCATCAGTTATAGGGTATGTCCCTTTAAGGATAAATGTCTTGTAGGACAATATGACAAAGACACAACTAGCATATACTTTAGTGTTCATGTTGCGTCAAATGGGTAATTTCCAGTAAAACAATTGCCAAACACGAAAGAACTGAATTGTTTAATGTAGCATGTTAAAGGAAAATGACTCTATACAATTACCATTAACATTTTTAAATTTATGCTTTTTTACTAAAAGTCTGGTTCTTGTTTGAAAAAGAATTGAAATGTTTATTTAAGAATTGAATGTGTTTCACCGAGGTATGAATTGTCAGAAGTTGTACGCCTAATCTGCATAAACACCGAAGGTGTTTATGATAAAATTAGGTGTAAAACTTCTGATAGTTCATAACTCGATGAAATGTAGAAAAAAAACTCATTCAATTCTTATAATTATAACTTAAATTAAAGACATTCGTTTAAACTATTTAGTGATCACTTACCCGGGTTCTATTTCAATATTCCGTCACGCATTAATTTAATTGGTTGTCATAACGCCACTACTCATTAGCATAATGCAAATGGCGGACAGCAGTCAGCTGCTTGAATGAAATGTTTTGGACATATCTCAAGTTCTCAACCCGAGGGTGGGATTTCCTTATCCACAACTCAATGGATATGATAGATTAATTATCTCACCGATTTAATCGCATTTTCACACAAGTAAGAAGAAATAAGTGTAAATACGGGATGGGGATGAAAAACTGAATATCAACTTTTTCTCGAATTTTTCTTCAAAACTGCTATAAATGGATAGAAAATTATCTAAGAAAATGAATACCCGTAACCCTATGTTTATTTCAAAAATAATTTTTACAGTCATATTTCGATTTTTATGTGATGCGCTGGCTGCTTATAATAAATATATCAATAGTCCGGCAGCGGTGAAGGATCATTAGTTTCTTTCATGAACACGAGATTCAGATAGAAATCTTATTTCCATCTGAACCAAGTATCTCATGGCAGAAACTTTTTCTTGCAAACCGTCTTGCACTTTGAAATAGACATGTAAAAACAAGCTTATCGAAATGATGCTGTGTTTGTGAAAGTAAAGTCACATTGTTTATAACGTTACGTCATAAGTAACTCACGTAAGTCGTCTTAAACGGGTGGGGGCGGGGAGGGGGAGCGTGTAAGATGAGATTTTCCAGCACTGGTAAAAACTGTATATATCCCCATCTGGTATGCAAGAAGAGGTTTTCTGACGCAGTACCGATGTAACGTCGTTTCTGATTGGTAACGTCGTTTAAATTTGCAACTATAAAATAACGTATATATAGTCGCAAAATTCGAACGGCGTTTTAATTATCGCATTTAGACACATTGTGCGTCTGAAAAGGGATAAATATTTAGTGATTTTCACATTTGCGACCGTATATACGGTTTAAATGGTCAGAAACAGTTTTAACAGCTCCAGCTAACACCGTCGCCGTTAAAAATATTTGCGACCATTAAAAACCGTATATACAGTCGCAAATATCAAAATTACAAAACAGTTGTTCCTATAATCTATCACCGGTAAATGAGCGGAAATATGGATATCATATGTGAGAAACTCTATTCCATTTTACTTGTGTTTTTTAAGTGTTTTAGTTTAGAGACATGCCCTGAATTCGTACACGATTTTATTAATGGAAAAGTAGCACGTCATGAATATTAATCAGAAGCTATGAATACGTACCTGCGTTCATCGTGTGATGAAAAGCGGGCGCTGGGGCAGAAATAACCAATCAGAAAAGAGAATTTGTGTGAAATGATTGCAAGTTGTAATTATTTGCCAGTGCAAAAATTTTTTTAATGTAATAAACGGATTTTTTTTCTTTTGTTTCGTTTTCAAACTATGTCCCTAGACAACACGTGTTGATATATTGAATATAGAACCTCCATTATTTTTTAATTGACCGACAACGTACAGCTGTCGAGAATCACTCGAGATTACCCAGATGAATATATTTTGTAAGTTCATTAACTTTTTTGTACTTCAAATAACTTGTAGAAGACTTTTCCAGACATCGAGTTCAATTATTGTATACCCCATTCCAGGAACACAGACACTTTATTTATTTATAATGCGTAATTTGTTAGCAGGAATGAAAACAAACTGAACAATCCAACTAATTAAAAGTTATTTGTATATGTTATCAGGTGTCGTGCGTTTTTGTTTCAATACATGTACCCGTATTAGTGTGCACTTTCTGTAAAGAAAGAACATTCATAGTCATTTTAACTAAACTGTAATACCTGTATAAACACCATATGAATAATATAAAATCTTAATGTCGTAGAATAAGTGAAAGTCAAAAGGTAATTGAAAAAACAAAAGGCATACTTAATCTTGAAATATTTAAACAATGTAGAAACCATACAACCTAACTGACTATGGGAGCACCTGTTCCATGTCTATCATTTAAAGTTTGATTTTCTGATGAATTTATAATAACCGACCTCATGCTGCTAATTCCCCGTTAAAGTTGAAAACCAGATCTCTATCCGTCACGATTCCTTTCATTTTACATAAAACATGAGCAACTGGTACGTACCTAGCCTCAGTTAATTTTATTTTATCATATAAAAAACTGTTAAAAGCTACCGTGCTGAAATAATTTCAGATGCTAAATATGTCGAAGGCAGTGTCCAGTATAATGAAAAAGCCACGAATCACGAGTTGATATTGTAAACTACTGGCATACATCTTAGAATTTGTTCATTATACATTAACTGTAGACATCAATCCTTGTTTTTTTAATTTACTCTTTCCAGTGATTTCTTCCCGCAGATCTGACCAATACTTAGTAAAAAGAAAGAATTGAGAAAATCTGCGCGTGGTCAAATTCTGCCTATATGTTTGTTTCCTAGTGACTTAAGAAGATACCTGGTAGCTTTCATTCTTTTGAACTCTCTTTTTCAAGCCTTTTTTTTTGTAAATGATATTAACACCCGCTAGATTATTTTTTTTTACAAAAAAAAACGTTCAGATATAGTTTCTATTAATTGTCTACAAAGATTAACTTCAAAGATTGTTATCGTTATTTATTGTGTAACTGATTACCAGAAACTGGCTAACGCAGTGTTTTTGTTATTTCATTATCTTTGTAGGGAATTTTTTATAAAACGAATTACGGAAAATGGACGTGGTAAAATACCAACATATATCTATTTCTTAAAAGAATGGAATTTCATCAGAAACCCCTGCTCGATGTTCCCGCCAAATCAACTAGTTCAGAGTAATATTTCGCCATACAAGTTCAATAGTTTATAAGGGCAGCGATTTCTCAAATTGAATTAAATAAAGAACATCACAAACGCAAAGCAAACTAATATGGTTTTGGTACTAACATTTTTCATTGATATTGTTTTGATATGATATCTTCTCATATACACATTTTAATCTTACTGTTTACAAAATTTAAAAATTAGTGCACAATGTGATTAGAAGAAATATAATACATTTGTATATATTTTCACACACACACGCACGCACACACGCACGCACGCACAGACACACACACAACTTATTTAGCTGAAATATGACCCTTTTCCATTCTGGCTATAGTTAGCTTTTTTTTCTCCTTTATTTTGAGAATAAAAGGACACAGAGTGACTAAATTACACTTGATTTCAGCCATCGAACACGTCGAGAGAATAATGTTCATTTGTGAATTTCATCAATTAAAAAGTTGAAAATGAAGGAAAATCGTTTTACTTTGTTCGTGATCGTGATTGATGTCTGTTAAAAGACATAACGTAGCGTTGTTGCACGGGTTATAGTTCGGATGTGCGTTATTTCAGCCTTTATCTGACAGTGCTAATTAACTGGATGTACTAGCGATTTCTGTGTATGTTTTATATCTACTTAAGGACAAATCAATGTTCCCGTTGCAAGAACAATCCTGGCTTTGTATTTGCTACTGTAATTTACTGTAATCCACTTTCATGTAAATGATACAGTATCTTAGAGAGCTGGTACATTAATGTCAGGAGCAATCCTCTAAGGCTTCTAGATGAAAAACAAACTGTTATCAGTGATCTACTTTATACATATTTTTCTGTTCTGTCTTCAGGCGTTTTTAATGTTTCTGGCACGAGTTGGTTTTCTCTTTGCTCAGTTATTCAAATTTTCACTGCGAGGCCCTATATATCTACACATAACTAAGAGACAAAATAAGAATAACAAAGATTCAGCCCCAATCAACGTCACTTAAACTACCCGTAACATGAAAAGGACGGCCTCCTATGTAGCATGGAAGTAAACTCCCATGTAATGAGACAATAATAGATTTGGAGTAAGAGGTTGGTTCCGGCAGGCTTGTATCCTTTGACCTATTTCGCCTCCCTTGGCATATAATTGTGGTGTCGCGTGTTTATGATAATTTAGTTTCTTAATGCGGAAAAGATTAATTCAGTGTCCATTTCCTCGTAAGTTTGTTAATGTACCAGCAATTGATGTTCTTTCTCAGTGATAGGCTATTGTACTCTTGGACTGATCACAAAAGTCATCACTGTTGTTACTGCTGGTATAAAGAGAATGAACTAACATATTTATCCTAAAATTGCGTGTTGGCTAAGATGTCAACCTTGCGTTTTTTTCTGTCTGGTCACTTCCGGCTCTGTCCATCATTTTCAGACTAGAAACATTAAGTAGCTAGCCGTTTCCGTTATGCTGCGTGGCATTAAAGCTGATACAGAGGTCATCCAAATTAAGAGAAGTTTAAGGAACATTAGCACGGAAAGACACAAAGAAATTTTGATAACGTATATTGCAGCCCTAACATTATCATTAATATTTCCACAACGACGCATAATGGAAGGAAAGCCATTCAACAAAATGTCTTAAGATTTTAAGCTGCTAATTTAAATAGTGTGAAACATTCCTACACAAACACACAAACTCAAATTTTGACCATGTAAATCTAAAGAATGACTATTCGTACTACGCAAAATCGTAACGTTTGGAAAGAGACAAATATAAAGTAATTATTACAAATTTCATGTTACTCAAATCCCTTTTCCATTATCACCAACCGTCTCCAAGATGTCTTTTTCATTGCACAAGCAATCAGTCTGGGGACAGAAATTGTCTTAAAACATGTCGGAGCAATTAGAATAATCCGATATTGTGGCTAGAGCAATGCAATAATCTTGTTTATTGTGTCGATTTGTTCCTGAGGACATTTGGAATATTGGTCTTTATTTGCATGTTCTGTATCGACTTTTAAGTAATTGTCCGCCTTGGTTTTGTCAAGCTAGAAGTTTTTAACATACAAAGTCGATGGTTTTGCTTCCAGATATCTGTAAATCCTTGAAGTTGGGTATAGTTATACTATATTTTAGTGCAGGAAAAAGATCAGGTCATGTTTTGCCAAGACTTTAAAGTTTAATTAGTGCAAAACAGCTGTATGTAATCATGGTGAAGGTAAAATCGTAAAGTGTGTGCAACAGTTTGATGCACGCAGCGTCTCATACATAATGGCGATTGCTGGCTTGTGTCCAGGAAAGTCGAGTCGTTTGAAAGACTTTACAGTCCTTTAAACTCATTTGGAAACTTCTAGCCCGCTTCAATCTTCAAATTGTTTAAATATTATACTTTTTAAATGATGGTCTCCTTTAAATTGAGGTTGGTCTGTTTATGTGTTTGTTGTATGCTTGTTTCAGTGTGTTCTGAGAAAGTAAAATTTTCTTATTCTGTTGATACTGCAATGTGGCTGAGTGTGTACAAAGAACGTCCACTCCGAATATTAGTCTTGCTGATCAAGCAATAGGCGCCATAGCAGCTGCCCTTTCCTATCCAATCCAGACCAAGGTTCAGTGAGTCATGGAAGTATCTATTCCAAAAATAGTTGAGGAAGTATTTTTGGGTATCCAATCTCAAATAAAGTTCCCTAAAAGACGAGAGCAAACAATCGCTGACCTAGTAAAACTTGTCACTGATCTTGAAATGCAACATGATGCTGATGACCAATCGAGTAAACATAACTGGTTGCTGGTATCTAGTGAATGTTGCCAGTTTAAATAGTAAATTGGCTTACCATAATCGTAACCCAATAATCACAGTGTACAATTCCTATCAGCTGTTAAATGACTTTCATCCCAAATGTTGAGTCTGGTACCATTTTTGTTCACAGTGGTGTTCTCTGAGTACTTGTACATTTTAGTTACACATTGGATGAATTGAAATTAGAAAAAAATAAATGAAATTACCAATTGAAATTTTGTTTCTTTATTATTGATTCGCAAGTTCACGAACCTTAGCAATATCAACCTTCTCAGTCTTTGACACAAAATTCTACCGGTATAATAAGCTACAAAAAATTAATGTGGTCAGGATATAAATGCATTATAGTTATTATAAAGTGCATAAGATAAAACCAGATTATAGTGTATCCTTAACAATATTCTTTATCTTATGTATAACAATAGGCAATAGAACTGATTTTAAGTATACGTTAATTTGTCGTCATGCATACGTTTCGATGCGCAGCAATACATACCCTTCATTTTCCGGGGTATTATTTTTGTCCAGCGAATTGATGAAGTGTCCGGTCACCTTAATTACAGAGTTATATCCCTGTTTTCAGTCAACTTTATGTGGTGTACACGTGGACTATATTTATAATCTGATAAATCAAAAGAGAGAACAAGGTAAGTGAGACAATACAATGCCTATCGTGATATTGTATGATAAACGATTTGATAAATATTGACCAGTTAAGGCCAACTCAGTTTGTTTCGAGTATTTGCACATTGGTACGTCCGAGTTGACAAGTAAGTCAGTCTTCATATTATCGTACTAAGTAGTCTCTAGTTGCAGATTTTCACAGACTGATTTTACCCTACAAAATGCAACTAAAAGAATGTTTTTTTTTCTATTCTTCATTCAAATGTAACAGTCCGTTCTAAATAAGTTCGGGTGATCATAGTTTATACTAATTTATTTTAGCTCGATTGTGAAGAAAGCTTCAAGCTTATCGATTCATCGTCAAGTCCGATGTCATATGAGGAGGTACATACGTGACCCCAGTGAGGCTCGAACCCGCATTCTCCGGGATAAGCGACAGACACCTTAACCTCTACACTACCGCTCCCCTTTGGTGGCAGTCATCGAGCGGATTTAGTCTAAATTATTTTCAATAATGAATACAAAATGGTAATTTGAGTCCAGAAATGAGTGTACCCAGACATGTGTACATTTATACTCCTAGAAATACTACACCAGTAGCATAATTAGATAATATATTTAAAGCGCTGGCATTTTAACGTAAAACTGTGTAAATAAACACAAAATTATATTGAATCGCTTCTTTAAAAGCATTTTATGAAAGTGTTCATTACCAAACCCCTCTTCGTATTATAGTAACATAGCAATGTATTCAAAAGTGTTTTTATTTTTTTTAACTGGAGTTTTAACCCTTGAATATTATTTTTGCGTTGAATTGATTTACAATGATTATAACGCGTGTCCAGCCGGAGTATGCCACACTAATCCCGGTGATGCGTGCGGGGTTTGTCTCCAGTGTGATACTTATTCCTATCCATGTGGATGTTGCGGTTGTTGTCGCTGTAACCCATGTAAGGATGGAACAAATGCCACAGAAGAATGTGTCTGTCGCGAGGGTTGTCCAGATTTTAAAGTCGGTGACCACTGTGAGTTCGAATGCTTCGGCGGATGTAAGCAGTGCATTTTAGGTTACGGACCACGTTGTCTTGATAAGTGTACTGAAGCATGCATGGAACATACGAATCAAAAGTGTGATCTGTATCACGGCGGTATAGTGTGCCTAGGGTGTATGAAGATTTCAGACCGCGGTCCTATAACGTTTAACTGTGACTTTCCCTTTGATGGTGCGACATCCTCAAATACATTGGTGTTGACAATTGTATTGCCGACAGGAATTGTCGCTGGTGTTTCTGTGGCGTGTCTTTTCCTATATAAGTAAGAAACCTTCCTTTATGAAATATTAATTTATACAAATTTAATAGTGATAAGGTCTTGCCCCGTGTTCGAGTTTGAGTTCAGAACATTTTAACTTTTAACACCATACATTATAAAAAACATATAGCTGAAAGGTCATCGTTTTAAATAATTGCTGAAAGCTTGTTTGACACATTTTACAAAAAATGTAAATAGAATTTATAAAATTTTACAATTTAATATCGTTGGGCAAACACGTTTTGTAAGCACAGAGCCTGTTGTACAAATGCGTTTTTGTTATCTTGTTTTACGAAGAAAATGTTGGCTTTTTGACGACAAGTCAAAGGCACTTCACATGCATTTTTCATTCCAAGATCCTTAATCAATTTGTTTCTTGTTTTAAGTTTGAACTCGCGGTATATCTTTAAGTCTTTTTTAAATCACTAACCTCTTCCTTTCGTTTGTTTGACCAAGCATGTTGTGGTCGCATAGGAACTCTTGTTTATTCATCACTAGCACATAAAGCTCATGATTGCCCTAGTCACGTAATATCTTTAATATTTATATTATAAAAACAGCTCTTTAACGTGTATTAACTCTTGTGTTTTTGTTTATGAGGGAAATTTAAATGTATTTAAGTGTTGAATGACTATAATTTAAATTATTTCAGATATCGGAAAAACAAAACATCCAGGGAAGGTGAAAGAAGAAGGAAATGAAACCGACTCGTTTGAAGTTTCAGGACGTAGAGAGTAAAGAGTTGAGGTCTTAAAACAGTTGGTATGGTGTAAACGAAGGTCAGGTTATTGAGGGAATCGTAGGGAATGTATGCAATTAAATAATAAGACAGTGATGGTACATGTTTTATAGATCTAACTGCTAAAACTTATAACAGAATCAAACGATTAGATATAATTGAAGTGTCATTTGTCTTCCCCATCCCTCAACCCCACCAGGGAGAAACATTGATTTCCTCTTTGGTGTTTGTGTGATGTAATTATTTAATCCTTCCGTGCATGACAGAGTAATCATTTATACAGGATTCTTTCACCTTAAAACCCTGGGGGGGCCGGGGCCTTGACACACGATCGAGAACATTTCTATCACCTTCAATGTATGACAAAGTTACAGTCCGGACATAACTGTGTGCATATATACAGGATTCCATTACCTTTAAACTCTTAGTGGACCTCGACCTTTGCAGTAGGGACGTGGGTCTTGCACGCGATGTGCTGAAAGTGTGTGCCACGTTATTTTAAAATCCTTCCATACATGATGAAGTTACAGCCCGGACATGAAAATATGTAAGGACGAACGGAAAGACAGATGGATGGTGCGACTTTAATATGCTAACCTTTTAGGGCATAAAAAGGCAATGGAAAACATTTGTAGCTAGTAGATCAGTAGACAGTCACATTTATCGTGTATTTTTGATGTAACAAGATATTCAGTCTGAAAACTTGTAGAGCTAAGATTTAAATTAAGCGCATACAGACATCAAAATAACGACCCACTCACTAAAATAGAGAGAAAAAAATAAAAGGATGCATGAATATTGCGTACGTGCACGCCATCAAATAGATTGAATTTCCTTTAGAAATGCAGAGATGTTGGCTCGCAACCAAAATACAAAGATATAAATCCATTAAAGCAATTGGGCATATATCTAAATTGTCAATTCGTACACATAGTTTGAACAGAGATTCGAATTTTGTGTTCTGTGTTCCTGGTAACAACGCATTGCTAGATGACTATGGTACCATCCAATAAAAGTAAACGTTTCATGCTGAACGTAATGAATAAGACAAGAAGACAAGAAGACTAAACGTGTAGACCTTAAACGAATCTTAAAATAATGTACATAAGTTGCATTATTACAGCAGGGTCACTGAAGTGGGTAACAGGTTAAGGTCAAAGTGACAATCTATTTGAAAACCAATTCCGCTCATAGCTTGACCTAATGTCTTTCAACTTCTTGGGATTAAAGTTTATTATGAGTACAATGATCCCTGGTGATTTTGGGGCCAATGGGTCTCCTGACAAGTTAGATAGGACAAATGATATTGAAATACGTTTAAGTAAACCCAGTTACGCTACAAGACAAAGGTTAATATAACAATCTGAAGAGAAACACCATATTTACTGAGCTTTACAGTATACTACGTAAGTATATCGAATGATTAGGTCATCTCGCGCACTTTACATACAATTTTCTTTTTCTAACTTATCATGACAAAGATTCAAACAAGTGCGTTTTATTTTCAACTCAATTGACATGCTTTATAGTTACAACAGACAAAATATAGTCAGTCTTCAGAATTTAAGATATTGGGCAAAATCTCTGACAAAGGATATATCTAGTTATTGTAAATACAAACTGTGGAGGCTTTGGGCGTATCTTTAGAACACTAGCACCGTGTATTATACACTGCCGGTTAAAGCACAAAATAAAGTACAAGTTGTCATTCTTTGCCTTTGAACAAAAAAAAGCATATCAGTTTACTATCTCTAAAATTACACTATCTATAGCCTTTTAAGTTAGTTCCCAAACCGTTGTTTTTTCAATACATTGAGCAACACGGTCCAACTTCGCTCAGACCTTCCCCAGTCATACCTCCAGCAATCCATGGCTACCTCATTAGTGGTTTGGTGGAACAAAAAAATATTGTCTTCACGAGTATATATCTCACAAGTTTAAGCATAAAACACCAACACTCAACTGAGATCATGCATTGCAACGTTTTTGCTAAGTCACTTACGGTTCCATGTTACACAGCATATCCGGTAACAACTCGTTTCTGTTTTGGCGCGTGAAAAGCCCGTACAGAACACATCAGGGTGATTCCTATTCCAGCTGAGATAAGGTAGAAACACCAAGACAGTGAACAGTCACCTGAAAATAAGAAAACAAAGCATGGAAATAGTATATCTGCTGATGTGCATTACGAAATTGCCATCATACACATCTATATGTTAAAAATCTGAACCTTTACATAAAACGGTTATGCTAATTTGTATGTAAATAAATGATTTAACCCGATTTGCAGTTCTCTTGAGATATGAAACAACATTCTTACCTAAATGATAGGACTTCGAAGACCATTCGGACCGGCATAATGTGGTCTTAATATTGAAATTGTCTTTTTATCGAGACCTTTTCCTATAAAATGGGCCATTTGGCCGTTCCGAAATGTTAGGTTTTGATAGCAAGGGCGGTCCTAATATCGGGTGGTCTTCATAGCGGAACTTTACTGTAGTTGTATTTTGGCCCGTTAGTGTAATATAACGACGCTTAACAACGAAGTTCATAATTATGTCTTATTGTGTAACAAGAGCCATGTTACACATGGTTAATCCCCCCGCTGGGAAGAAGTTACCTGAAAGTTGTACTTACGGACATTTTACTTGGTGAGAGGAAATCCTTAAAAAAGCAGTGTAGTTATGGTCATGCTGAGTACAGTTTTCAAGTAAGTGGAAAAAGAATAAGGCAATGAAGAGAAGGTTTGCAAAATTATATTAATGTTCATTATCAGTATAGGTATGATATTTTCATTTGACTAAAAGTAGGCAAAGTAGAGTTATTGTTCTTGAACATTGCACTTCCTACAATGTGCTATGTCAGTGTATTAAGTTTGAAGAAAACCCCTCGAGTGCTTTTGGAGTTATGCTCCGGAAATTGTTTTTCAAGTAAATCGATAAAGGGGATATCTAAAAGTAGGCAAGATAGAGTTATTGTTCTTGCACACTACACTTCCTACCAATGTGCTGTATCAGTGTATTAAGTTTGAAGTAAATCGCTCAAGTACTTTTGGAGTTATGCTCTGGACAAAACTTTTAAAGTAAATCTGATAAAGGGAATAACTCTAAAAGTAGGCAAGTTAGTTATTGTTCTTGAATGCACTTTCTACTAATTATGTCAGTGTATGAAGTTTGAAGAAAACCCTCAAGTACTTTACCAGTTATGCTTCGGACAAGTAAACTGATAAAGGGGAATAACTCTAATAGTAGGCAAGGTGAGTTATTGTTCTTGCACACTTTACTTCAGACCAATTTTTTTTCACACTGCCTTCCTACAAATGTGCTGTATCATATTAAGTTTGAAGTAAATCGCTCAAGTACTTTTGGAGTTATGCTCTGGACAAAACTTTTAAAGTAAATCTGATAAAGGGGAATAACTCTAAAATAGGCAAGGTAGAGTTATTGTTCTTATAACTGCACTTCCTCCCAATGTGCTCTGTCAGTGTATGAATTTGAGAAAATCGCCCAAGTACTTTTGGAGTTATGCTCCGGACAAAATTGGGACGGAAACACGGACGGACGGACGGAAGGACGGACGGACGGACGAACGGAGACCATTACTAATATCCCCTTCGCCTTCGGCGGGGGGATAAATAAATTAGGTGTTCGATATTCATATAGTCGTACTGAGGTCTTTGTTTGGATTCTCCTTGTCACGTGCCTAAAGCCGCATTTTAATTAGTTTTCATTCATTGTGAGCAGACGACAGTCTGGTCGTCGTTATCACACAAAGGGCTTAGATTCCAGCTGTGAAATACATGCAGCTTCGCCAAAGACCTAAATTGAAAAATGTTTCACGTGTGAACGTAACATCTTTCGCATTTCTGTATTGTTTATCTTGATAGTCAAGAAACATGCATGTTTTTTTAATCATGATCTCTTTTTGTCTTGTTATTCCGTTATTCATTATTCATTTATCAAAGCTTCACTTCCTCGAGCTCTGACTTAGTAAGCAACGATCATGTTAAGTCTGGACAGATTTACGCAAAATCTGTAACGCTCTCAAATATCTTATTGTCAATGAAACAAGGCACTTCACATGCATTCTAAAGTGTCTGGCAGTGCTTGTGAAGAAAGTGCGTACTTTGCTTAAATTAATGTGTCTGATTTGTCGACGGATGACTTATACACATGTCACTAGCATATTTTCATAAAATTACTGTATTTTGTGGATGATCTAAGATTTATTTTATCTCGTATTTTGGGTCACAGTTAAGAGATACTGTTTAACAAATACCTTAGATATATAGAAGTCGATATACCGGGCTGAAGTTCGATAAAAGTTTTAATAGACCGCGATTTTCAATGTAACGCATCATTATAACAGCGGCGGTTTTGATGATATTCTGATACATTTCGGATAAGAAAGATAAATATGTCGCATACTACTTACGTCCAGCTAAACAAACATTTAATCGAGTAACAATCACTGATACTATGAATGTGGAAAATGTCACCGTGGGTTTGTTTGTGACATTTTGTCTACTATTCTGACATAAATTGTTCTTTTTTGGGTAAACATATATCTTTTTTGGGTTAACATATATATCGAGTTAAAGTGTAATCCATTTTATTTAATCGGCGCGCGAATTTTTGTGACCCACTGATTTAAGCTTTGATGGTTAAATGTTTCAAAATAGTTTTGTATCACAAGTGTTTTGTACCTTGTAAACGAATTAAGCCCCAAAAAATAGCTTTTACAAGCAAACTTGACAAAAGTTGATTATAGCAGATAAAACTGATTTATGTTATTAACCTAAACACATCTGTAGAATTCCTGCCGACCGTGCCACCGTCGGAATGACCACACCCTTAACACACACACCGAACATAGCGGTCAATGAGACAAGTACACACAATCCACATGAAACACCAATCACAAGTGTAGCAATTTGCCATGACGTGCTTGGAATGTCCGAGAATGTTGTGTAGCGTCCACTCTCCAACACCATCGTCAGTTCGCCCCTGGCATTTATCGACGGATAGTTACAGCGCCGAAATATTCCGAAATTTACTGGAACAGTTTGTCTAGATTTTCCATTGATTTGAAGAAACATCTGTCCAGTTATCCAGTGTGGCATAAAATAACCAACACTGGAGATAACAGAAGAAATAAAGGACGAAAATGCCCAGAAAACACCAAGACCTGATAATCCAGACATTATGTTACCACACTAAATCCAGACATTATGTTACCACACTAAATCCAGACATTATGTTACCACACTAAATCCAGCCGTTATGTTACCACTCTAAATCCAGACATTATGTTACCACTCTAAATCCAGACTGTATGTCACCACACTGAATCTAGTCATTATGTTACCACTCTTAATCCAGACATTATGTTACCACACACAATTCAAAATTTCAAATATCAACTGTCTGTGTTACAGTTTCCTTCGACCGTTTCCATTTGTTTTAGAATTGATGATTATTCATGTAACGATTTACGTTGATGAAAGTGCTCTACAATGTTCATATTCCACAATTTTAAATTTCGAGGATCCAGGAGCATCATGTTTATCTTATACCAAATTACGTCCACACTTAAATAACAACTCTTCTGTAAAACAGTGTGCATTTTCACACAGGCAAACGATATATCAACCAGTGAACAGTGATGAATGAAAACAGTCAATATTCCATCATGCCCTGATTTTATCTTTCACTACTACAATTGTGTTCAAACAGTTTCAATAACCTTGACGTGTTTTCCTTCTCGCTTTAAAATATTAAAATTTCCTCTACCAATTTTCTCTTTCCAGAAAATGCACTTTTTGTCTGCACGAATTGACAAGATTATATATCTCAGTGTAATCTCCTGGTAGTTAAAGGGGCAACTCTCGCTGTTATACCAGCGAATATTTTGTTGTATGCAGCTGTAACTTGATACCTCTAAAACTACCTGTCAATTAAACTGGAGGAGGTTACTAGAGTGAATGAATCACACTAGCAAGCATTGAGCTGACTAGGGGCTTCTTTACGTTTCTTATATTTTGTATCTATGAGCATTTCGGAATCAGATGAAAATTTATCCACCTCCTGAATCATTTCTTCTCACTTTCTTTTTTATCCCATGATATTCATTCATATTCTCCCTTTTTAGAAAATTTAAAGATAAATACTATGTTTCACACCTAACTCACAGAGTCAAATTTTTGCACAAGGCCTGATTTTGTGTAATTTCCTACAATATAAATACACTGTGGTAAAATGAATATGTCAGCACCCAATTAAGATAGAGTCACAAAATTAATTGGTAATTATATGCCATCGGCATGCAGGTCTGTTTTGTGTATTTTTGAAGGACAAAAATTCCAGACATGAAACTGATACATGTGTCAGAAAAGGAGGGAAATTATCACAACAGTTCAAAACACAATGTATATGCATGTAGTTGATGAAGAGTAAAGTTTATATTTTAATAAAGCATTGCAGAAAAAGTGCATAAGAAAAAGACATGTATTGTTTATATCAAGAGAGTAAATGGAGCTATTTGTGTTAGGTTTAATGTTCCTGACACGGATTTAAAAGTTCATAGTGATGATAACATGGGATTATGTAAATTGTAGACCATCAAGGAAAAAATAAAATGGAGAAATTATTAAAGTCAATAGTAAAATCAATCTAAAGCCTCATTCTTGGATAATAATGGATCATAATATATAACGAGCCAGGATAATATTAACTGACCCTGCAGGTGCGATCCTTGCAGTGGTTTAGTAGGAGGATTCTTCGTCTAAGTCACATAAACATTTTTAATTTATACCGACACTGTTTATGGTTTGCCTTATGTTATATATCTGCATACCCACGGGCTTGACCAAGAAATGGAAGACTACCTGAACCAGGAAATAGTATCATACAACAAAACTTATTATAGAAAATACTGAACTATACTATAGTCAGAATGGGCTTTTGAAGTAAAGTATAGATGAATGGGGGAAGAACAAAACATATTGAACCGCAAGTGAAGTTGTGTCCTGCTGTGTACTTTTTGCAAGTTAGACATTTATACCAAAATTAAAAGTTCAATACTGACTATTTGAAAAACTTATGGCAACTTGAATAGATTTCTGCACAAAAACCTATGTTTATGTTACATGTATCTGCTAACTTTTTAACTTACTTATTTAGGTCTTGATTACCTTAATGATTCATTTTAATGAAGGATATTCTCATTTTATGGAAATAAACTTTCATCAAGGTTAGTAAACTGTTTTTGTTCTGTAATGCATGCCACTACTCTCAAGTGTATAAACATCACCACGTGGCCTTTGTTTACAAACACAGAGTTTATCAGCAATTAGCCACGCCTCCCGGGAAATTCAAATCTGAGATCGTCTGCTTGACAGGTTGATTTTTGTTCTCAAAGTCACTTTTAGAACTGATATATCATTAAGATTTTTGGATGAACTGTTATGAAATGGCACAGTTTACCTTTGTAACAAATTTCAAAGGAAACAGTTCTGTAATTTTGTCAAAATTTTTAAAAAAGGGTCTCTGATGTGAAACATGTTTGAAATTATTGAAAAACCTGCCCCAGCGCCATCTAGTGGTTTATATAGTCCAGTTACCCCTTTAAAATGTCTAGCCCGAAAATTCCCTATTAAGTTAGCATTTAATTTAATTGCGTGTCACAAGAAGTTTACTAATCTCCATCTCAAACACAAAATCTGTTTGTGAAGGTATTATTTATCCGTTTCAATCAGCATCGACTCAGGATGTCTGCATTTAGTTTACAGTTACCAAATGGTAACCTTCCAACATCAATACAATCGTCTATACATTAGTATTGTTCAGTTCTCATTACTTTTACATGATGGGGATATATTAAATGCAATACATTGTTTTTAATAGTTTTACGCCAAAAGCTGGCAGCTTAAAATACTTGTCAGCATACATGTATAATAGCTACATATAGGCATTTATTCTAGTATTGTTAGAAGGGCGAATGACCATATGAATAAACACATGTTTTCATAACCAAATGGACCGATAAACTTTACAGAGATTTAAAATCGCAAAATGTTTATAAGTAGAAATGAAAGTGTTTATAAACAAGAAATATCCTAAAAGATTTCATAGTAAAATTTCAAGTCAAGTTGTATTTTTATGCAGAACCGCCTTCGTGCGTGGTCAGGTGGTCAGAGTCGCTGACTTGTGATCACTGTAACCTCTCATAGATTGAGGGCAATGGGTTCGCACCCTGCTTTTGAGCAAGTCTCTTTATGTGAAAAAGTTGGCAGTTAGTACATGTTCTATCCAGAAACGATTGTAAGGTAAACTGTCCGCGTTTTAAAATGATCAAGATTGCAACGGGAGGTAAACGTCCACAACAATACTTATCTTTATGCAGTAAGAAAGCACAAGATATCACAGAGTGAGAACAAAAAGAGGACCGTGAGCAGGAGTCGAACCCGTATCATTTCGCTTAAAGGGGCGACTGGGCTAACCTGCCATTTACACCCGTACAAATGTTCTTTCTAAGATTGATTCGTACACATATATTCAAGCTTCTAGAATAGCAAAAATCAATTTTTAAAAGAAAATCTTATTTTAGGTATCGCAGCTTCGGCTGATATACTTGAGTACCTGTCAATTAATGGCATTTTATAAATGATAATACTATGGCAATACCGGTAATACCGGTATAAAATGCAACTACGAGTCATTTCAAGCCTATCAATTATACTTAAGATACAAATGGCCCCCTCCCCCTCTAAAAATGAAAGCTTCCACACTTTGTTGTAGAACCCAGATCCGAATTTTCCTAAAATATCATCTTTAGGAGATACATAAGACTTCCTGAAACTATACTGTCGTTTTATTTTCTTTCACAAAATGATCGCTGGACAAAAACCAAACGGTATTCTGAAAAATCATTTTATATTTATAGGCGTTAGAAATCCTGAGGTTTCATGAAGCAATTCACCGGTAAGATTTTAATACTGCCGTGAATATCTCTAAGATTACACTGCAGAAATTTTATGAGCACAGACGCTAGTGTTTGGCATTGTAACAGCAATATGTAATGTTATTATTTATATCGTAGAAGTAGTGCACTTTTCTTAAAGCTGTCGTAGTTATATTTCAAATTGAACTGTAATAAACCAAAATTACCAATTATTTATGTTAATATACCGCTGTTTATCATACAGTGTGTCATAAATAACAAATCAACGAGCGTCATAAATAGTTGTTACTGTCAATTTTCCTGTATTATAACGAGAGTTTATGAATATATTTTCATAGGAAGTGAAGTTTGGTCGATTTATTTCGCATTCTCTTCAGATTCAGATATTGAGAAAGAGAGACAAATATACTCAGTTGCAAAAGAAAGAGTGCACTCTTTTTATTTTAGATATCTCCATTTTGATAAACGTATCGGCCTCAAATTGCGAGCACTACATGTATAAACTATTTACTGTCGATTGAATGTGCTATCAATGCACATGAAATTTAGCATACATTGCTCTAAACTTTGATACCAAGCATCATATATATGTTGTAAAAATAACATATAAAATCAACAAAAACCTAAGTGCACACTTTCTTTTGCAGCATAGTATTATACATTCTGGAAAACGGATTTTATAGAGTAAAAGGAAAAAAATCATGATATATCACGGATATATCATTACCTTTCAGAGATTTCAAAATACATTAAAATCGCGATAAAACACTTGTCTGTGATGTGAAAATTCTTTCAATATAATACAATCGATAATTTTCTTGATGTATTTGCGGGCATTGTTTTGTATAGCGGAATGTTTGTTTTATTTTGCACCCTTGGCTGCTGAGTTAGAAAACATTGTCAAGTAGCAAGTTTAATAATGTCAGACTTTTTAAAAACTATTTTAACATCATATTTTACTCATTGTCAAATCTTTTTTTAACAGAAAACACGCATAAATAATGTCATAAATTCCAATAATTTTTTATATACCTTCTGTTGTGCCACATACTTCGTGAATGAAACAATACCTGATAGCGGCGTGATCTATATTCTAGATTCCAGTGAGAGTTCTCTCTATGTATGATAAGTATATTTGTTCTAAGCAGACACTGAGATATCTTAAGTGATCGCTTAATTTTATTGAGTATAACTGATCGTAATTCAAGAAGCAATATATACGGATCGTTTCTTTCGCGATAATGCTTTCCCTATTATCATACGGTTAATGTTTTATTTCTGGCAAATCTGATTTAAGCTGTGGAAATACTCCGATGTAATGTCTGTAAAACTGTTTCTTATCTGATAACAGTCAAAACTGTGTTTTATACCACCTCCCAATAAAAACAATTCGCGAATAAAGACCAACATCGAGAAACTCGTGCACTATTGAGATATTATGTAAACATCTATTATTAAAGCCTACCTGTCAACAAATACCGCTTTAGCTTCTTCCCGAGAAGAGTCTTTGTTTACAGGTTTGACTGTATAGATGTTTTGTGTAATAATATCTTATAAAAGGTCAAAAGATAAATGCCATACTATATCCAGCTCATATTTGATCGGCATAACACAGCAAAATGTTGAATTACCAAACAACCGCTGCTACTCATCTCGAAGGGGAATTTCGTAGGGAAACATTAACAATAATTATGCCTTAAAAGGCATGCGTATATATTTAGCAGATCTTTTCGAAACATAGTTTTACTATAAAAAAAGACAAAAGCATCAAATCAATACGAAGAAGCCACTGTTTCTAGGTATTTCGTAGGATTTAGATGTCGCTAAAAGAGACCATTTTGAATTTCGACCAGCTCAAGTAAAAAAAATCAGCAAAACATTTCCCATAAAACAGATTAATACACAACACAGAGACATGCATTAACAAAGTGTAAAAACAAACTGTCTATGTTTTATTTTCAGGAGATCATTGCAGATTGCAGACATTAATGAAGGCTAATAAATAATGTTAAATTGCATTAGTGTAGTGTGAATTTGAATTGATTCCTTGGATATTTAAGGATGAAGATTTCAACTTAGCGCCAGTGTTTCCTTCAGTGATATAGTGGTAGACGGTCAGTATTACACCCAGCAAAAGTCTGCTGGACCACGAGAATTTAAAATAAGAAAACACAATTTCCGAGACACCACTAGTCATGACACCTACCAGCAGTCAGAAACACAGAACAATCACCAAGTATTAGAACAAAGTGGCGGTAAAAATCGCACCACTGCTCTAAAATCAAGCGAAAGGAAACATGAAGATATCAAAGTTGAGCCTTGAGGGTCTGGTGCTGATGACTTAAAGCAAAAGTACTTATGAAACAGATTTCATCAATGTAATGACAATACAAATGAAAAACTTGTAATGTTATACTTACATCGTTGATTGTTGCCCCTGCGTCGTTAATTATACTATCAATTCAAATGTGACTTCTCTGTTCTTCTTAGTTTTTAGAGGAGCAAATTCTGCTTTATAACTCAATTTAGCAGGCAAATACACCCTGTTTTTGTATTTCCCTTTTGGTTGATTGTAGTAACTGATAATCTTTATGAATGTTACTAAAATATGTGTAAATGTAATTGTGACTTACGCTATTTGTAATCACAGAGAGGTTTATAAATTGCCATCATTATAGGTTTACATTACCATCTGAAACCGTCCGTTTCCTTCTTTAGTCAGTTCCTTTCCATGTCTTTTTCTGCCCTCGTACTGCTTCACTCGGACAAACAGAGCTTGTGGTCGTAGTGCATACGTAATACTCTTAAGTTTTCATAATATTGCTATTTTATCTCTTAACCTGTTACAAGTAAAAACAAATAATTTGTGCGAGTCAACATCTGATTTTTACTTCTTTAAACTGATATATGGTTTACTTTCACAATAATTAAAAAGATCATTGTCTGCTATAAGTATACGGTCATCATCGTTTAAATCATGACGTTATTGCCAGTGTCCGTTTAAATACTTTTCAACGCAAATTGGAATAATTCGTCCTTTTGGACAGTTAAGTGACAGTCCACCATTGCTTCTATGGTTTTTAGAGTAGTAAAAACAAAACAAACATAAAATGTCCCGTTTTAGGAATAGTCAATATATTACGCACGTACTGGATCATTTGATTTATTCTTCTATGATATAAACTTTTAATAAAGGGTAGGTTCACCTGAAACTTAAGTTAAGCAACACGGTTTTTCTTCTATCTAATAAAGTCCAACACGCGTACTTTGTCTGCTGTTTTTGTTTGTTTGTTTTTTTTTGTCTGCAGTTTTATCATCTACCTCGTTTGAATTCGTGATATATCCTGGCTGCTCCAGGCATCGTTTATCAGAATGAATGAGCATTGTCCACTTTTCGCTGGACATATATTTATCAAGGTTTGGTATTCGACTGCCATCGGGATAGCTTGACAGCACTAATACGTTTCTGTCTGCGATAACTCCTTTAGGATTTGCTATGAGAAAATAAATATTTATCCTACATCAGATAATGTCCAGTCCACTTCTCGTCAATACGAAATTTGGTCGCACTATTGCAATGGAAGAAGGCATGGCCTCTAAAATTACTTTGCCGGAACATTTCCCGGTTGCAAAAAAGTTATTAAATACATATACCTCTAATATGTTCTCTTCAAGTTCATTCAACTTCTAAAATGTATACTTAAAAAAACCATGACTTTATCGCTGCTGTCTTATTAATGTGTTCCTAGCTATTAAATAAATGAGAAAAAGTCAATACATTTTACTTTGCATAATATCATTGTTAAATTTGTTTTCTTTTAGCATACTACATCAAATAGTTGAAATCAATGAGTAAATTACCGATCCAATAGATTCAAATGTATATTACGTATTTCGAGTACACATATCTTACATGATACACATATTTTTACGCTTGTATAGGTTTGTCAAAGTGCACTTTTCAGGTCAACTGTTAAGTAAGTGGGAAATTGCCAAAGATACCCGTGTAAAATATCGAACGAATGGCCATGTCAAAGGTAAATGCAAGAACTCCATAAATGCACAGCAGAAAGACTTGCGTTAATATTGCATACTTGCATGTCATCAGTGCATTTAATTTCCCAAGAGAAAAGTTTGACATTTATGGCGTCTCGCAAGCAAACTACAAAGGTGCTGAGCTACTGAAAACAGTTGCCGAGCAATATGAAGTGATTGCTATTGATTCTACAGACGGGTCCGTAGTAAAATATTTCCGGTAGCATTAAACAGGTAAATACCAGTTTAGTAATTTATAAAAACACCACAAAAGACACTAATAATGCATAGTATATGATTTTTAAAATATGGGAGATTGATAGACATTCAAGGTTAACATGGAACAAAAGTAAAGCAGTATCATTTTGACATATTGACATATTTTAGAATCATTTATATATTACACTAGAATAACATTCCATATTATAATTATGCAACCAATGGAATGCCATTTTTGTAAATATGGCTCATTTGTTCATGTCTGTTTAAACCTTGTTGTTAATGAAATAATGTATGTAAATAACCATGCACAATTATGGTTTAATTTGGATTATCAAGTGTCTTCTTTAATACAAAAAGAAAATAAGAGATCGTTCAAGCTTATAATATTAATGTACACCAGAATGCAGTGTGCTCTGGTAAGAAGTAACAAAGATATTTATAAGAAGTTGTGTTTCATTTTCATATGACCTTTACCCACTACTTTAATTTGTTTCATAGGCTAAAATTAATTAAAATACCAACACTAATAGTTCAGTAACTTTCACAGTAATCTGAGTTCTAGTTCAGGAAACAAACACGAGTGGCAAAAGTATTGCAATCATAATGGATCATTTAATGAAGGAAGCACGAATGTGCATCGTATACACGGCATTTTCTGACTTTGAGAATAACCATTGCTCTTGAGCTCATTAGTAACGCAACTATCATAACGTGGCATTACATTACGGACTATTTCTTATCAGTGAATCAAATTAATGAACACGCATTTATTCCGTTCTACCGTTATTTATTTTAAACGGATTTTTCATATAGTTTGTATGAAAGGTGCTTTACATATCAACACTAATCTGAAAGGGTCACTTAACCGTATTAAGCTGCTTCCAGTCAAACTGCTACACATACGTTTAGACCTTTACAAGAATACTAGTAAACAGTCTTATGACATATAAATAACGGACGACAGACTTAGACAACTAACATTTAAAATCATTTAATAAATCTGTTTACTTCTCATATCTCAGCTATGAGATAATCATCACTGAAAATATATAGCAACCCCTCTGTAAGTACGACTTATGCTTGCACTGCAACACAATGGATTCGAACAGCGGCAACGGTGACCTTACTTTTCTTTAGTTCTAGACTTTGATTGGGATATACCCGTATGCCATATACTGAACATAGTGAAATAATTATTGAAGTAAGACTTTCTTTTCATGTATACAAAAGCTAGTAATGTTGCAGATCGGTTGCTTTAAGTTTACGTTTACATGTACTTGCATTCCATCTATTGTAATTTCAAAATGATTGATCAACTTTCTTACTCTACTGTACACGGAACACTCTTTAAAGAAAGCGAGTGAGCTTCTCTTTTCATCGGCTTGTTAATTCCGTTAATGCCTCTTTTCAGACATATGTAAATGTAGAATGAATTAAGGCGGGGATCTGCTTCTAGGAAATTATCGACGCGTTCTATTTTTACATCAATACCTTGAACATAATTCGCCTTCATTCTAGTGAGAAATATTTCTTAAATACAGCAGGCAAAGAGTGAATAAATTAAGGCGTATAATGTGCATTTTATTGTTAATATAATAAACAGGTTTTAGTGTTACACAAGCTTTATATTTAAAGTCACATATGCCGTATATTGCCACGAGTTGACGGATAAATATTGATTATGAATATAATTATGATTGTGGAAAAAGTTCTAAAATACAATAACATAAGTCATCAAGTGTTGACGCCTTGCCTGATATAAATAAGCTGGAGATAATCATTTTCTTACTGCAGAGCAAACATGCTACAGAAATGTACATATGCGAAGACAAAATTAATGAATATGTATGCATGTAAAATATCTAAAATAAAACATGGAAAAACGTAGACATAATTGTTGGGTACTATGTAATCTTCATGACGTAGAGCGAATCTAAACCATATAATAAAGTTAGCTTTCTCTGCTTTGGAAGGCAAAGAACAGTCTAGCTAAAGAAAGACATTATTTTACATCAATTTATCAACAATATATTGCACTGTATGTTTATAAGTTTCGATTAGTGATGTTATAAGTCTATACGTCTTCGAAACATTGAGCAATCATTGCACAGTTAGCTGACTCTTCTCGTTATCAACCAAATAATATGGCGACTCACTCACTATGTATTTTATAACAACACTTTGTTCACAAAAACAAATCTCCGTAGAAATATACATCTGCACTTATATCAACACACCTTTGAGATCATTCATTACAGCGTTTTTATTTGTTCACTTCCGGTTCCATGTTACAAAGCATATCCGGTAACGACTCGTTTCTGTTTTGGCGCGTGAAAAGCCAGTGCGGAACACATCAGAGTGATACAAATTCCAGCTGAAGTTAGGTAGAAACACCAAGACAGCGAACAGTTACCTGAACAAAAATGAAAGAAACAGTCGTAAATTATCAGATATAAAATAGTGTTAACATATGAACTTTTGCTTAAAGGTCTATACTAACGAAAGCGAAAATTCAAATATACTTTAAAAAAACACAGAAATCAGTTCTTTTTAATAAAAAATGAAAGTTGGTATGTAGAAATTCTAAATAAACCACAGTACATGTACCTTATTTTTCTATGCATTATGAAGAAAGTAAAAAGACCTGGGTGGTCTTTTGTCAAATTACTGAGATTTCAACTAATCCATCTTTTCTTCTTGTTCCAACCTTTCTGTAAATTTTAACCTGACATCTCATTTTTAGTGTCTGCATAAGATAATGTACTTGCCATGAAAAACTGTCGCTATTCCTGACCTTTAAAATCAATACATTGATTTAGAGTAATCTTTGATGATATTCAAGACTTTGAGGAATCATAAAACTGCGTCAAATTATGAGGATGAGCGTTTGACATTTTCTTCAATATTTCTGTTTGACTTGTATAAATTTTCCCTCACATAGTTATATTCAAAAAATATCTTCATGAATTTTGTTCCCGGGTATTCACGTCTTTGTAGGAAGTCTGCTAATAAATGTGATTTTGCTTATAATTGTATAAAAGTTCCTTTTTTGGTAAAATACATTGGAATAACACTTTACAGCAGATTATTAAACTAATCAGTTTAAAAACATAGCCCTTAGTGCATGTCATTGGTAGGAGTTCAACGCTCGTTTTCACCGTATTTTTGTCATTTTAACAGGCTGGCAGCTTACCATCGCTCCTGGGAATAACCAGTACCATAATCGTATTCTCCGCAAGAAACTGCCAATTTTCTTACACAATGAGACATGGTCGGTTGAAAGGCTCGAATCCATGACCCTCAATCTGTGAGAGATTGCAGTAATTTCAAGCCAGCAACTCTAACCACTCGACAACAGAAGCGGACAATCGCCCTTAGTCAAACTAATTTAAAGATATGCTTCTGTCACAAAGAGTTCTGAGTGACAAGGGCACGTCATTTATTACATCGACTTCTTATTGTGAATGAATGTTCGGATAAAGGTGCATGTACATGTAGTTAAATACAGTTACCAATTAACATACTTAAGTTTTAAACTGCCGAAATAAATGTGTTAATTATCAACTATATAATAAGAGAGAAGCTCATATAAAAAATGTGTAATGCGATTTAAGAAACAAATTTCGCACCTAAATGATAGGATTCCGAAGAGTTTCCACACGCTTGCCGAACCTCCGGGCTATCCCAACCATTTGGGTAAATTCCCACTCCGGTTGCCATTAATAACCCTGTAAATATGTAAAACATAAGTGCTATTTTATCACAAAGTCTGCAATACCATAGACTAAATGACTGATTAAACTTTAAGAAATTAGAATTTGTCAGTATTTAAGTCACAACTCTCAATACAGTTCTGCAATCACAACCAAGTTTACGTTTTTACAAATTTCTTTTAAGAATAAATTGCGATTTTATAGGCAGCCTGTCACCTAAACAAAAATGCATTATTTTCATTTTCATTTTAATGATTTTAAGTTTCGTCTGAAGTTTTTATTTTCAAATTAAGCGTGGTTTGTATATTTTTGGGTTTCGTATAACTTTCAAGCTATAACCTTACTTTTCGTAAAATCGAATGATTCAACCACTGAATTTTCTATCGAATTACTTTGACTGTTACTTCATTATGATTCATAGGGTATTATTAGCTGTACCCAATATTCACATGTAAAGTCTTTGTTTTCTTTCTCCTTGTCACGTTTCTATAGCAACATTTTAATTAGTATTCATCCATTGTTAACAAGCGACAGACTGGTCGCCGTGAATACAAAAGCGTTTTGTTTCCATATGAGAAGTACACGCAACATCGTGAAAACCAAATACTGAAGTGAACGTAATTTTCGTTCGCGTTTTATTCTGCCTATCTTGTTGATAATGAAACATATCTGATGCAGACATAATTATGATCTATACATTCTCTGAAAATAGTTTATTTTGTACGTTCAGACACCAACAGATACTTAAAAGTTACTTGAAGTAACTCAACGGACCATTTATAAGCACTTTCAAATAAGCTTCTACTTTAGAAATACAAAAGAATACCAATACATTTATCGCTGATAAAAAGTACTTTTCATGCATTGTAATTGATAAAATGTTCCTCTAAAGGAAATTGGGTTATATTTTACTTATTTAAGTGGAAACACTCTCGAGATGCGGTCTCGGGTGATTTCTTTTTCTATTTAGTACAAGGACCAACGAGAAATATTGCAGACTAATCATTTAACAGTAACAATGTTAGAGACCATTTTGACAGATTGCAAACAATTTAAACTCTCACAATTAAATCCGCATTTGAGGTTACAGTAAAGGGCAGTTTGTTAAAAATACCACTGGTATCAGCATAATAGGCGGCATACCGGGCAGAGGTTCGATTAATAATTTTCATTGACCTCGATTGTCAGTTGAAAATCGTTATAGCAGCATAGTTTTCGAGATAAGGAGGTCAAATATGTTTCAGATTAGATTTAAATACCACTTAAATACAGCTTAACAAACATCGTGTAGTAACCAGATATTCTATAAAGGGGCGGGGGTCGCTTTAAACTTACTAACACAGGTTGTTCAAATAACAAATCAGTATACAATTTTTTATGTTGAACGTTAACAGTAACTATAAGATTAAAGAGGTATTTATGTTATCAAATTTATCACCCTGGATTTGGTACCATTTAATAAATTTCTTTATTATTGTTTTCGAACTCCTGATTTCTTAATATTTTTAGCACCTACTCTTTAATTAATTTCCATTTTCCAACTTGGACATTTTAGTGTTCACGAAACATTTATTAACTTGGCAGACTTTGAGTGTTAACGGCGAACATTATACTTACTGGCGCTCCATTAAGGTAAAAGTTAGGCGAATACGCTTAATAAACTCTAAAAGTTAACTGGCTTAACATTTTTGCAGAATAAAAGTTCATAAATACCATTAACCTGAACACATTTGTAGAATACCCGCTGACCGTGCCACCGTCGGAATGACCACACCCTTCACACAGATACCAAACATGGCAGTCAATGACACAAGTAAACATAGTCCACATGAAACACCGATCACAAGTGTAGCAATTTGCCATGACGTGCTTGGAATGTCCGAGAATGTTGTGTAGCGTCCACACTCCAACACCATCGTCAGTTCGCCCCTGGCATTTATCGCCGGGTAGTTACAGCGCCGAAATATTCCGAAATGTACTGGAACGGTTTGTCTAGATTTTCCGTTGATTTGAAGAAACATATGTCCAGTTATCCAGTGAGGCATAAAATAACCAACACTGGAGATAACAGAAGAAATAAAGGACGAAAAGGCCCAAAAAACACCAAGACCTGATAATCCAGACATTGTTTCACCACGATAAATCCGTCATTTATTAACTATTTATATTCCTCTCTTCTTTCATTATTTTTTCTTCAATATTACGCTAAATCATAGCAAACATTTAATCGCAAATTACGTTTTTCTTTATAGATATTACAGTTATACATAATTATAAGCTAAATTTTATAGATTTTTTCACTTAAAAGTTTAATTGATTTAAAAGAATCACATCTTTTGATTGATGCTAAATCATATTATTAAGCTCCGTCAACTTATTGTCTTCATCTGAACGCTTTATTTGTTAAAATATTTTCCTTTTATACACAGCGAAACGTGTCCGCTTTTGTTGCGAGAGAAAACTCAAGTGAACAGTGATGGATGAAAACAGCCAATATTCCAGCATGCCCTGATTTTATCTCTCACTACTACAGTTGTTTTCAAACAGTTTCAATTTACTTCAAGTGTTTTCCTTCTCACTATAAAATATTAAGACTTTCTTCCTATTTTCTCTCTCGCTGCAGGCGGGTTCCCAATATATCCAATATATCGCCTTATACATGCACTCATTGACAAGATTATATTTCTTATATCCAATTTTCTTAATTCTCCCGATAGATGAAATATCTAGCCCAAACTTAGAGATGATGTTATCAACTAAGTTAATCCTGTGCCAAACCACCTACTTTAACGCGAAATCCGCTTTTATAAATCTTATTTAGACGTTTCCGCCTGCAGCTCAAACTCCAAGTTTCTGCAGCGAATCCCTGTTGACAAAAAATGAAAATCTACAAAAGAATGGGAACGGAAATAATTAATAATTGTACAAATATAAACGTTTTAAGGGCTTTGTTTATTGTTAAGTGAAAAGAGTACATATTTATACGTTGCTTATCATGGTAAATAGCTGTCATGGTCACAAATATATTGGCCAAGTGATTCTGCATGGCTCTTACTGCATCTACTTTAGCTTGTTTCCTGTTTCACTAATAATTAAAGTCGTTCTGAATTCGTAAGATCCTAGATCTAATACCGACGTATTGAATAGATTGTAATAAATTCCTTTCACTTTCAATTCGCATTTGACTGCAGCACGAACGTATATCCGTAAATACTCGGTTACATTTCATTTTCTTTTACATGTATAACTACTTGAGAAACTTTATACATCACTATTAACTATTAATTTGTACTCAACAGGATTGTATAAAACCTTTAAACTTGTGTTTTGAAATATTAGAAAACACTTGTAATTCATTATACTTGCTTCAATACATCTTACTACATAAAAAGACGAAAGAAAGTCAGATACAAACCACAAATAGAAATAGTTAGGTGGGAGGAAGGGTGTGTAAGTTTAATACGTTTTTCTGTTACGGTTTTATTCAATGTGACAACGTTTGTCAAACACGATTTCATTATTCAATAGGGAGAAACATGTTTAGACCTTTTACATCTTTGCTTGCTATTGATGTGATTACTTATTACATTTTTATTTATTTGAATGATCGGCAATAAAAATTAACACATACTTAACGACATGGAATCGCGCAAAAAAGGGTTTTCAAAATTATAAGCAAACTATAATTTTAAAGATTCATCAGAAGAAAACATTGTGTAATAGACAGGTGCATTATAAATGCGTGTATTTTATGTATTGCACTTGTAAGGCAGTTCTTCTATTTCATTTATGCTGGAGATGAAAGCGTCTGAGAATCATTACTACTTGAAATACACCTGTTCCGATCTGTTCACTTGATACAGACGTTCGCATAGAAACAATTGAAATCCTTCATACGAGTAACAGATTGTGTACAATGTGTTTTTGGAAAACGAAAATAATTAAGTTATTTAGTATGGTGCACATACAGTCAAATCTATGAACAAATACCACCTTCGGCAAGAAGATAAAGCGGTCTTTGTTAATAGGTGGTGTTTATTCACATGTGTCTACACAGTACTTTAATTGAGCACGAAATTTCCCCTAATGGTCTTTATTCATTCGAAGATGGTCTTTTTAACACGTTGGCTGTATATACTATAATTATATATTAGACTTTTAATATCACTCAAGATTCTCTGTAACTTTGTTTTGTTGCCATGACACAATTGTTGACATTTCTTTAAGTGTTAAGGATTGTTATACTTAACAGGTATGGTTATAAAGTAAAACTCTGCGGGACGTTTTTACATGTATCATTCATTTATAACGTCATGCATGAGAAATAACATATACCACTGCATGGTAAAGATTTTAAGTGTTCTTCCGTGAAAAAATAACCGCTAATCATACTTAGCGATTAATTATTGTAGCCTTTTAAGTGCTCTTATTTGTCATTTATGTCAAAATAAATTATGCCCGTTAATTTTCATAAGTATAATGCTATGCTACGGAATAAAACTGAAAGTTGCTACTGTTAGACATTAAGGAAGTAAGATCTGGTTAAATTCTGCGAGTCTTGGCTAAACTATAAGAGATAACAAAAGTCGCCTTCTGAGCTATTCTAGTATAGCAAAATTTATAAATAAATGTAGTTTTCTGACTGTTATAAGGAATAAATAATCTTATTCTGTAATTGTTATTCTGTGTGCAACCTCTGTTGTATAATTCGATACGGCTACTTCCCTTCTATATGCTGTTGCTGCTGTTGTTGTTATTGATGATGATGATGCTGATTATTATTGTTATTATCATTATTATTAGGATTTGAAGCAATAGCTTGCTTTCAAAGTTTTCAACATCATTTCTAACTTACAAAATTATGAACATTCCATTGCCTGAAGAACCCCTTCATAATCAGAATCTCAGATCTGCTATTTTGTGGTCAGCTTGCAACTCAATCGATACAAAATGAATGTACTGTAAGTTAAGATGAATAAGGACATGCCTTTGAAATAATAGGTTGTATCCATTGATTATTCAAGTGAACCTTATAGGTCAGGTCAAATTGCTCTGGTTTTTATTTCAGTCAAAGTGTTCGATACTGCTGTACTTGGTGGCACCCTATTCATTAAACCAAAGAAAAACTTTAAAGACACAGCGTCAAAAGCATCGGTAACACCAGAAATGCGAAACACGCTCGTGTTACTCATGACATTCCTATTTAAAAACTGTTCAAAATGGCATGTTGTTCATACTCAATGATACCAATTCATCTTCCTTTTATCACTTTCAAAGAACGCCAACAGAAAGAACAAAACAGACATTAAATTCTGAGATTTAAGAGTAATGGATGAGAAATGTATCATGCTTCAAAGGAATAAACAAGATCATTAGATAAATTATCTGTTTTACTTGTTATCAGCAATTAATGTGATATATTAAACAAGTATAATAGTAATATTAGTTATAATAAGCATTATATATGATCTAAGTCTCATGCTGGCCTTATTTTCAACAGGGTATCTGAAAATAAGAGAGCGATTATAAGAGAGGCGTTAAAATGTTTCATCAAAAGCATAATGACTTTCTTATGGTTGGAAAGATAAAGAATTTTAAACAAATCAAATTGTTTTTGTTAAGTTCTCCATAACAATGCTCAAATTACATTTTGTTGATAGAATACAATCACTTTGACCTTAGGTTTCTAGTAAAAGAACATGTATAATACATTTTAGACAATGTTGACAACTTTTATATTTACAAACAAAACTAGCAAAGTGTAACATCTTTTGTCACTCTTTTTGGTAGGTAATAACAAAAGTTATTTCCAACAAAGATAGCAGGTTGCAATTCGAGTATTTGACTTCGATGATTACAAAAAATGCAAAAATAGTTTTCTTACTTTTGAATAGAGCGATACCTGATAATAAGGAGATTATACAATATTGATGGAAAAGAGTACATATTTTCGGATCATCAAACTTGCCGGTCAAAGAAGGATTACAGTTTGAGGAACGGTGTTTCAACTATTTTACCAGCCAAACACTGCGTACGTGCGTGCGTGCGTGTATGACAATATTTTTCATTGTTTTCAGCCGGGTTAAAACTGTATTGTTGCCAAGACAATGGTTTTCAGATGAATAATTCATCAAATAATACAATACTGTTGGTTTATACAGACTAAGAACGTCAGCTATATCAGTACAATATATTGTTAGTAATGCTTACAGAAATGTAAGTTGGGTCCGTAACATATTTGATTGGCAAATAAAAAATAAATTGTGCCAAGACTTATAGCTTTGCACAATGTTTACATGAATGTTAGCTATTGTAGAATATTGATAAATAAATACATGAAAGTGAATAAGTACATGCATTATAAAATAACAACATCAACGGTAAATATCTAACTATACAGTCATGTAGAATTTTTTCCATTGTTTATTTCGATTTGTCGTCTAACATAATCCGAATCATTTCCTGCAGTTTTAGTTCTCAAAAATAATCATGACCACCCACTATACTTTCACAAGAGTAAAAATTAGTAAAAACATTAATTGTTTCTGAATTAAATAAAAGTTTCCGAAATTCATTTGTTGAACTTGTGCTGCGGTAAGTTATTCTAGACGGAACAATATGTGCTTAAACATTTACTGATTCTCTTCCCCCTCTACGAAATAATGAATTACACATTTTTACTGCATCATTAATCCCTACGAATGTTGCTATATATTGACTGTGGATAAAATAATCATGCATGCATTAAATGTCGGGGAAATTAATAATATTTCGGATTGAAAAGTGAACTCTTTAAAGTATCTTTTTCAGTTTCTATGGAAACACTGTTATCCAACGATTCAAACAATTATGCAATCCTGAAACAGGACCTCATGCAACGACATACATACTATTAGTTCGCTTACTGATAATTTAATAATTTATAAACTACATGCATTCCTCGTACTGATCACTGAAAATCCATTTCTTTAAACGATCAAAGGTATGCCAAGTTGCCAATATGCTATAGTATATTCATCACTTATGTTTCAAAGATAACTCTACCGATACAAACTTCATTGCCTTCTGATCTCTCATGTCTGTTACATAACCTTGTATTTAAATGGACAGCAGAATAAAAGTTCCGTTCTGTAAGTATAATTCGTGTTATAAAAAATTGCATTTGTTATAGCCAGAATTAAATTATCTTGAAAGTGATTCTTTGATTTGTACGAAATTACTTTTTTCTGTTGCTTTGTTAACACACTTACCATGGTCGTTAGTAATAATTTATTTCTGGAAAAAATATTGTACCTGATTAAAAATAATAGTCAGACTACATAAAATCTAAACTTAAAACAGCGATTGCTTTGCCCCTACCAAAAAGCAACGACAGCTATCATAGATCAGGATAAATGAGGGATAATTCAAAACAATTAACTATTTTTTTTTACGACTAAAATGATACGGTCAAGATTTTAGAAAATATGTAACATTTATATCTCTATGATAAACGACATTTGAGCACTATTTGAATCAAACTGGTAAACATGCATGTAAACATACCTACTAGTTTAGGATCGGACGTACATAAAGTATCTATGTCTCTCTAATACAGTATTGAATTGAAACATTGAGCAGTAAGCCAAAAGAAAAACAAGTGAACGGGAGATAATGATCCATCTATTTAAATAAATGCACAACAGAGACGCATGCATTAATATTGCATACATGGACGCCATCAATATCTTTGATTTCCCACGAGAGGTTGATTTTTAGACACATGTAAAATCAAAGGTACTACTCAACTGAAAACAGCTCGAAAAGTATTTGAAGTAATTCATATTGATTCGTTTGAATGGAGAGCCGGATTTTATCTTCTTAAATAACAAACGTGCAGAATATTAACAAACGACGTCGTTCTGTAATTTTGAAATAGTGAAATGAAAACGAGACAAAAGTGATTCGTGCATAAGAACCGTCGTATCCAGTCCCAAATTTTATATTTCTATTGACAAAGGTCATACTAAGTGATGTCGTTCTATACCAAACCAAGATTTAGAAGAAGTAAGAAGTACCTATCTTATGTAAAGTACTGTAATAGATATGATATGGGTTCATACCCATTCTTAAAAGTAACTAAAGGTACCGCCCTTCCCGTACTTACAAGTGTAATCAAACTATGCATCGGCTATGTTTTAGATTGATAAAGCAAACCTATTAAAACCATTATTACAATGGCTCGAAGCATGACATTCTGAAATTATTTTGTCTCAACATTTCGTGCAGACAAGATATGTCACTTTTCCATTTCCTGCATGCATACTTTGCAGCAAAATAGTTTAGCTGCTGTGAAGTTCCATCTGTCATTTACCATACATTTTATGTTGTTTCAGACCATATGAAACAAGTGTTCTCTATATTTCCCCTTTTGCGCATCTCACTCTTACGCTTTGTTTTTCTTTTTCTATATGTATACCACATGACTGTATGATCTAAAGCCACGAACAGTTTCATTAGCATTTTAGTATCTTCTTTAATATTGTCTGAAATTTATATTACACACATCCAGAAAATCAAGAGTCTGCGTGTGTTATGATAAATGAACTTCATTCTAAAATACAATTTTTTTTCAGTTTTAATTAAAACCTTGATGTCTTTTGTAATTATTTCAAGACTATTGAATTCAGGATAGATGAAACCTTTCAATGTTCGTTAAACGAGAAACCTTTTCTTCTGACTGTAATGGAAGCATATCACACACAGCAAGTTTTCTATGACACTAATGTATTTGAATACCTCTTTTCCGGATAACTTGGATGGCCATATATGGATTCAATCCGCCTGTAAATATTAATAGTCACAATTATATTTTTCTTTTTACCTGAAGATGTTATTTGATTGTTTTGACTGGCAAAATCTTTTGAGGAAATAACACAATTTATGCCGTGATCTGTTGCAGTTTCCATGTAATACTCTTATATAAATCATTATTATAAAAAACAAAGGACATTAACCATATTCACACCAATTGAATAATTCGTGGTATTAGCTGTCAGGGGACTGGTAGTATGTGCCTGTATCATACAAACAAAGCCTTTCAAACATGTTCCTTATTCGGCCACACTCCTGCTCCAACGTTGCCATTTTTATACACGTGACTGTAGAAGATCATGCAGATATCCTTCTGTTAAACTATTTCTACATCAGCGATTCACCCTTCCTATAATGATATTTTTGTCCACATAAAACTTTCATATCTAATAAATTATAAAGGGTGAATCAGTCTCTCTCTCATATCTGACACCAATAATAATGGGTGAATCAGCCTCTCTCTCATATCTGACACCAATAATAATGGGTGAATCAGCCTCTCTCTCATATCTCACACCAATAATAATGGGTTAATCAGCCTCTGTCTCATATCTGACACCAATAATAATGGGTGAATCAGCATCTCTCTCATATCTGACACAAATAATAATGGGTGAATCAGCCTCTCTCTCATATCTGACACCAATAATATTGGGTTGAATCAGCATCTCTCTCATATCTGACACCAATAATAATGGGTAAATCAGCCTCTCTCTCATATCTCACACCAATAATAATGGGTGAATCAGTCTCTCTCTCATATCTGACACCAATAATAATGGGTGAATCAGCCTCTCTCTCATATCTGACACCAATAATAATGGGTGAATCAGCCTCTCTCTCATATCTGACACCAATAATAATGGGTAAATCAGCCTCTCTCTCATATCTGACACCAATAATAATGGGTGAATCAGCCTCTCTCTCATATCTCACACCAATAATAATGGGTGAATCAGCCTCTCTCTCATATCTCACACCAATAATAATGGGTTCATCAACCTCTCTCTCATATCTCACACCAATAATAATGGGTGAATCAGCCTCTGTCTCATATCCGACACCAATAATAATGGGTGAATCAGCCTCTGTCTCATATCTGACACAAATAATTATGGGTGAATCAGCCTCTCTCTCATATCTGACACCAATAATAATGGGTGAATCAGCCTCTGTCTCATATCTGACACCTATAATAATGGGTTGAATCAGCATCTCTCTCATATCTGACACCAATAATAATGGGTAAATCAGCTCTCTCTCTCTCTCTCTCTCTCTCTCTCATATCTGACACCAATAATGGGTGAATCAGCCTCCCTCTCATATCTGACACCAATAATAATGGGTTCATCAACCTCTCTCTCATATCTGACACAAATTACAATGGGTGAATCAGCCTCTCTCCAACAGTACCCATTTACACGGACATTATTGTGTTATCTTTCACATTGTTTTGATATAATAAAATTGACCTTTGTTGGCCTTTGTTGACATTTTATCAGAAGACGAGTGCAGCGCCGATAAAGATCTCGTTTTCACAAACTCTCATGTGTTACAAACATTGTCATACATATATTTAGGTTGTTGTTTCCTCACACAATAATACGAGAGATATATATGATTTAATGCTTTCTAATAAGATCATATAGGTATTAAAACGAAATCCAACCTAGAATTTACATCTCCTTAAGGCATGAACCGGTCTATGTCTGTAAACAAAGGGTTTTATATATCAAAATGTTTGTTAGACTCACCGTATGTTGCAGTTATTGAACATTGTCGCTATTCAAAACGGCCGCCAAATTGTTAAACATAATGTGTATATATGATGAAGCAGCAGTTGAGGAAATGTTTAATTCATTAGTTCGTATTCTTTATGGCTACAATTGAAGACTCACTATTCAAAATACTCGAGGAGTTCACAATTGCCTTTGTTAAATTAAAAATCTAAAGAAGATATGCTCTGTTCTTAGGATGAAACATAACCACTTCATCGGTAGAAAAAGCACAAATCAAAACAATCGCCATTTTGCGAGTAAATGTTACTTCAGAAAAAGGATATTAACTATTCAGTACAAACATAGCTTAGTCTTTTCCCGGGCGTCACACTTGCGTGATCCTGAATGCTCAAATTATGCATAATGTATGTGTCTGTATATTGCAGAATCTACAGTCTGTGAACTTAAGTTTCCTCAGGAAAAGCAAACTCAAAAACGTCTTAAATTTATAGTTCTGCATTGATTGCATAAATGTACATCCTAGAGACGTGCATTAATATTACATTCTTGCATGACATCTGTGCATTTTATTCCCAAGAGGGGTAAAGAAGACGAGAATTTGTGGCGTCTCGCAAGCAAAATACGAAGTCATTAGACTACTTTAAATTACTAGCTGCCTGGCGATTTGAATTTATTGGAATTGATGTTTAGTTAGGTGTTCTTTTATGATGTACGGTACATCAAGACCAGACCCTTTGCTTATAAAACTGTTTTATGTTCAACAGAGTGTCATGCTTAGTTTATACGAATTTATTTTAGTTCGATTACGAAGAAAGCTCCGCAGCTTATTTAAACGCTCTCGAACACTCATTCCAGATGTTATCACATTCGCGAGAGAGAGGCAGCGAGTTTTTCATCGCTGCTACCCATTTACAGCTGGGTAGACTGGGGCACGTGTGGTTTCAGTGTATTTGCCCAAGGACACACCTCGTGCTACGGCTGGGATTCGAACCCGGGACCTCCCGTTCCGGAGGCGAACGCCCTAACCACTGAGCTATCGAGGCCCACCGAGACCCAATGTCATGCTTAGTCGTTAGATCAACAGAATAGTGTTATGTTTCATAAAGTCTTTATACAAATGTGTCAAACAAAGTTTCCATAAATGTTTAAAATGACTTCACTGGACCAGAAATAGGCGACATTTGTATATTTTCAACAATCCTTGACCTGAGCAAAAACCGGTACCGGCAATTTCATACACTGTAGAATTATAGATACGTGTAAATTCTCAAAGTGCAAATCTGTAAGCACTGACATGAAAAGGATGTCTTCATAGTCTCGAGATAATACTTGACTGAAGAAGCGCACACAAGTATCCTTCTATTAAATTATTTCTACATACTGATTAAACCGTTCGTATGAAATACGTTATAATGAAAAAAAACGTTTATTCTTGACGCAAGCTATAATGGATGAATCAACTTTTCCAACAGACCATTAACAGTACCAAATTAATCAGCATAATTGTGTTATCTTTCACATTGTTTTGATATAAAAATGTTGGCTTTTGTTGAAATTTTGTCAGATGTCAAAACTTAAGTGTTTTTTCATAAGTTACGGAGAAGAAGATGGAATGCAGCGCCGACAAAGGTCCAATTATGTAATTAGCTATTCTCATACAATCATTAGTATACAACTCAGTTTGCTCATTCCTTACATGGTGATGTCAGATATATTTGACCAGATTAATAAAACCAAAGTTAATTCTTTCAAAAAAATCATTAACTTAAGGTGGGTAGACTCAGTATGACTAACTGAAGAAATATTAAAATATTAATGGTATTCGTTATGGTTGCAATTTGATCAATTCTCTTAAATACTTAAAAACTACACATAATCCACACTCTGTGAACATGAATATCCCAGAGGTAAAAGCAAAAGCCGATGCCAGAAATTACAATAACGGTCCATTGCTTCCATAAATTTACATCTGAGAGACATGCATTAAAGTGACATTATGCGCATTTTTTTTCAAGTAACAATCCAGCTGAAAATGATGTGTGTACAAAAGCGTAGAGGAAATAATAGCTTTTAACCCAATACACCAAACTCTTCCCGCTACCAGTATGAAAAAATAACTTTCCAAATATTGATTTTCTTATTTGACTGGAAGAGTCAATTTAAGAAAAGAACAACTGCATGCAGAAGTTGCTTCCCTTCCACTGCTGAAATCTCTACCAACATCAACAACGACACAATCAACTATCATTTTATCAGTCCGATTTTTTTATATCTAAAACACCAATTTCAAATACTAATGCGGCTAATCATTAATTTAACACATTTAAATGCACGCAAGCAAAATTGCTTTATAAAATTGTCACCAAAAAACACTATGGATCTGTCTGTACTAGTGCATGCTTGCATTACATCAGCACATTTTATTTCAAACTTGAACCAACGTATTGCGTTATATATTTTTTTAATTGAGAAGTGGGTCTCTATCCGTTTCACAATTTTACAAGATCCGTATTTAATTTAGCAGAGCTAATATGAGAAGTTCAAGGGGAAAGTACAATATAGATGACACTATTGTTATATTTGATACTCCGAATATAAAATATCGCGTACATATAGAGCGCTCACGACAAATATTTAAGACAACTCCACGCAAACATGACATGCTATGTTTTGCTTTGATTTAAGGTTGATTTCATTTCAACTTGTAGATAATGTGTCGTTCGTTTTATTATTGTGATAAGTCCTTTCACTTTTATATTAGTTTAGGTCATCATTGCTAATAAGTTCATCCGTGATCTGATTATGGGTGGTATTCAATCTCTTAGATTATTTTACATGCGTAGACGAGCAGGTTTGGTAGTTTTTATGCAAGATTTGCAACGACATTATATAATTACGTTTGATATAAAATACTATGATATTTTAATCTAATATGTTATATATGTAATATATTGATCTCTGTCGCTCATAACTTTATTCTAGAATGGGATGCATGTTGACTGTTGTTTTATGAAGTTCGTATTCTATTGCATAACAACATGTATCGTGAGAAATCATTTTGGCTAGGTGCTCCCAGCATTAATAGGATAAAATAAACGCTTTAAATCGTTTTAAAAGACACCCAGAGTGGAGAATATCGTCGAATAAATAATGTAAATTGGAGAAAGTTCTGCATACACATGACGCTGAAAACAATTCTTTGTCTTTATTTTATGCTTTTCAGTGAAATACTGAAATATATCAGTGAAATAAAATTGTTTTCACCGTTTCAAAGCAGTGAAAATATCTAAATCTTCAAACTTAACAAAAGTAGAGTTACACAGAAAAAAATTTTTTTTTTATTAAATTTAACTAAAATTCACCCCCAAAAAAAAAAAAAAATTATTTTTTCGCGGGGGGGGAACCAAAAAAAAAAAAAAAATTTTTTTTTCTCTTTAAAAAAAAAAAAAAATATAAAAAAAAAAAAAAAAAAAAAAAAATTTTTTTTTTGTCCAACTCACATATGCATGTTATTCCCCTACATTTAAAATGTTACATTCTTTGTAGTAATCAGCAGTTTAACAACCTCCCTTGTGTAACAGATTTTATGGCAGCCGTTCTTAATATCTTTTGCACACGTGTTATATATGATAAGGAAATCACTTGATTGAAAGTAGTGCATTAAATTCTATACTAAAACGTCACATTGATATAACTTTAATATACAACCCTGCATGTCGTTTGAATTCAGTTTTGTTTTACCTCTAACGATGCAATTTAATGGTGGCAAGTACATACTGGATTAATTAAGGAGTTGTTCTGTTCCAGAATTTTTGTCACTTATTTCTGTCGATTTCTACATCTTAACTTTATAAGGGTAGAATATCCTTTGGTATGAAAAATATAAAATACTTAAACGAGACATAAAATGGACTTTTTGGCCTTTAAGTTCTTCAGTTGTTTATCCGGACTATTGTGTATTTCACATTCTATAGAGTAGTTTTGTATTTGACTGCTCTCGAATGGTACGAGTAAAGGTTACTTTGTAATCAGTGTGATTTCATTTTAAAAACATGTTATCATTGGGCATACTGCGGTTCTTTAAACATTTTCTGTACCTATTGCCGTACAAAAACAGTGCAGAGAAATGTAAATATGTCATACAATACAATTACTTGCAACAACAACGAGGTCGATTAAAGTTTAATCTTTTTCGACTAAAGAATACCATTGTGCGTTTTATTTTAAACAAATCTAACAGATAACTTAACATCTTATAGTCTCAGAGTCTATATAATGTCATAGATTGACGTACAACTATAACTTGAATAAAATGATTGTTAAAATATGTGGTAATACATTTAAAATTGCATATACAGTTATGTGGGAAGTGATATCAAAATATTTACATTATATTATTATAATATTACTTAAAGCAGAACAATGTAGTACATGTATGTAACTATTAGATTGTAACTGATACGAGTAAAACGAAATAATCATTATGAAAACAGTAGTCATAACTAACAATGCAAGCACAAAAGGAAATACAAGTATATTTTTTGTTCTGTTCGACTCAAGGAAGTCACTGCTTCTCAATATTTTCAATATTGTATATTGCACTATCGCCTTCGAGTTCCTTATACTAGATTATGAGTAAATTTCTCATCATTTAGCAATCCAGTCCAATTCAATAATCAATTATTCCAATCTCCTTGTGTTCTCCACACCACTGAATTAAAACTAAACAATTGCTTTTCCTTCGCATACAGACTTCTGTGGTCATTATTTTCAACTCCATACTTTCCACAATAAGCTAAACTCCTGTATGTAAAAGAAAACATAAATAGTCCCATTCAGCAACTCGTCCCTGGATCCATGTAGGGAGGGAGAGCGATCAACTGACAAATTCACTTTATGTAGAGAGGCAACATGTCCTCCGTTTCACCAATTCAGGTTTAATGACCACTAGGTGGCAAACGAACGACAAGTAGAAGTTAACACAGCTGACTCGTATCAGCACCAACATTAATGTACAAATGAGATCATCCAATGTAATGTGCCATTTTAGCTTTTGTATTTTTGTCGAGTCATTTCCGACTCAGTGTTACAAAGCATATCCGGTCACGATTTGTTTCTGTTTAGGAGCTTGGAAGGCCAGTGCGGAACACATCAATGTGATAACAGTTCCAGCCGAGGTGAGGTAGAAACACCAAGACAGGGAACAATCACCTGAAATATGGCATAGACAAAGTAATGGATAACATTCATATAATTAAGTTATACAAGTTTAAACAGTGACTGTTTACATTGCACTGTGAATGGATAATTACCTTACAGTGTAGGGTAAAGTGCCAATGGTTGTATACAAGTTTAAACAGTGACTATTTATATACTGCACTGTGAATAGATTTTCGCCTGAAAGTGTAGGGTTAATAACACAAAGATCATTGTTGACGTTAACTTAGATGAGTGTTCACCTTTTATTACACGGTGTCAATTAGACCATGCCAATAACCGATCTTCAGTCAAACGTGTACCCGTGCATATACAAGATGTTTTCCAGCACGCTAATTTGCATGACTCCGGACGTCACTCGATTTTGACACGGTTGTTATTTAAGTTTCAATATCTTACAAAAAGTTGCAGGCCGCTCGGTAAAATCGTTAGAGTAAATCATACATATTATTCACATTCGCTATCCTATAGTATTGAATTACCGAAGAAAGGTATGCGTTTCCAAAGAAGCAAGTAATTAAAAACAACGAGGTGCTTACAAATCCAAATACTGAACATTGACAAAAAGAAGCATTTTTACCTAAATGATAGGATTTCGAAGTATTTCCACATGCTTGCTGGACCTCTGGGCTATCCCAACCATTTGGATAAATACCAACTCCGGTTGCCATGAGCAAACCTGTAAATATATACGCTTGAAAATTCTTCTTTATTTCTTGGTATGAACCATGGTTTGTCTGCCGTTATGAACTTATCACATCCCTAATAAAAATGAATCAATATAGAATGCTTGTATTGGTATTGTACCAGGGTCTAATTCTGGGGCTGGGGCTAGCGACTGACGTGATAGTCTATAATGGTTCGAATAATAATTTGAGATGGATCGTATTGTGGTTCGGATGTGTAACTCTTCAGAATATAAGATTCTCTAGTCAAGACAAAATCAAACAACAAACTCAGTGCTACTTTTATTTAATGGGTTACGGTTTTAACAGTAACTATTCTATAAGTATATTTTTGAACTGCGTTTAATATAATTATATTGATGAAATCAAAATAGTTTTATTGAGTAAAGAGCTGATATTAAAAAGAAGTATTTATAATAGTGGTTTGCTAAAAGCAAAAGTTAATTGAGAATATTTCTCAAAAGAGAAGAAGCACTTGGGCTTCTAGGCATACCGGTAAAACCTTTGCGAATTATAACAGGAATGCACGAGTATATATAAGCCCGTGAAAAATCACATGACTTTATAAACAAATTAATGAAAGTTAAACCAATGAAATTAAATGTAACAAAACTATATAGGAAGGACGGACAAGATGGGGCGCCCATGAAAAATGCAATATTAACTGAAAACGTAATTTACTTTTAAATATAGATATTTTGAACTTTTACAGTATAATGAAATCTTGCTTATGAAAATTGGAAACATAATAAACTGGAAGGCATTACAATGAGAACGATTTTTTGTTTTGTTTTAAACATTTTAAGATTCGTTAGCACATTTACATGTAGTTAATATTTTAGAGTACGCTTTAAAATTCACAGCCTATATTACTTAACGACTATAGTAGCCAACTGTTTTCCGCATTATCATGATTCATAAAACATCCTGTCAACTATCACTGACAATCTTTTCTGCTTTTTATGTTCTTTCTTGTCAGGTTTCTATAGCAGAAATTCACTCTTATTCATCCTCTGTTAGCAAGTACATAAAATATAAATGGGTTTTAGTATACCTACTACTATGAAATTATAAACTTAGAAACTCTAGACTGAAAAACGGTATATCTGTATTTCCCTGCTGCTTATCCTGAAGATGATGAATATATGATTTAACAGCTGAGTCTATTTCTTTCACGGCCTCGTTTTGTTTTATCTACACTTGTAGATGTATTCTCTGTCTTAGACAGCAACTATTGTATGAAATACATTTGAATCAGCTTCAACACATTTGATTCAGCTTCAACACACTTGAAACTGCTTCAACACACTTGGAACTACTTCAACACACTTGAAACTGCTTCAATACACTTGAAACTGATACAACACACTTGAAACTGATTCAACACACTTGAAACTGATTCAAAAAACTGTAAAAATGTTTCTAGGCCAGATACATGTTGGAACTTTACATGCCTTGTTTTAGGAAGATATTTTTTCGAAGACAAGCGGACAGGAAAGCAGTGTCTATTGATATGAATCTACTGAGTAAAAAGAGAAAAAAAGGCAAATATGAAGTGAAAAGAAAGTTATTAGTCTTAGTGGAAAATACTTAATAATAAAATTTAGTGGGAAATATTAAACTTATTTTAACTTTTGAGCTTAATTCACAGTTTTAGGTAACAGTAATGCAGTATTGTATTACAAATACCTCAAGTATGAAATATCGTCATAGGGTATGATGACGATTATCCAAAGTTTTCCCTCTTAAATACCAGCAAAACAGAAATAAACAAGCATATACCATTTATACTACGTAAGTGGAAAATGTCACTGTTGACTCACTCAGTAAGTTGTTACAATGACATTTTGACTGATATTTAGTGTGATTTTTGTAGTGTTGCGTTTAAAAGTAATTTTCGGGCAATTTATCACGCTAGCGTTTGTTTCTAGTTGACATAAAATACTTTTTATACGAGGCATTATTTAATACTAAGCACCTGCTAGGTCTTTTTAAGTTTCTATATACCTTTGGAAACTACAATGGTCGCTTGAAATTTGAGAAACTATTACTTGCCTATCTTTTATGCCGATAGAAGACACAAAAAAATCACTTTGCTAAATATGGCTATCAAGTATTGACAGATACGAGGTATTATAACCAACCTGAACACATCTGTAGAATTCCCGCCGACCGTGCTACCGTCGGAATGACCACACCCTTCACACAGATACCGAACATGGCAGTCAATGAGACAAGCAAACATAGTCCACATGAAACACCAATCAACAGAGTGGCAATTTGCCATGACGTGCTTGGAATGTCCGAGAATGTTGTGTACCGTCCACACTCTAACACTATCGTCAGTTCGCCCCTGGTATTTATCGCCGGGTAGTTACAGCGCCGAAATATTCCGAAGTGCACTGGAACAGTTTGTCTAGATTTTCCGTTGATTTGAAGAAACATATGTCCAGTTATCCAGTGTGGCATGAAATAACCAACACTGGAGATTACAGACGAAATAAAGGACGAAAACGCCCAGAAAACACCAAGACCTGATAATCCAGACATTGTTTCACCACAATAATTCCATCAAGTATTATATGTAACCATATAGTTTATACATTTCTTCCATCATTTCTTCTTTGATATTATAAATTTGTACTGCATAGTTTATTTATTCATATCATGCTTCAGATTTACTGTAGCATTTAAATTGTGCTCGTTAATATTCCGCTTACTCTAAACATCTTTTGATAAATACTTTAATCACCATATAAATCAATGCACTTTACATCCATTCATGACTTTATTTAACAAGAAATTAAATCTAAATCTTTCATCTGTGTTAATTACATCCCGTATTTTCTCACAACCAACAAAAACTCCACGTATTTTGTAGCAGGAGAAAACTCAAGTGAGCAGTGTCGAATATTCCATCATGCCATGATTTTATCTTTCACTACCACAACAGTTTTCAAACAGTTTCAATAAACTTCAAGTATTATTCCGTCTTACTTAAAAAAACAAATATTTCCATCTAATTTTCTCTCTCACTACTGAAGCCACTGTAGAATTTCCAATATCCGATCTGCACGAATGTGACAGGATTGTGTTTATTGTATCGAAGTGTCCGAAGTCATCTGGTAGCGAAAATGTTTAGGGGTAAACTTCAGATTATTTTGTCATTCTGTTTAATTCTGTGTCACAACAATTTACAAATCTCTAATTCCGACGTGAGTTCCGCCAGTGCCTTTTTTGGCATCCTATTTCCTGTTGAAAGAAGTATGTTAGTAAATTAAGTACGTTTAACTCGATATGAGGTTCAAAAATAATTGGTACACAACTGCTCGTGTCACAACCTACATTCCCATTCAATTGTTATAGATGCAGCATATAGTAACCCTGAACTGACGCTTCCAAAATTGTTAGTATGATAACACAAAAAACCCTAATACAAACACATTACAATGCGTACTGATATGCTAACGTATCCATGGTGTGCCTACCCCTTCACTTGTTCAAAAACCAACTACTTATTCCTCCAATTCGGTACGGTGTATATAGAAATATTTATACTCCTTTCGTTGTTTATTCCCATTTTATGAATATATTTATAACTTGACCACGAAAACGAACATGACCTGATTTCAATTAGAGAAATGGTTCTTTGAGATTTATTCTTCAAAACACCAAATACCTATAAAATCGTGTAAAACGGTTTTCTGTTACAAAAACACGTTTAACCCATAGCTCTCCTGCTTAATCATTCAGACGAAAGAAAGTGAAATAAAATACCACCAGCTGTGAAAATGAGTAAATGATGGTTGATGTTTAAATTTTACAAATAGTTGTAGTTGATGGCCTGGCAGCCTTAAATGTATAATTTCATTATTTGATAGAGCGAGAAATGTTTTAACATTCACATCTTACTTATCTATTACATTATTAGTAAGAAAAGTTTATAATCATATACATATACATATACATATACACACGTATATATATTCTATTCAATCGTGCTGAAAAACTCAACGGAAATTAAAACATTTAAAATATTTTTAGAACTTTATAAAATCAAAAGAAAAAAGTGTACGTCTATTTACCGCATACAATCGTTTTGCTTCCTGTTGAGAACTGTCTGGGTTTTTTTATTACATTTACTAGAAACAGCTGTTTCGATTTTGTTAATGATGTAGACGTTTTCAGACAAGTAACTGCATACAAAAACAAATAAAATAGTTCATTAAATATGTTTTTCATATTTATTTGCATTAAACTTTTCTTCTAAATCAGTCACTGTCTGACTTCGGAAATGATTTCGAATTACAATGTTATGGCAGTCCTATAGGGACGTCTAACTTCAATACTTATGACTTTGAACTTCCTACATACTTCTGACATAAATGTTTTTAACTTCCATACTTCGTACTTGAAGTCAGGACGTAAGAAGTTGGAAAAAAAGGAAGTATGAAGTTTGGAGTAAGCCAGTGAGAAGTTGGAAAACAGAAGTAAGGAACCTAGAAATACTGAAATTAGAAGTTGGAAGTTAGAAGTCTTTCCCGAGCTTCCGTAGCTATGATAGCTAAACTAACTTAATATGTTCCCTATAGTTTTTTCACAATTCAGTTCTGATCGTGCTTTCACTGATTGTGTTTAATATACGGTTTATTATATACCTATAAATATTCTGTCAAAAATACAGCCTTTACTCAACCATCAAATACGGCCTGACAGAAAAAAATCCGTATTATATGTACGTACGATACAAACTACAGTGCTATCATTTGTAAGAGTGCATTCAATTTGCCCTAATATACACATGACGTCAATTACCTCGCTATTGACTTGACGATGACGTCAATAAAATGACGTCGCTAACTACGTATTTTTCGCTCTAAAAAGAGCTTATCTTCAATTTTATACTTAAAATGTCCTTTTAATTTAGGTTATTTGCGCAGACTTTGTCAAAAGATAGATAATAAAAGGGTTATTTGTATAGTTATGTTCTCCATAAGCCGGATTGGCTCTCGTCGATGTCGGATCATTTGAGTGCGTAGCAAATCCGGCATGCTGGATTACGTTACTATACTAGTAACCCTATTATGCAATACTCTCAATTGAAGCTTATTTTACTGTTGACATATGTCATTTATAAACGGCATAATATATGAACGATAACTCAAATTTTAGTCAGCAAAAAATGTTCGAAGTGTACTTACATGTAACATAAAGCGTTAATTATCCAATGTTAAGCTTGATTTATTAAAACTTAAAACTTCTATTCTTTTTCTCTCACACAAACAATAAAATTCACTCGTACCATGTCATTGACGGAATTACCTCAGGTGGTTGACATTATTAAACGAATGTAAGAATAAATATACCGTTGGTAAAGTGAAGTTTTTTTCACATTATCACACTAATATTTACAATACCACCGTTATCTGTAACAAACTAATAATGACTGTTATTTATCATAACCATCCCCTTAATATATCGGTGTTTATCTTTCAGTGTATCGTAAATAACAATTCAACGACCATCGTAGATATGTGTTACTTTAAAACAAAATATATTAGCATTTCAGTGTCATTTTGTCTGTGTAATATACTTCCTCCTCAGATCTAGAAATCACATTAGTGCACCTCAGCATACATTTTAAAGAAAAGAGAAAATCATGCAGAAACAGTTTCCATTCCAAAATACTTGAAAACACTTTACAACTTATTAAAGAAATAATCTATGGCTTGGAGTGCTTTATCGAAATTGAAGCATTCCCCGGAGGCGATGTGCCTGGCGGAATAATTCACGAGGGCGAAGCCTCGATGTTTTCAACAGACCTTCCATTTATATTGCCCCAGTACATAAAATGTTTTCTGTTAGTATGCACATAACACCTCGTTTCATATCCTTTAACTATAACCTAACTCCTTCCATCCCTGATACAGGACAGACTGTTTTGGCATTTTGTAAATTGTCAGCTCACAGTGCGTGTCTCTTCGGCGGTACTAAACAAAAGTCTGAGATTAGATATTTCCTTCTAGATTGACAAAACAGATGAGATCGTCTATAGTTTCTATTTATGCTCATTTAACAGGGCTGCTGTCTTAAAAACTAAATTAAATTTGGTACTATATCTTCAATGTTCAATTCAAAACAGGTACAAACCGAGTTGAAAGAGAAATAAAACGGAATCATTGATCGGCATCATTGTTAAATCTCAAACGTTATGGACCAACTTTGGTTTAACGAATTTCTTTCGTAATCGAATCTAAGTTCTGCTATTTGATTGTCAATTGACTGTTGCACAGACAATTTATATATCGGCTTACCATGCTTCAATATTAAACATACTGTTAAAGCACAGGTACATGTACTTAAACCCTACTCATTTGCGGGTCTATATCATACACTGTGTAACTTCGTCAAAAATAGTTTACAAGGAAGGCATGTGACTCAAACACTCGGTATATTCACAGATCTATAGTATATGAAGAAATGAACGCTTCTGTTACCCCTACTTCAGAAACTCTCATGAAACTTTCTGTAGACTTACTGAAACAGCGTCAATTTGTCTGATATAATTTCCTAAAAAGGAGAACCAATTAACAATTAAACATATCCATTAATTATATTAGACGCACAGGCGATTCATGACCTATGTTCTATCTTATCAATTAATCCCTTCAATGAAAGTTTAAAATTGATTGCGAGACGCGTAATAAACTCTGCATAAAATGTCAGGAAAGTGAAAATATTTCTAACTGAAATGTGAGATTGGCCGACAACTACTGGGATCGTTAAAGTCTCGTAAAAGTCGCTGTTTACTTGTTTCCGTAGAAACTGTAAAAAAAGAAACTATTTAAGTGATAATGTATTTTCCAACAAGACGTCTTCGTAGTAATTTTTATCAGACATTGAATTCGTTTCTGCAACAGAAATGCGCAATATTCATATTTTCTATAAAGATGGCTGTTACGACATGTAAACATGGAATACTCCAGCATCAACGACTTGCTGGAATAAATACTCGGTCTTAAGTACACCAATGTTGTTTCTTTAACAACCCTATATTGATCGCCAATCACCGACATGTATCTTATCATCGCCTGTGAAGAAATGATGTATCTTATACAGCATGTATGTAAAGTTCACAGTTCTAGAAGCTGTCATAACAACATTTGACGTACTTATGCAAGTCAAATATTTGTAACTATTTATGTAGCTGTTGCTTACGCTCTGGACAAACTATTGTTTGAGATAATCTGTTTATTTACCTATCTCCTCCAGATTCAGTTACTCTATCAAAAGCTTACGGTCTTTGCTTTACAAATCAAACGCTTTAGTATGATCGATCACTCTGTAACAAACGCATCCACTTTTAAATGTGATACAGAAAGGTTTAAATGACAAATGTTTCATTAAAACATGATACAAACAGCTTGCAAAACATATCTAATAAAAACATGTCCCATAACTTTATAGAGGGTCACATTTTCCCAGTTATAAGATAAAATCACTTTAATAATGCGATCCGCTATTACTAGTACATTTCATCCCTTTTGATAGACATATTAAACTATCTGGCTGAAAGTTAACGTACTGTCATGAAAGAAATATTATAATTAATTATCCATCGACATTACATATGTGAAATCTGGCATACTTTGGTAGAAATATACTTTTGCAGTTTGATGTATGTTACATTTCAGTAAATTCAGCTTACTGTAATGTACATTAAGCACCATCAGTATGTTACTCCTATATAGATAACCGTCCACTGCATTGTTACAATAGTAGCAGTTGTTTTAGTCAAGATGTATAAAATGATCACTAAAAATGCTTTAAATCTGTACTTAATAAAACCTTTTCCTAACTATATTCAATTGGCATGTTTAAGTATAAGTGTATTTTAATAATACGTCCGCTCCAAAAGGAGATTCATGTGTATACTTATAGACTGTGTATATTGAAATTGCCGACCCAAATTTTTTTATCTTATTCTTATCCTTTGTCATTACCACATGTATTGATTGGCAGTTAAGTGTATCTCATCAGTTAAAATCCTTGTAATAGACAAGTTTTACTGTAAATTATATACCCTGTATTTAGCGGTATGAAGCCTTCAGTTGGATTGTTACAATACGTAACAAGTTGCTCTTAAGCCATGTTACCTCCATGCTTTAATGCTTTAGAAGAGAATTATGTCCATTTAGTACCGAACCATAGTAGCCTCCTGCTCTCACTGTTTAAATCACCTCTCACTGTAGTTGTAAAAAATCTCCCCAAAGATAAGTTAACGTTTCCGTTCTACTTATTTACCGTTGACCCAAAAAAAATTTATCTTATTCTTTTCAAAATGGCATTCTTATTCATACAATATAATTAATCCTGTAACCGCCTGGAAGTTAATATTTAATTAGTCAAAATGTCCGTGTAATTTGCAGAAATCGATTGAACTGGCACCGCCACACTGTATGTTTATTATAGTCATTTCAAAAGCTTAGCTTCTTTTTCAATTCTTCCACTATACTGTAGACCAGAATTTATACGGTGCCTTTTATATCACAATATGCAAACCACGTTAGCCCTGGTTCAGTTTTGCAATTACCTTTACATTTAGCCAAAAAAATAAGAGTAATGCTTTAAAGGAAAAAACTTTAAATGTAAATAATACTATGGTAATATATTTGCTTACCGTAAGTAATAAATGCCTTTAGTATACAGACTCCAAATTTAAATTCACCATGACATTATTAGAAACTTCCAAACCAGCGTAACTGATTTGAAGACAAACTAACAATAACTCGATAACTGTAACGTGTTACAGTGGCATGAGATACACTATAAAATTCTTTTGAATGATTTAAATTCCTGCACAGTGGTCGCCGAAATGATATACTGTTGATTTGCATTCAAAAGTATGTCATCTGCTTTTAAAAGATAAAGTGATGTAGGGATACATGGATTAATACATTACAATGTTTATAAAATAAAGTATATTTGAGCTGCAGTGTGGTATAAAACGACAGATGTCTAATATTAAAAATGCTGCATTTTCTGATCCATGCCTTTCTATAAACCTTTACATAATATGTTAATAAAAATTTTGTTAATAGCTCATATTTAAACTAGATTTCAACTTGAAAGCAACGAAGCCGTCAGCTTTTCAGGCCACTTTGTGAGACCGTAGCATTACTCCCAAGTGAACCAGCAATCTCAGACACATACATATTTACACGATCGCTGTCGTACTTACTGTAATATAACTATTATAACTATTACTTGCTGATCATGCCGAGTTCTTCGACAAAAACAAAGAGCTCTCGAAAATACGTATATTTTTATCACAAATAAGAAAGAATACGACAGAATTTCCCGTTTAAAGAAATGTTTAGTACCACTTTCTGACAGATCAGACATGTACATCGAATCATTGCCTAGAGTAACAATTCTCAGAAATAATCATGGCGACCCACCTATACTGTCCGAAGAAGAGTGATAAAAGCAAAACAAGATGTTTGCATTTGTTAAAAGTTTCTTAATATCCTTCGAATTTAACTCGTGCTTCGATAAGTTATTCTAGACGAAACAGTCTGTGCTTGGGTTCCCTACATCTCCTGGGAAATTATGATTTATAGATAATTACTGTATCATTAATCCTTTTCATTGTTGTTCTTACTGAGAAAATAATATTGTCTACGTAAAATGACGAGGTATTGATGATTTTTCTTGTGAAATGTGATTTCGTAAAAGTACAAGTATCTTTTCCAGTTTCTATAGAAACATCGCTATAAAACGATTCATATAAGCACGATTTATATAGACATAAATTGGATTTGTTTACACTATATTGTATCAGTTCGCCTGCTCATAATTCAAATAGTTTATTAACTACATGCATTCCTTCAGTCAAACAGACTTGAAAGATTTATCAAAACGTATGCCACATTTCCAATATTTCTACATACAATTTTATAGTATATTCAATTCTTTATTCCTATGCTTCAAAGATAATAATGTTGCTACAAAATTAATATCCTTCTGAATTCGTGCCCGTTACAGAATCTTGTATCTAAATTGGCAGCATAATGAATAGTTCATTTCAGTTTGGGTGTAGATTCGTGGAAAAGTTAGTTTGTGGATTTTTGGAAATCTGTCAATACAATCTGTATGCTGAATGACCAATGCTTCTAAAAAATTTCCTGAAGTTGTGTATACAGTGTAATGTTGGCGTTTGTATACATGTATAACACTCGACTATAGTGAATTCGTCTAAAGAAAGTATGATTCGCGATCATCACTTAATACGTTTGTCAAGACTACCTATATTTTAAAACAATGCGAATGATACGTATTCGGATTAGAAAATACCTGATTCGCCGAGCTTATTACTGTTTCTGATGGGAACGACCCTCGGATCGAAATATCTGCATCGAGGGTTTCCTTTTGAGCCAAGTGCTCTCCGTGATCCCGGAAACTTTTTCTGCAGTGCCGGCCTTGCCTTTGCAATAATTTCTAAATGCAAACTTGATCAAAATGATGAATTATCATGAAAAACAAAAGATTTTCCGACATTGTGTTTAGGAAAGTGGCGTCACAAAGTTTATAACGTTACGTCATAAGTAATTCACGAGAGTCGTCTGGCACAGGAGGGGTGTCAGACCGGTTTTTTCGCCATGGGAAAAACCCCCCAAAATCCCTTTCCCGCTTTTTTTGTTGTTTTTTTTGGCATGAGCAAAATCACCGGCAAATGCCGATCCGATATAAAATGGAAACTTTACTTTCTGAATAACAACGAATCTATTTGTTATACGATATGGAAGCAAAATCAAACTTTCTTTTCCTATTAAAAATTGTATGTAAAACTACTTGACAAATTTGTTTTCTGTGTTAACACAGTTATTACAAATTACAATGTCAAGATATAATGCACTGATTCTTTTCAATGGTCTGTGTATATTGGCTTTATGCAAGGTATGTTTCTTTATTTGTCGAAATTGGTAAGAAAAAAAGTGTAAGAAAAAATGTTTCTCTAAGAAAAAGTCTATGATTCACCATGAGATAAAAATCCCTGAGATATATCTTAAATTGCCTTTGCTTAAATTCTAGTTCCTCTGTTAAGTTTTAGATTGGTTATGAAATATAGGGTAGATCTACTCTAATGAAATCATGAATATTTTAAAGTTTCATTTTACATTCTGAAAATGAATTATTGTATTATTAAATTCAATCTACAAAAATGAATTCTGATATTGCTCTCGCTCGTAAAAGCAGTAAATTTACTAAATTAATACTAAACATCCTGTAAGTTTTATTCATTTATTCATTTATTGACATTTATTCCTGTTATAATCATTTGATTTTGTTGGTAATTACTGTTTTCTGATACGTTGTAAGAATGCTAATTATGATCATTTTGCGAGTTTAGATTTAATTCTCGTAAAACATATTGTATAAATGAGAATACTGGTACATGAGGACGGAATCGAAAAACTTATAGACAGCGATTTTCAATAAAACCTACTTTGTCACAATGAAAAAACATGAATATATCGGATGAAGTCAGCCTTAAATTGACTGAATACGGTTGTAGGCAAAACGATAAAAAAACCAAGCGAGCGAGGAAGTAACGATCGGTCTATTTAAATAAATGTACAACGGAGACGCATGCATTAATATTGCATACATAAACGGCATCAATACATTTCATTTCCCGTGAGATGTAGATTTGCCAGACATTTATGAAGGCTCACAAGTAAAATACAAAGATATAAGTCAACTGGAAACAACTGTAAAAGTATTTGAAGTTACTCATATTGATTCTGTTGAATGTGGAGACGGATTTGGCCCAGGGGATTTCCGTTATTAACACACGTTCATTATATTTCAAAACTAAGTCTTTCTGTTATTTTGGAAGCGTAAGCATAACACGAGACGAAACTGTCCGCGAATCGAGTCCCAAAATTGTTTTTGTGATATAGTTTAGATCAGTATTAGACTAGTCATCGACAAAAGGCAAACCAGGTAGTGTTGTTCTATATCAAACCTAATGACTTTGCTTTAGTATTTCTTTACGTTAGGAAACTGTTTATTCAGTCTTTTAATAATTTTAATGTTACTCATATTCTTCTATAGTCTATTCTATATATGGATAGGTACTGAGATTTGGAAGAAGTAATGAACAACGGCTTATATTAAAACTAAATACTTTCAGCTGTTTTAGAAAGCAAGTGCAAAATATTTATTTGAATCCCAATGTTTTCGTGTTTCAAATTTATCCAAATTCATCCACAAAAAACAATGTAAAATTGAGTCTATGTAACTAATGCTTTTCATTAATTTCATCGAAAAATGTTTATTTAAATAGAAATAACGACAATGCGTCTATTCAAATAAAAATGTTCAACAGGGGAAATCTTTGCGTTTCTAAACCTGTTAAATATAAGTAGTACTGTTATAAGATATATAACTCAACCGTGACCTCATACATGTATTTCTTTACTTCAAGATATAAGCGAACTATGCACAAACAATATTTTACATTTCTAAGGAACTATGACAATAGCTTCATGCAGCACATATAAGCTGTAAATGTTTTATGATATTTTGTTTTAAAACTGACATGGTTCCTCATAAAATGTATGCACCATGAGAGGATAAAATGAACAAAAAACTTTGAAAAGAACAGCAAAGATACATTATCGTTGTTTAAAGAACCACCAACCCTTAATATTAGTTTAATTCTGTTTAACAATGCACATACTGGCGTAGGCTTTGCATTTTACCGTCTCAAACTTCTGATAACACTATTGTTTTTCTGTCTTGGAAACCTATTAGAAAATAAACATCTTTTCCATCTCTATATTACCATTCAAGCTCCAGTCCTGTACGTATATGACTCCAATTATTACAACACGATAATGAATGACTGTCTGGAATTACTTTGTCTCAAAATTTCCGTATAGACAAGAATTGTCACTTTTTCACCTTCTGTGTATATTACTGCAATAAATGATAGCTTCAGGAAAGTCCCGTCGGTCATTTATCATATATTGTTTGTCATGTCGGACCACAAGAAAAAAATGTTTTCTATATTTCTCCTTTTATCTTTTCTGTACGTATACCGCTTGACCGTATAATATGTTCGTACAAACAGTTTCATCTTGTTAATTATATCTTTAATTTATATCCCACATATTAGGAAAGTCGAGAGATTGCTTGTGCTATAATAAGTAAACCAGGTCCATTTTTTCTGTTTTAATTAAATCCTAGATGTCGTTGGTAATTATTTCAAGATTATTGAATTCAGGATGGATGAAACCTTTCAATGTTTTCAATTTCTGGCTGTAATGGAAGCATGTCACATACTGTTTATTTCATTCACTTTGTCGCACCATTACCGTATTATACACGTGACGACAGATGCTCACGAAAATATCCTCCATTTCTATATAAATTATTCACCATTCGTATTATAAACTTTCATATCTGATGGATGAATCAACCTCTCTCAAACAGACTACTAACAGAATTACAGAGGCATTCAATGATTATGTTATCTTAATTGTTATGATATAATAATGTTGACCTTTTTTTGACCAGGTTTACCAGCCCCAAACGGGTAGGGGACTTCATTTTGTGAACGATACCTCATCAACTTGTGTTTTTGCATCAGCATCGCATCTTAGTTTAAGTTTTGCATGCAAGCAAGGGTCATGTACAAATAGCTCAGTCACACGTGCTTGTGTCAGATTGAAACTTCATTTACATCTTCATGGATATCAAACCATTAGTACAATAACATCTTTAAACATATGTATAGGTTTATTATATAAAGGTCACATATAATGCACATCATAAATTACAATATATCTAATTTCCTATGGCATTCAGAAAAAAAAGAAAATCATGTAATTCAAACTGTATATAAAAAAACAAATTGAATGCAAACTACATAAACACAACCAGCCTATTAGTGATAGATTTATTTTTTCATTCCTCTGTATGTTAGGCTAGAAGCATCGTAATTTTGCTTAATGCCGAATAAATGTTGTTGTTGTTGTTGTTGTTGTTGTTGTTGTTGTTGTTGTATTAACATAAATATTGCATTTAACTTTTATCATACAATGACTGTACGTTTTTGTAATCATTTTGTTTACGACAGACACACAAATACATGAATATATGCCATTGCAATACTAGTTAAACATTCCACCAGTAAAATGAATGTCTATAGTTTGTTATGCAGACATTACTTATAATGTCGTTTGAAAGACTTTATGTCTAAAAAGTTTTCAAATTAACATGAATATCATTCCATACTTTAAAGCTATTATAATACGAAATTAAATCTCGGTATAATTTTGTCTTAGGTTTCGTTTGTAAATAAGAAAGTTTTATAATGCGGGAAGCAGACTGTATTAATCATCGTGGCTAAAATTTATTATTCCTAATATCTATTGGTACCAATTGTTCAATACCTTTTGAACATGCAATGCATTTATGCCCCAGTCATAGTGTCACGTTTTGGCCGCCACGGTTATTTACGTTGGGAAACGTGGCTATAACGTGAGCAAACGTATAACAACGTGGCTAAAACGTGAATAAACGTGACAAAACGTGAACTGGAAATTTTAATTTTGGACTTGTTCAAAATTCGCTGGAGTTTTCCCACAACGTACTACAACGTGACAACAACGTGACGAGAACGTGGTACAACGTAGTCTAACGTAGCAAAAACATAACAGAACGGGAACATAGCGCGTTCCGCCGGTTAATACGTTCTACTGCGACACGTTGTGCTGCGCTATGTTACGTTGTTGTCGTACCGCGCCATGTCATGCCAGGCTGTGTCACGCTATGATACGTTGTTACACGTTGTACTACGGTATTAGCTGCGTTATGCTACGGTGTTCTACGTTGTATGATGTTGTGCTACGTTTCTGCTATGTTGTGGTACGTTTTAATACGTTGTGGTACGCTTTATATGATACGCTCTTACGCGTCAAGGATGTCAGATGCCATCTGCCAGAGACCCCATATATATACCCCTCCATCTAGGACCTCAAATCATTTGTGTTCTTGCTCAAGACCAAGGGACCTCTACCATGGATCTCCAGCTGGCGAATGATGCCCTAGCCCTGGACCAAAACATCCTGAAAATGTGCCTCGTTTTTGGACGCATCTCAACGCTCGATCCACAACTTATGAACATGACCTAGATTTTCTTCATTGCGTTGCGCAGCGCAACGCATGTTTGGGGTCACGTAACTGGAAGTCACTGGTGAGGTGGCAATGATCAATTTATCACCGTATCGGTAGTAGTGAATAAATTCGTTTTCGATACTGAAAAGACTTCGTTGAAGTTAAATTCCACTGGTAAACAGTGCAGTATTCTAAATTTGCTACAAAGGCACAGAATAGTTTAATGATAAAAATGATGAATAATCGTGTTTTATATTAAACAATTTTTTTTTTGGCAAATAACAGTTCATTTCGGTAAATATTTAGGTATGTGGTAAAACCCTGACCAGACCAGACCAGAACACACAAAAGGCCGATCGTACCAGAAATTTTCGCCGATATGACTTACACACAACAGCGTTATTATTTCGGTATTAAAAATATCTGCATTTGGTACATGTGCAACCAAACTAGATTTTTCATTGTTGAAGTAATAATATTGAGCACTAAGAGCAGTATCGAAACGTTTTCATCTGTAATAGAAACTATAAAATTCAATGTTAGTTCACCGAATGGATTTTTTTGTGTATATAGGCCCGCTCATGTTTTACCGAGTTCTGAGTATTCTTTGTTTATATTGTTTTGTTCATATCGGCGGAAATTTCCGGTATGTTTCGTGATTTTCGTGGTGTAGTCTTTTACCGCCAACAATTAAAACTTTCCAAATTGAAAGAACCGCCATTACGATCTTTGCGGGACTGTTTCTCCCCATTATGATGGTCAGGAAAATTGTTTAAAAATTTAAAATTCGCATAGAAAGTACAGTAACAATGCATTGAATATAGCCTATGCTCACTACAGATGACCACTATATACAATTTACATTCGTAAATATCCATCTTTACAGGTCAAGTTCGATTATGGCCACATTTGCACTTAATAGTTCAGAGAAACACATGTGTGCACCTGTATGATAGTCGTTATACATTTTCATACTTGCATGTTACTGAATAGCACAAAGCGGGACTTTCCTTTGCACACATTTCTAGATTTTGCTCTATTACTCTAGGTAGAAAAACTCTGACATATTGTAAAACAAATGATTAAATAGAACACCATCTTATACTTACTACTCTGGGAAATATTACAGTCTGTATGCCACGAAGTTTTCCTTGCATACATTTCCACTTAATATACTTGTATAAATTTTGTATATACATGTATGTCTTTGCACAGTCTTTGCACAGTTATTGTAGTCATAAGCAATTATTATAACATTCTAAACAATGCAACCAGGGATTTGACGGGTATATTGTCGTAATTGCAAGACTCAGTGTAATTTGAAAATTAAAAAAAACTTGCTATTCCTTGGTTTTAATCAATCGGCCCCTGTATTAAAGTTGTAAAGTATATTAAGAGTATGCATGTGATTATATTGTTATTGCAAAACATTTTGAAATTCTGACAAGACTTCTGGCATTTATTCTTGTTTTCATAGTAATAGCTCACCTGATACAAAGGATGACTGTCGACCTTGAAAACATTCTAGAGACTACCATCATGAAAATTGGTCAAAATGTTTGTCTCAATGATTTCTAGGTCAAGTTTGAATCTGGGTCATCTGGAGTTATATAGAAACTAGATCACACAGTCAAATTAAAGAAGAACCTTGTAAACAACCTAGAAGCCACATTTTATAGCCAATCAAATGAACATTGGTCAAAATGTTTGTCTATGTTATATTGGAATGGTGGTCACCTTGGATCCAAAACTAGGTACAAGATCAGATCAAGAGATAACTTTATTGCTCTAAAAGTCACATTTTATAACCAATTTTTATGAGAATTAGCCAGAATCTTCCGATCTTGATGATGACCTAACTAAATCTGGAACACATATAGATCAAGGTTGATTTTGATCACATTGTGTAATAAGTAGGCCATGCACTCAGGTGGACGATATAGGGTCAAGATGGCTACTCTTGTTGGCAGTTCTAGTCAAGTGAAGAAAATCAGTCGATTTTATATTACTCTCTCTTGTTTTTTAACGTCTCAAAATCGCGTTCCGAAATCTAATACAGTTCTGCCTTTAATATAAGTCATCATCATTTCCTTGGGCAACGCTATCTTCTTTGCTGCGATCCGCAGCAACTTTTCTACTTGTCTCTATACTATTTTCATTTAAAGGCGCAGTTGCAGTCTTCACTCAGCATTGACCTGCACACCGGACATCACTCGGTCGTTTCCGTATAAAAGGTTTCCTAAAGGGGAATAGGGCTTTTGTTAACTTTAATTTTTAATTCCTAATTTTTCATTCCTAACGGTAAGGTAGTTATTTCTGATATCAAATGATAAGGAATATTAAACAAGCCGTCTTAACTGCTGCAAATTTATTCTTCTCAAGATTGAACTATTATGGCGATTTATTTTACCCCTTTTAGTTGCCTCATATCGTTATACACAGTTCGATTTCTAGGTCATACGTGTTTTTGCACTTTTAAGATAGACTGCTCCAATGCCGAGGTAAGTCAGGTCAATAAATTTTTTAATATACAGTACCAGTAGTTTCAGTGAGAATAAAAAGTCGTGCGCAACACTGGCCGAGATATTTGAGCGTTTTATATGTACGTTTTAATTTCAAGTTTCTTGTTCGAGCCCTAGTACGACCATATAGTTTTTATCTTATTGATTTCAATGACTTTCTTTATGTTCTCTTTATTTCCAATAGAAGGAAATCATTTTGTGATAGCTTAATCAGGGTCCGTATATAACAATATACGGACCCTGCTTACATGTACTCAGAAAGGATGAAATGAAAACGATGTCTCAATAATTTTAAAGAACACGCACACAACACCTACGGGAACTATACAAATACTGCTAATGTCATAGCTGTTGGGAAAATATAGAAATATGAGTTCCATCAAATCCAGGGCAACTAGGGATTGGTCTGAGGTGGGTGGTGGCGTGGTGTTCCCTTTGGTTGGCAAAGATCACCCATTTTCTTCTAAAAAGAATTGGACTTTTCAGTGGTCGTATCTTCCGAGGGGACGCGGTCGTCAACACTTTACATGAAAATGTAAGGGGTGGCTCAATTTACCATTCTTTGTAGAATTATAGTGGTGTTTTTTTTTCAAAACTAGGGGAATGTAGTTTCCTGTAAGAATAGTAGTAATTTGGTTCATTTCATGCTTTTTGTAGGCGCTTCTACATTTTTCCAGTTGTGGAGACACATAAAACAATATGCTGACTTTGATGTTATGCCAGTTTTTCATTTATTTGTGCTAGTTTGAACATTCAAATAGTGCAAAGTACTTGACGTTTGTCCACTCTTTACCACTGTGGCTATTTTTTCTTGAACAAGACTGACTGACTGTAGAAAGGTGGCCAGAAGGAGACGTGGAAAGAAAAGAAAGAAAAAAAGGAAAGTAGTCATCACCTTTTTCTGCTGAAGTCAATTTACATTTATATAGACCAATTTTAGTATGGAAACAAATAGTGGCGTACTTTTTTTTGCAATATGGTGCCGACTGCATGTCATAGGATGATATAATCACTGAAATTCCCATCTCCTCTGTGGGAAAAGTGGGCGACATCCGGGCGTTATTATCCCATCTTGCCTAACTATTAAGACGGAAGAAAAATATATTGTCTTTTAGATCAAAGCATGTCATGCGAAATCTGACTTTTCGAGCTTTAATAACAAATATTTTGCCATGTTTTGTATCAACCACGTCTTGTTCATGAATGGAGTATAAAGACGATTAAAATAAAAACTTATAAAAGATCTTAAACAACAATATATTACATATTTTATAAGAGTTACGATTGTTTTCAAGAAATAAATTATTAAAAAAAATACTGTTCAGACCTTTACCAGTATTTCTGTGTTGTGAAGTAGTGACAAATCTATTCAAATACTAAGTAAATACTAAATGTATTGATCTTTGTATGCACCAATGCTTCAATCCCTAATATATAGAATAAATGGAATGGTCCATGTTTATAAACACATTGTTTACGAAACCATTTCTTTTCGTGCACGGGTCTGTTGAGTAAATGTCACTGAACACGCTTGTCCAGTGTTGTATAGTACAGTACAATGACAATGCCCTGGGCTGTTACAAATATTAACGCAAATCATTCAACTGTGACCGTGGTCTTTTATTCACATTGAGATTCTTAGGGGGAAAAGACGTGTTGAAGGTAAACATTTACATGTATATTTCGTGTTGTAATTAAAAATAAAATACATAACTCGGGGTCCAAATATACTTTGTCGACGGCGTATATTTGGGAATAGACAAAGCCAGAAGCATGCCCGATTTAGATATTTTTAATCAGAACCTGTTGATGTTAATTCACATAAGTTCCTCTGATGTTCATTACATAGGAGCTCGAGGTCGGGATTATGCTTTTCCGGCTTTGTTTTGTCTTTTTACATTTATTTTAGACCCAAGCTAACAAAATATGATCTTATTTTCCCCGGATCTTAACTTTCATATTCTACCGCTGAAGTACCCGGTAGACTGAAAAAAGAAAAGGAGTGACACACGCCATGTTATCCAACACAAACTGCTAAGAGTTACGTCCCTCAAAAACTGGTTCACGCTTTTAACGTGCTGGCGCGAAAAGACTGGGTGTGGTTTACATTTCGTGTTGTAGGCTTAAGTCATAGTGCATTGCCATTCGAGGGGAGTTTAGTTACTGTAAGTAAAAATAAGAGAAATAATTGTTTTCATATTAATTAGCGATATTGAGTCAATATGGAGAATATAATTTGCTTTTTCAATGAAATTGGGGCATTTGATTGGAAGGAAAGTAGTAGGGCAAACTGTAAAAACTCACTGATGATAATTTTGTATTCCAAGTACTACCTGTCACCACAGGATTGAAATATTCTATCCTTGGCAAGTGCAAGGTACAGAAAGTGTCCCAATTTCAGAGACACCCTAGTCTCAATAATTCGACTCCAAACGCAGACCCATTTTACATACGGACATTTTATAGATATCTGCGCTTTTACGGAGGCAGGATAGCGCCTAACAAAAAATATAACGATATTCACCCGTTGAGTACAATTATTTGGACTAAGAGACACCCCTGGTTCTCATACATGCCAGGCGTATAGCATCCATACATGGGACCTCGGTTTTAGTCTCATCCGAAAGACTGTTAGTAATTTTAGTTGGTCAGCCCCGGGAATCGAACCCGCTACCCGGAGATTACAAGTCTGGTGCTCTACCTATTGAGCTAATCGGGCTGACTGTGTGACCCCTTTCACAGATCTGATATTTTATAACTGTCAAACCTGTAGAAGGTGGACAACACTAAAATGTCGACCTGTAAATTCGGTTTGCCTCCGAAGTTGAAAAAGTGCATGAGACTAGAAATCCTTGTAGCACACACACATACATATAGTATAAACACAAGGAGTGTCGATATATGTAAGGGATACTGAGTCTGTATGTCAGTATTTTGGACTAAGAATTTTAGAGTTTTGCTTCACAATTTCAAGTTCCTGTGGTTGTACATATCATCGGCATGCTCTTGTTCAGTGATTTTCAGTGGAATCATAGAATTTACGATGTTTTGGCGAATTCTCCAATACCATTTGGCAGATTTCAATCCAAACTTAAGACAAGTGATCAGTGCCAAGCTTATATAGTTATGCATATCGTTGACATATCCGGTTCAGTGATTTTCAGAGTAGTTGTGGCTCTTAATTTGTCAAATTTAATAGGCTGAGCATCCCGTCGGTTGTTTTTCATATTATATTCCCAATAACCTGTTCAGCATGGGATAAAAAAATGCCGTAATAAGGTTCGCTATCATCTGATTTACTTACCCAGGTTTTACATATCATTAATAATTATAATTTACAGTACAAGAAACTTAGATTAATGAAATAATTAAAAACACAACAAGTTCTTTCAGTTTAGTGCAGGCTGTTCTGCAATGATATTTATGAACAGATCAGAGCAGATATATGCACTCATTAACATTAATTCATTAGAAATGTCACTGGGCTAAAGTTGTTTTCCATTTAATAATGATGTTGATGATGATGATGATAATAATGATAAAAATTATTATGATTATGATAAATGAATAAAAAATTATTAACTGTTACTATCATTAGTTCATTACTATATAATATTGTTAATAATGATCATGAATTATCATTACTATTATTATTATTATCATTATTATTATTAATGTAGATTGTATTTAAAGATAAAAATGTATATTTTGGATTGTATTCTGATGTGATGTCGTCTGCGCAGTTTTTCTTTTCGGAAATTCGTAATGTAAGATACTTAATTTTTTTGGTTTATTCTACAATATCATTGTATTTGTCAACTATTTCTTACACAATTTCTCTTTCAAATGGTGAAATCACCGTACCTAGTTTTTAACAGATTTCTACCAATAGCAGTACATTAGTATAACATCAGCTTGTATAGGCCTAGATTGGATAACTGGAACGTCAGATATTTTAAAGCGTATTTAAAAAGTCGTCCAGCAAACGAAGGTAGTAGGAACATAACTCGGGATTAACTCCATGTTCGATAACTCTCTATTGTGGTAAAATAGCCGCTTGGAAAATCGTTTGTTGTGCAACCGGCCATTAGTCAATGATAGACTATATATATAGCTTCTGTTTTTCTGCTACAGTAACTGTATAGCTACTATTTCAGTGTATATTTTCGTGATTTCTGGACCCGATAGTGCTATACCTTAGCAACTATATGTATATAATGAAAAAGTTATTATTTTTAGCTGGACTACTCGGAGAATATGGAGAGCTATTACAGTCATCATTACGCTTGTTTTTTGGCAGTCGGCGCCTGCGATACCTTTGGTTCAAAATTGTTTTTTTGCCTCCGCTGGATTTTTTATTTTTTGCTTACGCCCCAGTACTATCATGCACATATCTCAGTAACCAATTATGATATTGACTTGAAACTTTGTTCATGTCTTTAGGGGTGTTATACAATCAAGTCAGATAACTCTTGCATAAAATTTAGTACAAATTATGGCCCATGTTTGACTTCGAAAATTTGGTTAAAGTTTTGCCTGCTAGGTACTGTCATGCACATATCTCAGTAACCACTTATGATATTGACTTGAAACTTTGTTAATATCTTAAGGGGTGTCACACAGTCAAGACAGATAACTCTTGTTTAAATTTAGTGCAAATTATGGCCCTTGTTTGACTTTGAAAATTTGGTTAAAGTTTTGCATGCAAGGTACTATCATGCACATACCTCAGTAACCACTTATGGTACATGTAGTTATATTAAACTTAGCAATAGTGTTTAGGGGTACATTTTGCATCAAACAATTAATTTACCAAAAATTAAATATGTAGTGTTAGATTTTGACATTTTTTATAATTCAACTTTCCTGGATAGGATATAGGATATCAGATATTGGTAAAATACGGTGTTCAGTCCAATTAAAAAGTAATTTCGAACGTCAGGTATTTATTTTCAGATTCATACGTACACACTCAATAATAATAATAATAATATCTTTATTTTCAGAAGGTTACAACACATTATGATATTTTACAGAAAGCCATAACAACATCATATTTACAATGCGGCTTTCTATAATCAAAATTAATCTAAAAAACAAATGGCGTATCACATTTACACAATCACATAGAAACATGCCCAGGGGGGTCACCGGTCACTTATTTTTACATAAGACTTTTATAGGAAAACTTCTTTTCTAAACCCATAATGGCCTAGAGGATAGATACTGGACTTGTTCCAAGATTGTTTAAATCAAGACCATTGGGTTAATTTAATATATTTAGGCTGCAGAGAAATCACTTGATTTTACACTCATAGATTTATAAAGAAATCAAGAAATTGGCTTTATGCATTATTTTTATTTCTGAGGTATTCAGGTTGTCTGTATAAATCCATATTTTAAAAACACTTCTTATGATCAGACAGCAGAATAATGAATAGCATACAGTGCAGATCATGATCAGGCATCAAAATCATGAAAAGCAAACAGTTCAGATCATGATCAGACAGTAAAATAATGAATAGCTGATGATAGTGCATAGCATGACCAGACAGCATAAAATGAATAGCTTAAAATGCAGATCATCATAAGACAGCAAAAAGATGAATATCAAACAGTGCAGATCATGATCAGACAGCAAAATTATGAACCCAAGAGCTAAAATATTCAGCATGTGGCATGACTACCAAGATTGTTCAAATTATGACCTCAGGGTCCGAATTAACCCTGCCCAGGGGTCTCTTGATTTTACATCAGAGTCTATTCTAGAAATTCAAAAGTAGGGGTGAACTTCTCCCCTCACTTTAAAAAATAGGGAGGGGTTTTCAAAAAATATGGGGGGCCAATATCAAATACCTTTTTTAATCATTGTACAGGTTTTATTGTGTGAAGACCTTTTAGTTTTACATGCACTAATCAAAGGACAGTTTTAAAAAAAAAGATACTTTGCTTTTGCTACAGACTATTCATTTGTTGCTTTTACGGAAAATAATGTGATTCTTCTTTTTGACATAACATGATTTTGTCACTCTGCACTTTGTTTACATGTAAATCGAACCGATCAAAATTGTTTGAACAAAATATTTAATTATAGTGATAAGAGTGGCCTCCCTTAATATTTTTGAATGAAAAAAATTACATTAATGCTGCTTAGAGTAACCTCCCTTCCGCTTTTCCGGTGCTCATGTAAACAAATACGCCAACTGGGAATTCAGTAGATTTTGAGTTTATTGATTTGTTTGCGGGATTTTTCACGCACATGTTACACATATACAATATGCGCAATCTTTGAAAAAATAGCGTGAATCCCGCAATCGCGCGTCCTAGAATAGACACTGTTTACATAGGCTTATTAAAAGGAAAATCATGAGCCAAAGGTAAAAATTGACCCTTTTCTCCTATTTATTATCTTCTATTAGTAGACATTGGTAGACAGGTGAGCGATACAGGGCCATCATGGCCCTCTTGTTTACATTATGTGAACACTCTCCAGGTTTCACATGATGTTCTCTGAACTTAAGTTTCTTTTATTCCTATTTTCAGGTAAAATGAAACAGGGAGTATACTATTTTCTAGTTACTATACTTACCAGTGTAAAGGAATCTGCAACCAGGGTCTTGATGGACTTGACATCATTGCAGTCACAGGGGACATGCAGGCTGCAGATGTTGCAGGTAATGTGTAGTTGTAGTTAATTTGACAATGAAAATATAAACAGATTAAGTAATCAAGTTATTTGGTTAAGTAACAAAGTTATTTGCTGTACTCTGTGTACTGTCAAACCTGGGAATAAAAATCATTCAAAGATGACCTAAAAATGTTCTTAGTTTAGAGGCAGTCTTGATACACATGTGCTTTTACTTTGAAATTCATGTACCTTTTTCTGCGTTAGGCCTTACTGTAGAGGTTGTTGTAAACAATTTAGGGCTGTATTTTAGTTTGCATTTGTATTTATTGCTGGTAGTATTTTTTATGTGACAATTGTAGTACTGTAGGGATTCATTCATTAGATAAATTATTTGATTAATTGATTGATTAATTAGTTAGATTGACTTGTTAAGCCTAGCCAGCCCAGCCCAGTCCAGTCCAGTCCAGTCCAGTCCATTCTAGTTCAAACCAGCAAAATCCTGCCCCTACCTACCTGTGTGCCCAGGCCAAGCCCAGCCTTACCCTGCCCACTCACTCATCCTAGCCAGCAAAGCCCAGTCCAGCCCAGCCCAGCCCAGCAAAGCCTAGCCTCCCTCACCAAGCTTTGCCTAGCCTAGCCTCGCTTAGCCTAGCCTCACCCAAGCCTTGCATGGTCTCGCCTCACCTCACCTCACTTATGTCTTCACTTTACTGAATTTCAAAGATATGCATATGAGGAGGAGCAGTTGCGACACTATAACAGTTCCTTCTCATATGGCGCCATTACTGATTTTAAATGCAGTACATGTATATAATTTACTTACTGTATGTATCAAAAGACCACTACAAATCCCAGCCCAACCCACTTGTTCTAGCAAGCCCAGCCCTGCCCAGCACAGCCCAGCCCAGCCTATTCTTGTCAAGTCCAGAAAATTCCTGCCCTTCCCCACCTGCCCGGCCCAGCTCAGCTTTAGCCTGCCCACTCACTCATCCTAGCCAGCCCAGTTTAGTCCTGCCCAGCACACCACAGCCCAGCAAGGCCCAGCAAACCCTGCCCCTCCAAACCCAATAGCTTGCATAGTTCAGCCCAGCCCACCCAAGCCCAGCCTTGCCCTGCCCTGCCCACTCACTCATCCTAGCCAGCCCAGCCCAGCCCAGCCCAGCCTCACCTTTGCCTCGCCTTGCCAAGCCTACTCATCCTAGCCAGCCCAGCCCACTCATCCTAGCCAGCCCAGCCCAGCCCAGCCCACTCATCCTAGCCAGCCCAGCCCAGCCCATTCTTGTCCAGTCCAGCAAATTTCTGCCCCTCCCCACCTGCCCTCCCAGCTCAGCTCTACCCTGCCCACTCACTCATCCTTGCCAGCCCAGTCCAGTCCAGCCCAGCTCATCCCAGCCCAACCAAGCCCAGCAAACCCTGCCCCTCCAAACCCACCAGCTTGCCTAGCCCAGCCCAGCCAAGCCCAGCCCACTTACTCATCCTAGGTAGCCCAGCCTCACCTTTGATTCGCCTTGCCAAGCCTAATATAGCTGAGTCTAGCCTAGCCTAGCCTCACCAAAGCCTTGCCCCATCTCGCCTTGCCTCACCTTACCTCACTTATGTCATCACTTTACTCAGTTTAAAAGATATGCATATGAGGAGCAGTCGTGACACTATAACAGTTCTTCCTCATATAACACCATTATTGATTATAAATGCAGTACATGTTTATACAGTGTTCCCACTCAGTATTTTTTTCAAGGGTATACTTACCCCCTGGACACAAAAAGGTGGGGGTAAATCTCAATTTTTAGGGGTATGAAAATTTTTAGATAGACAAGCGCTGACCGTTGAAATTTCTTACAACCCGTGACAGCCAATTATTCTAAAACCATTTCGGGTACTTTTTCCGACTTTCAACACTACTGGTAGTTGTGTCAGTACTAGTGGATGGCAACTCTTCGAATCACTTTGTTATTTGGCATTATTTATTTCATTCACCGTAACAATGCTTTGACTGCAACATTTTTGCAGACGAAGCCCGGATCTTTAGATTGGTCACACTTTTAAAGTGCTAATATTATCTCCCAGAGCATTAAAATATGAAACCCGGCCGCCGTCTACATTTCATGACATCAGCGGTAAATCATCAGCAGTTATGCAAATCGATTGGCGTAGAAAGTAGAATTTCCATGATCTATTTTTAGGACATACTGAGAGATTCTAGCTGAATCTATTCGTCCTCAGCATTTTCGTATGCGTGCAATCTCGCACATGGTGAAAATTATATGCGCTTTTTTTTGTTTTTTTTGCGTGATTTACGTAATCATTTACGAGATTGGGAACACTAATATAATTTACTTACTGTATGTATCAAAAGACCACTACAATTCCCAGCAAATCCCAGCCCAACCGACTCATCCTAGCAAGCCCAGCCCAGCCAAGCCTATTCTTGTCCTGTCCAGAAAATTCCTGCCCTTTCCCACCTGCCTACCCAGCTCAGCTTTACCCTGCCCACTCACGCACCCAAGCCAGCGCAGTCCAGTCCTACCCAGCTCAACACAACCCAGTCAGGCCCAACAAACCCTGCCCTTCCAAACCCAATAGCTTGCCTAGCCCAGCCCGGCCAAGCCCTGTCCACTCACCTTTGCCTCGCCTCACCAAGCCTACTCATCCGAGGCATCCCAGCCCACTCATCCTAGCCAAGCCAAGCCCAGCACAGTCCAGCCCAGCCCATTCTTGTCCAGTCCAGCAAATTTCTGCCCCTGCCTGCCCAGCTCAGCTCTACCCTACCCACTCGCTCATCCTTCCGGCCAGCCCAGTCCAGTCCAGCCCAGCTCATCCCAGCCAAGCTAAGCAAACCCTGCCCCTCCAAACCCACCAGCTTGCCTAGCTCAGCCCAGTCCAGCCAAGCCCAGCACACTCACTCGTCTTAGGTAGCCCAGCCCAGCCCAGCCTCACCTTTGCTTCGCCTCGCCAACACCATTACTGATTATAAATGCAGTATATAATTTACTTACTGTATCTATAAGAAGACCACTACAATTCCCAACAAATCCCAGCCCAACCGACTCATCCTAGCAAGCCCAGCCCAGCCTATTCTTGTCCGGTCCTGCCCTTCGCCACCTGCCCACCAAACTCAGCTTTACCCTGCCGACTCACTCATCCTTGCCAGCCCAGTCCAGCCAAGCCCAACTTACCACAGCCCAGCAAGGCCCAGCAAACCCTGCCCCTCCAAACCCAATAGCTTGCCAAGCCCAGTCTAGCCCAGCCCTGCCCACTCACTCACCCTACCCAGCCCAGCCCAGCCTCACCTTTGCCTCGCCTTGCCAAGCCTACTCATCCTAGCTAGCCAAGCCCAGCCCAGCCAACTCATCCTAGCCAGTGAAGCCAAGCCCAGCACAGTCCAGCCCAGCCCATTCTTGTCCAGTCCAGCAAATTCCTGCCCCTCCCCACCTGCCCGAACCCAATACCTTGCCAAGCCCAGCCCAGCCCTGCCCTGCCCTGCCCTGCCCTGCCCTGCCCTGCCCTGCCCTGCCCACTCACTCATCCTAGCCAGCCCAGCCCAGCCCAGCCTCACCTCTGCCTCGCCAAGCCTACTCATCCTAGCTAGCCCAGCCCAGCACAGCCAAGCCCACTCATCCTAGCCTTGACCCCCCCCCCCCGCCCAGCCCATTCTTGCCAGTCCAGCAAACCTGCCTTCCCCACCTGCCCAACCCAATACCTTGCCAAGCCCAGCCCAGCCCTGCCCAGCCCACTCATTAGCCAAGCCCACCCACCTGCCTCACAGCCAAGCCCAGCCCAGCCCAGCCCAGCCCAGCCCAGCCCAGCCCGGCCCATTCGTCTCAGTCCCAGCCCAGCCAAGCAGCCCAGCCCAGCCCAGCCCATTCCATTCCTGCCCCTCCCCACCTGCCCACCCAGCAAACCCTGCCCCTCCAAACCCAAAACCTTGCCAAGCCCAGCCCAGCCCTGCCCTGCCCACTCACTCATCCTAGCCAGCCCAGCCCAGCCCAGCCTCACCTTTGCCTCGCCTCACCAAGCCTACTCATCCTAGCCAGCCCAGCCCTACCGTCCAGCCCAGCCCACTCATCCTAGCATAGCACAGTGAAGCCAAGCCCAGCACAGTCCAGCCTAGCCCAGCCCATTCTTGTCCAGTCCAGCAAATTCCTGCCCCTCCCCACCTGCCCCCACCTGCCTGCCCACTTGCTCATCCTTGCCAGCCCAACCCAGCCCAGCTCACCCCAGCCCAGCCAAGCCCAGCAAACCCTGCCCCTCCAAACACACCATCTTGCCCAGCCCAGCCCAGCCCAGCCAAGCCCAGTCCACACACATCCTAGCTAGCCCAGCCTCGCCTTGCCAAGCCTAGCCTAGCCTAGCCTCACCCAAGCCTTGCCCCATCTCGCCTCACCGCACCCCACCTCACCTCACCTCACTTTTGTCTTCATTTTACTCAGTTTAAAAGATATGCATGGAGGAGCGTTGGCCCATCAGTCCTCCTCATAACACCAACGATATGCAGTATAAATTTCTTCTAAAAAGTGTTTTCTTTATTTCCCTACATTTTTTTCCCGACTCTAGAACAATTTTTGCCAGTTATTAGTTTTTAGCATAAATTCATTAAAAGTTATGTTGAATTTGGTTTGTTTGAGAATAATTTTTTTTCAAATTTCCCTACCTACCTACCCTTTTCCCCACCCACCCTCCCCACCCCCCCTTTTGGGGGGGGCATGAAACCTGAAACAAACATTTTTTTTAAGGCCTTACTGTATGTATCAAAATACCAATAAATTCCCAGTCTAGCCCAGCCCAACCTAACCCACTCATCCTAGCAGCCCAGCCCAGCCCAGCTCATTCTAGTCCAGTCCAGCAAAACTCTGCCACCTGACTGCCCAGCCCTGCTGTACCTTGCCCATTCACTCATCCTTTTAAGCCATCCCAGTCCAGCCCAGCCCAGCCCAGCAAAACCCTGCTCACCAGCTTGCCTAGCTAGCCCAGCCCAACCCCAGCCTGTCCACTCACTCATCTTAGCCTAGCCCAGCCTCACCTTTATCTCGCCTCACCTCGCCAAGCCTAGCCTAGCTGAGTCTAGCATAGCCTAACCTCACCCAAGCCTTGCACAATCTTGCCTTGCCTCACCTCACCTCACTAATGTCTTTACTTTACTTAATTTAAAAGATTTGCATATAGAAGCAGCAGTTGTGACACCATAACAGTTCCTACTCATATGACACCGTTCATGATTATAAAATTTAATGCAGTATATAATTTACCTTCTGTATGTATCAAAAGGCCAATACAATTCCAGCCCAGCCCAGCCAAACCCAACCCAATCCAACCCAGTCATCCTAGATAGCCCAGCCCAGCCCAGCCTATTCTAGTCCAGTCCAGCAAAACCCTGCCACTCCCTGCCTGCCTGTCCAGCCCAGCTCTACCCTGCCCATTCACTCATCCTAGCCAGCCCAGCCCATCCCAGCCCAACCCATCCCAGCCCAGCCCAGCAAAACCATGCCCCTCCAAACCCACCAGCTTGCCTAGCCAACCCCAGCCAATCCAAGCCCAGCCCATCCAAGCCCAGCCATGCCCACTCACTCATCCTAGCCAGCCCAGCCCAGCCTCACCTTTGCCTCGCCGAGCCTTGCCAAGCCTAGCCTAGCCGAGTCCAGCCTAGCTTAGCCTCAGTCTCTCCCAAACCTTGCACAACTGTGGTATCGAAAGGCCAATACAATTCCCCTCCCAGCCCACCAGCCCAGCTAAGCCCAACCCACTCGTCCTAGCCAGCCAAGCCGAGCCCAGCCAATTCTAGTCCAGTCCAGCAAAACCCTGCCCCTCCCCACCTGCCCGCCCAGCCCAGCTTTACCCTGCCCACTCACTCATCCTAGCCAGCCCAACCCAGCCCAGTTCACCCCAGCCAAGCCCAGCCCAGAAAAACCCTGCCCCTCCAAACCCACCAGCTTGCCTAGCCCAGCCCAGCCAGCCCTGCCCACTCACTCATCCTTGCCAGCCTAGCTTAGCCTTACCCAAGCCTTGCCCCATCTCGCCTCCTCTCATCTCACCTCACTTATGTCTTCACTTTACTTAATTTGAAAGATATGCATATGAGAAGGAGCAGTTATACACCATTAGTTTTGTTGCAAAAAACTACAACTACACATTTTAGTACTTTAAGAATATCTGTTATGGCGATTTTTTTTTTAAATAAAAATTTTCATCAGAATAGGAGAAAGCCATGCTTCTGAGACAAAATATTAAGGACTTCTGAAAACAAACTTCTCATAGGGTAGTAAGTTCTATTAAGGATTGTTCAGGAAACTCTTTTTTGACAAAAACTTCTCTTATGGTAGAAGGTACATTGAAGAATTCTTCAGGAAACTCATTGTTGACAAAAACTTCTCGTTAGCTTGAGTAGGTTAATTTTAAGGACTGTTCAAGCTACTTATATGTGACAAATTTAACTTCTCACTCTGTGTTAGGTTCATTTTGAAGCAAGTAATGGTTCTTCTGTACATGAGCCTTAATTGGCCTTAGGTTACTTATCATTGAAAAGTTTATTCATCTTCTGACATTTTTAATTAGAACAGTTTGAAAACATACAACATAACTACATTAATTTTGTAATAAAAGCTTTTGTGTACATGAGCCTTGATTGGCCTTTGGTTACTTATCATTGAAAAGCATTCATTTTCATCATTGATTAGCAAAACCAATTGAATTTTTCAAGATTTCATTGATGATTTTTTTGTACAAATGTGATAAAATCTGAAACTAGCAAGCTTTCAGGGTTAGGCACAAGTTGATTGCCTTAGAGAAAGATAGCTAGTGGTTAGCATCATATAAAGTGTATGCACAAAGATCATTTGATGTTTTTTAGGTCAGTCACTATACAACAGTTTGGTTTTTGGTCTTTTGACCATTTTTTGCTAAAATGTTGACATATTTGTAAGTCTGTAATCTCAATACTTGCTTTCGCTAATTTTTTCTGTCTTCCTGTGAATACTCCCTCTGAATGTGCTTGATGGTAAGTCTGTCTTCAAGCTGGCTATGCCAAGCAGGCTTCCTAGGTTAGGCACAAATTTAGTATCTTGGTAGCTGGTCTTAAAATGAGATATTCAATGTACCCAGTAGGCTGTCCAGTATAGTTATAGTCCAGTGTCCAGAGCTTTGTAGAGTGAAAGCAAGTGCTTGAGATTATATATAATAGTCATAGGACTAGAAGATAATTATAGTAGCTTCAGAAACAAAAGCATTAATGCCATTTGAATACATCTGTAAGGACAGTTTAGGCCAATCATTTTTAACGAAAGCTTCTCATAAGGCAGTAGGATAATTTAGATGACTGTTAACAAGCCTTTGTTAGGGCTATTTCGGACTCTAAATTCTATCTTTGCCAGTTGACCTGGGGAGATTGAAGATGAGTGTGAAGTGACATTTGCTCTGGGAATGCTGTTGGGCAATAGGGCTAGTACCCCTGCTCCTGATGAAGTTAAGAGTCACATCGGGTAGAAGGTTACTCTGGAGTGAGTGATGTGCTAACATTGGGATGTCAGCCCATGTTGGCCCGCTCACGACGGGTGTGACGGAGTGGAAGGCGAGCTAGCATGGTATGAACAGTCCCGTGTTGGCCCTCTCACGACGGGTGTGACGGAGTGGAAGGCGAGCTAGCATGGTATGAACAGTCCCGTGTTGGCCCTCTCACGACGGGTGTGACGGAGTGGAAGGCGAGCTAGCATGGTATGAACAGTCCCGTGTTGGCCCTCTCACGACGGGGTGTGACGGAGTGGAAGGCGAGCTAGCATGGTATAAACAGTCCCGTGTTGGCCCTCTCACGACGGGTGTGACGGAGTGGAAGGCGAGCTAGCATGGTATGAACAGTCCCGTGTTGGCCCTCTCACGACGGGTGTGACAGAGTGGAAGGCGAGCTAGCATGGTATGAACAGTCCCGTGTTGGCCCTCTCACAACAGGTGTGACGGAGTGGAAGGCGAGCTAGCATGGTATAAACAGTCCCGTGTTGGCCCTTTCACGACGGGTGTATCAATTTTCGCCTAGTTGTGTTTGTTGATCCAGGGGGGTGGTGAGCTAAATTACGCCTAGTTGTGCTTTTTGGCCCGCCCCTTCTCTATCTCTCTGATGTGGCTGTGACCTAGTTACGAGACGTTCACTACCTCTGGGTTGTACAATACTGATCACTTGTTGAAAATCTCACTAGGAAAGCTGGCTTATACTGACTGGAAATTGCTGTCAGGTAAATTTTCTCCTACTTTCGGACTCAAAAACTTCATTGTTAGGGGCATGAACAGGAGAACATGCCGGATGGTACCAATTAAACACCTGGAACAAGGATGGTGGACCCAAAAAGCACAAATACAAATGATAGAGGACTTTTTCTGCCAACCATTTTTGACAAATATTTTGTCAAGACATGTTCTGTTAAGTTAAGTAATATTTTTTATCAGATTTCTCTTAAGTTGTGAGTGAGTTTGTTTCATTTAAAGGACTGACCTATAAAACTAATTATGCCAATCAATTCACAAAGTATTTTGTTCAAGGAAGAATATAATAATGCTAGAAAGGAATTATGCATACACAAAGACAGTTCCATCTTAGATGTAATTTTTAGAGTTCAAAATTAGGCATTTCATGTTAAGAGTACCTAGAACAGTCATGTATGTAGTCATCTGTATTGCATTTCAATTTATGTGTTTTTTGATACAGATACTATTCAGATCTTAATGTCTTAAAAACTGAAACAGGAGAGTTTGAGCCCAAGAATGACTCAGAAGTATGGCTTTTTCGACAGATTGGAATTACATGTATGAGTATGCAATTTAATTAAGTACATAATGAATACCTAGTGGGCAGCTTTATTTGCTTTCAAATGAAAAGGAATGTACATGCAAAGTCCCGTTCTCATTGGTCTGCAAATAAAGCTGCCCACTAAGGTATTTTTGTTTCAATTAATTTCAGGAAAACAGACATGCATTTTTGAAGATACAAGACCTCTGGACCATGCAACAAAGAATTCCAGCTGCCTATGATATCACAAGGGACACCTTTGTAGAATTCCCTCTTCCACACCTCCGAAAAGACAACTTTCAGAAAGTAAGTTGGGTTTTTTTAGCTCACCTGGCACAAAGTACCATAATGAGTTATAAGGATCACATTTTGTCTGGCATCCATCATGCAGCATACGTTGTCTGTCTGTTAACATTTTCCTTCAAATGACATCTCCTCTGAAACTCCCCCCCCCCCCCCCCCCCCCCCCCCCCCCCCCCCCCCCCACTTTCCTTCAAATGACATCTCTCTGAAACCAGACTGGGCCAATGTTGATGAAGAAACTTGGCAGAGATGCTTCTTTCTCAAAATAAAGCCACAATGGAAATGAGAGCTTGCTCTTTATTGTGTTATCCTTGGTACTTGGAACTGAAATAAATACATACATACATACATACACACTGGGCCAATGTTGATGAAACAGGGATGCTCCTCAAATGCTCCTCTTAATTTCATGCAGAGCTCTGGTTGCTATGGCAACAAATAGGAAAAACTTAAAACATCTTCTTCTCAAGAACAGGAAAGCCTAGAGCTTAGATGTTTGGCATGTGGCATTGCATAGTGGACTTCTACCAAGTAGTTTCAGTTATGAGCCCTGGGTCAAAATTAAACCCTCCCAGGGGGGTCACTAGTTTTTACATAGACTTTAATAGGAAAACTTCTTTTTTAAAACCGCAAGGCCTAGAGCTTAGATATTTAGCATTGGCTAGGCGGACCTCTACCAAGATTGGTCAAATTATGACCCACAGAAATCATTTTAATTCTTAAAATGATTTTATAACATAGAACAATAGCATTGTCACAAGCTCTATTTCATAACAGTAACACAAGACATATTTAGCATGTAGGATTGCTTATTGTTCTAACAGGATCCCATGGGTTAAAATATAGGCTGCAGGGGAATCACTTGATTTTACAAATTTTAAATTGTAAAGAAATCTAAAAATGGGCTTTATGCATTATTTCAATGTTTGGGGTTTTCAACATTTTAAAAGTATTTTTTTTTTCCAGTACATCTAAGTTTTATAATAATGGTTTGTCTATTGAATACCCCATTAAATTCTCATAATTAATTGCAGAATTTTTACACTGTAAGACTCGGATAAATAACATTTTTCCTTCATTTAGTACACAACATAATTATATTGCTGTGCAAAATGCATATGTAATGCTTTAAATAGCAATCTGGTTTTCTACTCCTAAAATAATTTACGCCTAAATTAGACGAAATTATTTTAATTCGCCCGTAAAAATAAAATACCCTAGACTACTCAACCCGAAGTGAGATTAAGCTGACATTTAACTTCCTATTTAAACCAAGATTTAAAAATTGTATTTACTACTATGTAAATTAGCAGTTACTTATATAGATAGAACACATGCACTATTACCATTTTAAGTTTTACAAAAAACAGATAGTCTAAATGTACGCCTAAAAATAGTATATACAAGCATGACTATCAATCTTTTGCTATCCAAGTAAGTAAATTTAACTCATTTCAAGGAATAAATATTGTATTTCAGTACTCTTCAAACTTACTATATAGAAGTCACATGAACATTACACACCAACTGTTTAAAAAAAAAGGCAATATTAACTCATTATTTACACCATTAAATTAAAACATAAACTTATTTGCTTATTCAAGAAGTATTATCCATGGAATAATATTCTTGACTGTCTTCAAAACTCAAGGTCACTGACTTTTAACTGATATATTCTTTCAATTATTATAACAATCATATCATAATTTATTTTTAACTATTCTCTGCATGTTTAACAATTTACCTTTATACTGCACTCTCCTGTCCACAAGATAATTAATATCCATGCTATGAAGCTAAATAACCAAACATGTTCCTTACATGTTAACATTACTACAAAATGCTTTCAAAATGTGTCTGCCAAATTGTTCTTTGAATCAACCAATCAGAAGGCCAGTAGATGAGTTACGCTTGTAAAACGGGTTTTACTGCCCAGTTATGTGTCTTTTCCTGCTTCTTTACTTTTGGAATTTTTGTACGGGATAGTCCTTCAATAGTATAAATATGAAATACTTTTATTTCAGACCAGCGAAGTGAGGGAGAAAATAAACATTTTTCCTGTTTTAAGCTGGCTGGAGCTGTGACTGTAAATACATGTTGTACATCCATGAGCCAAAATTAGAATATTACGAATATTTGTTTGTAGATGTCAATACCATGAATGGTGTGATGGAAATGGTCCATTTGGATAGATGCACCCTGGTGAAACGGATGAGTAGGCTGATCGTATTAAACACTCGTGGTTGTAAAGGCACACTCAGTTTCTGCTGGTGAGTTAGTTTGACAGCGTTTGTATATGTTGCACACTTGTCACAATTACAGGATCGCCAGCAGGGTAATCCTAGGTGATAATTATGTCTCCAGGTATGCCTTGAATGGGAGTTGATATTAGTTAATTTAATAAGAAAGCGGTATTCACTTGCCTTGCCTTCAGTCACACCTTGGTTATGTTTTCTGTACTTTTTATCAAAACCAATATAGATATTGCTTTGAAACATTAAATAATTATTTACAATCCTAGCATAGCTAGCTCGTGAAAGTTTTCATCAGGATGATTGCCCTTATTGAGCCTAGAGATCCCTATTACAGCTTTTAGGAGTGCTAGTAGTTCAGGTCAAGGTCCCTTTCATGTCTTTTCCTCCGAACAAATCCTCTAAATGGCAACGTTAATGAAATTTCTTCGGATGAAGCCTAACATAGATATTCAAACATTCGACATATCAATTCCCTGCAGAACTTCATAGGAAAAATGAAATTGGTCTTATCTAGAGCAGGAATGATCCCAAAGCTTAGATTTTCACATGTGGCTTGCCTAGTTTGAACCAGTCACAAGATTGTTCAAAAGGCCTCCAGGTCAAACTGACCCTGTCTTTGATGTCACTTGTTTTAACATCGTATAGAAAAAACTTTAAAAATGTTCTTTTCTGAGACCTCAATGCCTAGAACTTAATTAGGATTTGGATCTTATAGAGCAGATGACCTCCCTGCGGACATTATTTGGACGGTGTGATGGGGCATGATCTTGATTACTATTTTTACATTGAACTAGATCTAATTTCTCATTTCCGGATGATAACTGTGAGTTTCTTACTTGACCTACAACCAAGTCAAACTAAGGTGAAACGTGGTCAGCAGTGGTCTGGCGTCCGACATTCGTGGGTGTATTCATTGGTATCGGTCCATCAACATTTTGCTTTTAAAGACTTACAGCTCTCAAACTTCACTGGGCTGAATGGTCTTGATTAAGCAGATGATCCTTTTGACAAATTCCTCTTGGGGTTATATGGTTGATAGTTAAGGTCAAGCACTGTTGGACAAAAGATATTTCAAGTTCAGGACTGTATAGGCCAATCATTCTTTTCAAGACCTAAAACCCTATCTGTAAGAGGATATTGGTCTTGCATGGCTATTTTGGCCATGAAATTCTTATAAGTTTTCCATTTGGTTGAGTTGCTTCAGTATTAAAGACGGCCAAAAAAACTTTCAGGCCAACCAGTTTTGACAATGGCTTCTCAGAAGGATGTAGAGTTCATTTTAAGATTGTTCTGGTCTATGACTTCTGACAAAATCTTCTTAAGAGTATAAAGTTTGATATTAAAGGCAGGTGATTTTTGTCCCAAAATTCTTGTTTGGAAGACAGTTCAAAGGTCAAGGGGTCACTTTGAGCCATTGGTTAATTTAACGTTATAACTTGGGTCACTAACTCAAAGGTCAAGGTTGTAAGGGGGAATAGTTTTTTGTGAAAACATGACCTTAGTTTGGCCTACAGGTACTTATTTTAGGATGCTTGCATTTTCAACTTGATCAGCTACATTTTTTCAAAGTTAAAAGATTTTATTTAACTCGCATTTTTGACGATTGTGAGTAAAACCTAAATGGTTATGTTTTCTGTACTTTTCTGCAAAACCAATATAGAATTGCCTTAGAAACTTAAATAATTATTTACAATCTTAAAACTGTGTCACTTAACTATGATTTCATGGTTTTTTGGTCAGTCATTGTTCAAACTTTTTAGTCTCTAGGATCTTTTATCAGCAATGTAGAGATATTTATAGGCCTGTAATCTCAACCCTTGCTTTTGCTCTTTTATGTCTGTCTTCAAACGACTTCTCCCTCTGAATGTGCTTTATGGTAAGCGTCAAATAGTTAATACCAAACAGGCTTCTTAGCATTAGGCACAAATGTAGATATTCATAACTAATTCAACAGTATTCAATTTCATGCAGAACTAAAGGAATACCTAGGAAAGTATCCTGTATTTAGAACAGAACGCCAAAGTAAGTGCTTAGATTATTTATTATGCCAGGACTATTGCCTAGTTTGAAACAAAAGCAGTACTGCCATTTGAGATTGTTCAAGGATAATTGGCCTGCCATGGTCAAAGCTGCCCCTGAATGGGATTCATTGACTGTTTTGGCCAATCATCTTATAAAAAATTTTCTGTTAAAATATAATGATCTTGCATGTGCCATTGAATTTTTATCCATTTTCGTCTGTGTGGTTAACATTTGTTGCATTTAAAGACTTATCCTAAAAACTTTTAGCCAACCTGTTGCCAATCTTTATTAAACTTAGGCCAATTAAGTATTTTTCTGGACAATGATTTTGACAATTCTCATAAGTTATATGGTTGATATTAAAGGCAAGGATTTTTTTACAAACTATGAAAAGATATTTAAAGTTGAAGGCTGTTTTAGGCCAATAATTGTTTTAACGAAAACAACAAAATAGTACATTAGTTTGTAGTAAAAGCTTTTGTGTACATGAGCCTTGATTGGCCTTTGGTTACTTATCATTGAAAAGCATTCATTTTCATCATTGATTAGCAATACTAATTGAACTTTTTTAAGATTTAATTTATGCATTTTGTACAAATGCGATAAAATCTGAAACTAGCAGGCTTTCAGGGTTAGGCACAAGTTGAGTGCCTTAGAGAAAGGTAGCTAGTGGTTAGCATCATATAAACTGTGTGCACAAGGATGATTTCATGGTTTTTAGGTCAGTCATTGTACAAAAGATTTAGTGTTTTGACATTTTTCTCAAATGTAGACATACTTGTAGGTCTGTAATCTCAACCCTTGCTTTTGCTGTTTTTTCTCTGTCTTCCTGTGAACTCTCCCTTTGAATGTGCTTTATGGTAAGTCTGTCTTCAAATAGGCAATGCCAAACAGGCTTCCTAGGTTAGGCACAAATGTAGTTTCTAAGTAGCTGGTTGTAAACTGAGATATCAGTTTTGCCCAGCAGGCTTTGCAGTATATACCCAGTCCAGTATCCTGTGTTTTTCAAAGATAAAGTAAGTGGTTGAGATGATTTATTATAGCTATATGACAATATAGTAGCTTCTCAAACAAAAGCAATAATGCCACTTGGAAACTCTGGAAGGACAGATAAGGCCAATGTTATTTGACAAAGCTTCTCATGAAGCTGTAGGATCATTTAGAGGACTGTTTTGGCCAATCATTTTTGACAAAAATTTCTTTTAAGACAAAAATCTTCTGTTAAAATATAATTATCTTGCATGGTTATTTTTGCTATTGAATTTTTATCAGTTTTCTGTGTGGTTTTGAGCTTGTTTCAATTTAAGGACTGACCTAAAAAACTTATTCAGACCAACCAGTTTTGACAATAGGCTTGTCATAGAAGTAGTAAGTTCATTTAAAGTATTGTTCTGGTCTATGACTTTTGACAAAATCTTCTTACAAGTTCTCAGGTTGATATTAAAGGCAAGTGATTTTTTTACAAAACATCTTGTATGGAAGACAGTTCATGTGAAGGGGTTTTTAAGCCATAAGTTATTAACGAAAACATACATCATAACTACATTAATTTTGTAATAATAGCTTTTGTGTACATGAGCCTTGATTGGCCTTTGGTTACTTATCATTGAACAGCATTCATTTTCATCATTGATTAGCAAAACTAATTTGAACTTTTTCAAGATTCCATTTATGCATTTTTGTACGAATGTGATAAAATCTGAAACTAGCAGGCTTTCAGGATTAGGCACACATTGAGTGCCTTAGAGAAAGGTAGCTAGTGGTTAGCATCATATAAACTGTGTGCACAAGGATGATTTCATGGTTTTTAGGTCAGTCATTGTACAAAAGATTTAGTGTTTTGACATTTTTCTCAAATGTAGAGATATTTGTAGGTCTGTAATCTCAACCCTTGCTTTTGCTGTTTTTTTCTCTGTCTTCCTGTGAACTCTCCCTTTGAATGTGCTTTATGGTAAGTCTGTCTTCAAATAGGCAATGCCAAACAGGCTTCCTAGTTTAGGCACATATGTAGTATCTTAGTAGCTGGTTGTAAACTTAGATATCAGTTTTGCCCAGCAGGCTTTGCAGTATATACCCAGTCCAGTATCCTGTGTTTTGCAAAGACAAAGTAAGTGGTTGAGATTATTTATTATAGCTATATGACAATATAGTAGCTTCTCAAACAAAAGTAATAATGCCACTTGGAAACTCTGGAAGGACAGATTAGGCCAATGTTATTTGACAAAGCTTCTCATGAAGCTGTAGGATCATTTAGAGGACTGTTTTGGCCAATCATTTTTGACAAAAATTTCTTTTAAGAAAAAAATCTTCTGTGAAGATAAATGATCTTGCATGGCTATTTTTGCCATTAAATTTTTATCAGTTTTCCGTGTGGTTTTGAGTTTGTTTCAGTTTAAGGACTGACCTAAAAAAAACTTTTCAGACCAACCAGTTTTGACATTAGGCTTCTCATAGAAGTAGTTGGTTCATTTAAAGTATTGTTCAGTGGTCTATGACTTTTGACAAAATCTTCTTAAAAGTTATCAGGTTGATATTAAAGGCAAGTGTTTTTTTTACAAAACATCTTGTATGGAAGACAGTTCATGTGAAGGGGTTTTTAAGCCATAAGTTATTAACGAAAACATACAACATAACTACATTAATTTTGTAATAAAAGCTTTTGTGTACATGAGCCTTGATTGGCCTTTGGTTACTTATCATTGAAAAGCATTCATTTTCATCATTGATTAGCAAAACTAATTGAACTTTTTCAAGATTCCATTTATGCATTTTTGTAAGAATGTGATAAAATCTGAAACTAGCAGGCTTTCAGGGTTAGGCACAAGTTGAGTGCCTTAGAGAAAGGTAGCTAGTGGTTAACATCATATAAATTGTGTGCACAAGGATGATTTTATGGTTTTTAGGTCAGTCATTGTACAAAAGATTTAGTGTTTTGACATTTTTCTCAAATGTAGAGATATTTGTAGGTCTGTAATCTCAACCCTTGCTCTTGCTGTTTTTTTTCTGTCTTCCTATGAATTCTCCCTTTGAATGTGCTTTATGGTAAGTCTGTCTTCAAATAGGCAATGCCAAACAGGCTTCCTAGGTTAGGCACAAATGTAGTATCTTAGTAGCTGGTTGTAAACTGAGATATCAGTTTTGCCCAGCAGGCTTTGCAGTATATACCCAGTCCAGTATCCTGTGTTTTGCAAAGACAAAGTAAGTGGTTGAGATTATTTATTATAGCTATATGACAATATAGTAGCTTCTCAAACAAAAGTAATAATGCCACTTGGAAACTCTGGAAGGACAGATTAGGCCAATGTTATTTGACAAAGCTTCTCATGAAGCTGTATGATCATTTAGAGGACTGTTTTGGCCAATCATTTTTGACAAAAATTTCTTTTAAGAAAAAAATCTTCTATGAAGGTAAATGATCTTGCATGGCTATTTTTGCCATTAAATTTTTATCAGTTTTCTGTGTGGTTTTGAGTTTGTTTCAGTTTAAGGACTGACCTAAAAAACTTTTCAGACCAACCAGTTTTGACAATAGGCTTGTCATAGAAGTAGTAGGTTCATTTAAAGTATTGTTCTGATCTATGACTTTTGACAAAATCTTCTTATAAGTTATCAGGTTGATATTAAACGCATGTGATTTTTTTTACAAAACATCTTGTATGGAAGACAGTTCATGTGAAGGGGTTTTTAAGCCAATATAAGTTATTAACGAAAACATACAACATAACTACATGAATTTTGTAATAAAAGCTTTTGTGTACATGAGCCTTGATTGGCCTTTGGTTACTTATCATTGAAAAGCATTCATTTTCATCATTGATTAGCAAAACTAATTGAACTTTTTCAAGATTCCATTTACCACGGTATGTATTTTTGTAAGAATGTGATAAAATCTGAAACTAGCAGGCTTTCAGGGTTAGGCACAAGTTGAGTGCCTTAGAGAAAGGTAGCTAGTGGTTAGCATCATATAAACTGTGTGCACAAGGATGATTTCATGGTTTTTAGGTCAGTCATTGTACAAAAGATTTAGTGTTTTGACATTTTTCTCAAATGTAGAGATATTTGTAGGTCTGTAATCTCAACCCTTGCTCTTGCTGTTTTTTGTCTCTGTCTTCCTATGAATTCTCCCTTTGAATGTGCTATATGTTAAGTCTGTCTTCAAATAGGCAATGCCAAACAGGCTTCCTAGGTTAGGCACAAATGTAGTATCTTAGTAGCTGGTTGTAAACTGAGATATCAGTTTTGCCCAGCAGGCTTTGCAGTATATACCCAGTCCAGTATCCTGTGTTTTGCAAAGACAAAGTAAGTGGTTGAGATTATTTATTATAGCTATATGACAATATAGTAGCTTCTCAAACAAAAGTAATACTGCCACTTGGAAACTCTGGAAGGACAGATTAGGCCAATGTTATTTGACAAAGCTTCTAATGAAGCTGTAGGATCATTTAGAGGACTGTTTTGGCCAATCATTTTTGACAAAAATTTCTTTTAAGAAAAAAATCTTCTGTGAAGATAAATGATCTTGCATGGCTATTTTTGCCATTAAATTTTTATCAGTTTTCCGTGTGGTTTTGAGTTTGTTTCAGTTTAAGGACTGACCTAAAAAACTTTTCAGACCAACCAGTTTTGACAATAGGCTTGTCATAGAAGTAGTAGGTTCATTTAAAGTATTGTTCTGGTCTATGACTTTTGACAAAATCTTCTTATAAGTTATCAGGTTGATATTAAAGGCATGTGATTTTTTTTACAAAACATCTTGTATGGAAGACAGTTCATGTGAAGGGGTTTTTAAGCCTTAAGTTATTAACGAAAACATACAACATAACTACATGAATTTTGTAATAAAAGCTTTTGTGTACATGAGCCTTGATTGGCCTTTGGTTACTTATCATTGAAAAGCATTCATTTTCATCATTGATTAGCAAAACTAATTGAACTTTTTCAAGATTCCATTTATGCATTTTTGTAAGAATGTGATAAAATCTGAAACTAGCAGGCTTTCAGGGTTAGGCACAAGTTGAGTGCCTTAGAGAAAGGTAGCTAGTGGTTAGCATCATATAAACTGTGTGCACAAGGATGATTTCATGGTTTTTAGGTCAGTCATTGTACAAAAGATTTAGTGTTTTGACATTTTTCTCAAATGTAGAGATATTTGTAGGTCTGTAATCTCAACCCTTGCTCTTGCTGTTTTTTTTTCTCTGTCTTCCTGTGAACTCTCCCTTTGAATGTGCTTTATGGTAAGTCTGTCTTCAAATAGGCAATGCCAAACAGGCTTCCTAGGTTAGGCACAAATGTAGTATCTTAGTAGCTGGTTGTAAACTGAGATATCAGTTTTGCCCAGCAGGCTTTGCAGTATATACCCAGTCCAGTATCCTGTGTTTTGCAAATACAAAGTAAGTGGTTGAGATTATTTATTATAGCTATATGACAATATAGTAGCTTCTCAAACAAAAGTAATAATGCCACTTGGAAACTCTGGAAGGACAGATAAGACCAATGTTATTTGACAAAGCTTCTCATGAAGCTGTATGATCATTTAGAGGACTGTTTTGGCCAATCATTTTTGACAAAAATTTCTTTTAAAGAAAAAAATCTTCTATGAAGGTAAATGATCTTGCATGGCTATTTTTGCCATTAAATTTTTATCAGTTTTCTGTGTGGTTTTGAGTTTGTTTCAGTTTAAGGACTGACCTAAAAAACTTTTCAGACCAACCAGTTTTGACAATAGGCTTGTCATAGAAGTAGTAGGTTCATTTAAAGTATTGTTCTGATCTATGACTTTTGACAAAATCTTCTTATAAGTTATCAGGTTGATATTAAACGCATGTGATTTTTTTTACAAAACATCTTGTATGGAAGACAGTTCATGTGAAGGGGTTTTTAAGCCTTAATATAAGTTATTAACGAAAACATACAACATAACTACATGAATTTTGTAATAAAAGCTTTTGTGTACATGAGCCTTGATTGGCCTTTGGTTACTTATCATTGAAAAGCATTCATTTTCATCATTGATTAGCAAAACTAATTGAACTTTTTCAAGATTCCATTTACCACGGTATGTATTTTTGTAAGAATGTGATAAAATCTGAAACTAGCAGGCTTTCAGGGTTAGGCACAAGTTGAGTGCCTTAGAGAAAGGTAGCTAGTGGTTAGCATCATATAAACTGTGTGCACAAGGATGATTTCATGGTTTTTAGGTCAGTCATTGTACAAAAGATTTAGTGTTTTGACATTTTTCTCAAATGTAGAGATATTTGTAGGTCTGTAATCTCAACCCTTGCTCTTGCTGTTTTTTTTTCTCTGTCTTCCTGTGAATTCTCCCTTTGAATGTGCTTTATGGTAAGTCTGTCTTCAAATAGGCAATGCCAAACAGGCTTCCTAGGTTAGGCACAAATGTAGTATCTTAGTAGCTGGTTGTAAACTGAGATATCAGTTTTGCCCAGCAGGCTTTGCAGTATATACCCAGTCCAGTATCCTGTGTTTTGCAAAGACAAAGTAAGTGGTTGAGATTATTTATTATAGCTATATGACAATATAGTAGCTTCTCAAACAAAAGGAATAATGCCACTTGGAAACTCTGGAAGGACAGATAAGACCAATGTTATTTGACAAAGCTTCTCATGAAGCTGTAGGATCATTTAGAGGACTGTTTTGGCCAATCATTTTTGACAAAAATTTCTTTTAAGACAAAAATCTTCTATGAAGGTAAATGATCTTGCATGGCTATTTTTGCCATTAAATTTTTATCAGTTTTCTGTGTGGTTTTGAGTTTGTTTCAGTTTAAGGACTGACCTAAAAACCTTTTCAGACCAACCAGTTTTGACAATAGGCTTGTCATAGAAGTAGTTGGTTCATTTAAAGTATTGTTCTGATCTATGACTTTTGACAAAATCTTCTTATAAGTTATCAGGTTGATATTAAAGGCAAGTGATTTTTTTTACAAAACATCGTGTATGGAAGACAGTTCATGTGAAGGGGTTTTTAAGCCTTAAGTTATTAACGAAAACATACAACATAACTACATTTATTTTGTTATAAAAGCTTTTGTGTACATGAGCCTTGATTGGCCTTTGGTTACTTATCATTGAAAAGCATTCATTTTCATCATTGATTAGCAAAACTAATTGAACTTTTTCAAGATTCCATTTATGCATTTTTGTAAGAATGTGATAAAATCTGAAACTAGCAGGCTTTCAGGGTTAGGCACAAGTTGAGTGCCTTAGAGAAAGGTAGCTAGTGGTTAGCATCGTATAAACTGTGTGCACAAGGATGATTTCATGGTTTTTAGGTCAGTCATTGTACAAAAGATTTAGTATTTTGACATTTTTCTCAAATGTAGAGATATTTGTAGGTCTGTAATCTCAACCCTTGCTTTTGCTGTTTTTTGTCTGTCTTCCTGTGAACTCTCCCTTTGAATGTGCTTTATGGTAAGTCTGTCTTCAAATAGGCAATGCCAAACAGGCTTCCTAGGTTAGGCACAAATGTAGTTTCTAAGTAGCTGGTTGTAAACTGAGATATCAGTTTTGCCCAGCAGGCTTTGCAGTATATACCCAGTCCAGTATCCTGTGTTTTGCAAATACAAAGTAAGTGGTTGAGATTATTTATTATAGCTATATGACAATATAGTAGCTTCTCAAACAAAAGTTATAATGCCACTTGGAAACTCTGGAAGGACAGATTAGGCCAATGTTATTTGACAAAGCTTCTCATGAAGCTGTAGGATCATTTAGAGGACTGTTTTGGCCAATCATTTTTGACAAAAATTTCTTTTAAGAAAAAAATCTTCTGTGAAGATAAATGATCTTGCATGGCTATTTTTGCCATCAAATTTTTATCAGTTTTCCGTGTGGTTTTGAGTTTGTTTCAGTTTAAGGACTGACCTAAAAAACTTTTCAGACCAACCAGTTTTGACAATAGGCTTGTCATAGAAGTAGTAGGTTCATTTAAAGTATTGTTCTGATCTATGACTTTTGACAAAATCTTCTTATACGTTATCAGGTTGATATTAAAGGCAAGTGATTTTTTTTACAAAACATCTTGTATGGAAGACAGTTCATGTGAAGGGGTTTTTAAGCCATAAGTTATTAACGAAAACATACAACATAACTACATTAATTTTGTAATAATAGCTTTTGTGTACATGAGCCTTGATTGGCCTTTGGTTACTTATCATTGAAAAGCATTCATTTTCATCATTGATTAGCAAAACTAATTGAACTTTTTCAAGATTACATTTATGCATTTTTGTAAGAATGTGATAAAATCTGAAACTAGCAGGCTTTCAGGGTTAGGCACAAGTTGAGTGCCTTAGAGAAAGGTAGCTAGTGGTTAGCATTATATAAACTGTGTGCACAAGGATGATTTTATGTTTTTTAGGTCAGTCATTGTACAAAAGAGTTAGTGTTTTGACTTTTTTCTCAAATGTAGAGATATTTGTAGGTCTGTAATCTCAACCCTTGCTTTTGCTGTTTTTTGTCTGTCTTCCCGTGAATTCTCCCTTTGAATGTGCTTTATGGTAAGTCTGTCTTCAAATAGGCAATGCCAAACAGGCTTCCTAGGTTAGGCACAAATGTAGTTTCTAAGTAGCTGGTTGTAAACTGAGATATCAGCTTTGCCCAGCAGGCTTTGCAGAATATACCCAGTCCAGTATCCTGTGTTTTGCAAAGACAAAGTAAGTGGTTGAGATTATTTATTATAGCTATATGACAATATAGTAGCTTCTCAAACAAAAGTTATAATGCCACTTGGAAACTCTAGAAGGACAGATTAGGCCAATGTTATTTGACAAAGCTTCTCATGAAGCTGTAGGATCATTTAGAGGACTGTTTTGGCCAATCATTTTTGACAAAAATTTCTTTTAAGAAAAAAATCTTCTGTGAAGATAAATGATCTTGCATGGCTATTTTTGCCATTAATTTTTTACCAGTTTTCAGTGTGGTTTTGAGTTTGTTTCAGTTTAAGGACTGACCTAAAAACCTTTTCAGGCCAACCAGTTTTGACAATAGGCTTGTCATAGAAGTAATAGGTTCATTAAGTATTGTAACAGTTCTGGGATATGACTTTTGACAACATTTTTTTAAAAGTTATAAGGTTGATATTAAAGGCAAATTATTTTTTTACAAAACATCTTGTTTGGATGACAGTTCATGTGAAGGGGTTTTTAAGCCATAAGTTATCAACGAAAACATACAACATAACTACATGAATTTTGTAATAAAAGCTTTTGTGTGCATGAGCCTTGCTTGGCCTTTGGTTACTTATCATTGAAAAGCATTCATTTTCATCATTGATTAGCAAAACTAATTGAACTTTTTCAAGATTCCATTTATGCATTTTTGTGAGAATGTGATAAAATCTGAAACTAGCAGGCTTTCAGGGTTAGGCACAAGTTGAGTGCCTTAGAGAAAGGTAGCTAGTGGTTAGCATCATATAAACTGTGTGCACAAGGATGATTTTATGTTTTTTAGGTCAGTCATTGTACAAAAGAGTTAGTGTTTTGACATTTTTCTCAAATGTAGAGATATTTGTAGGTCTGTAATCTCAACCCTTGCTTTTGCTGTTTTTTGTCTGTCTTCCCATGAATTCTCCCTTTGAATGTGCTTTATGGTAAGTCTGTCTTCAAATAGGCAATGCAAAACAGGCTTCCTAGGTTAGGCACAAATGTAGTTTCTAAGTAGCTGGTTGTAAACTGAGATATCAGCTTTGCCCAGCAGGCTTTGCAGAATATACCCAGTCCAGTATCCTGTGTTTTGCAAAGACAAAGTAAGTGGCTGAGATTTTTTATTATAGCTATATGACAACATAGTAGCTTCTCAAACAAAAGTTATAATATCACTTGGAAACTCTGGAAGGACAGATTAGGCCAATGTTATTTGACAAAGCTTCTCATGAAGCTGTAGGATCATTTAGAGGACTGTTTTGGCCAATCATTTTTGACAAAAATTTCTTTTAAGAAAAAAATCTTCTGTGAAGATAAATGATCTTGCATGGCTATTTTTGCCATTAATTTTTTACCAGTTTTCCGTGTGGTTTTGAGTTTGTTTCAGTTTAAGGACTGACCTAAAAAACTTTTCAGGCCAACCAGTTTTGACAATAGGCTTGTCATAGAAGTAATAGGTTCATTAAGTATTGTAACAGTTCTGGGATATGACTTTTGACAACATCTTCTTATAAGTTATAAGGTTGATATTAAAGGCAAATTATTTTTTTACAAAACATCTTGTTTGGATGACAGTGCATGTGAAGGGGTTTTTAAGCCATAAGTTATTAACGAAAACATACAACATAACTACATTAATTTTGTAATAATAGTTTTTGTGTACATGAGCCTTGATTGGCCTTTGGTTACTTATCATTGAAAAGCATTCATTTTCATCATTGATTAGCAAAACTAATTGAACTTTTTCAAGATTCCATTTATGCATTTTTGTAAGAATGTGATAAAATCTGAAACTAGCAGGCTTTCAGGGTTAGGCACAAGTTGAGTGCCTTAGAGAAAGGTAGCTAGTGGTTAGCATCATATAAACTGTGTGCACAAAGATGATTTCATGGTTTTTAGGTCAGTCATTGTACAAAAGAGTTAGTGTTTTGACATTTTTCTCAAATGTAGAGATATTTGTAGGTCTGTAATCTCAACCCTTGCTTTAGCTGGGTTTTTTTCTGTCTTCCTGTGAACTCTCCCTTTGAATGTGCTTTATGGTAAGTCTGTCTTCAAATAGGCAATGCCAAACAGGCTTCCTAGGTTAGGCACAAAATTTAATGTAGTATCTAAGTAGCTGGTTGTAAACTGAGATATCAGTTTTGCCCAGCAGGCTTTGCAGAATATACCCAGTCCAGTATCCTGTGTTTTGCAAATACAAAGTAAGTGGTTGAGATTATTTATTATAGCTATATGACAATAAAGTAGCTTCTCAAACAAAACTTGGAAACTCTGGAAGGACAGATAAGACCAATGTTATTTGACAAAGCTTCTCATGAAGCTGTAGGGTCATTTAGAGGACTGTTTTGGCCAATCATTTTTGACAAAAAAATCCTTTTAAGACGAAAACCTTCTGTGAAGATAAATGATCTTGCATGGCTATTTTTGCCATTAAATTTTTATCAGTTTTCCGTGTGGTTTTGAGTTTGTTTCAGTTTAAGGACTGACCTAAAACAACTTTTCAGACCAACCAGTTTTGACAATAGGCTTGTGATAGTAGTAAGTTCATTTAAAGTATTGTTCTGGTCTATGACTTTTGACAAAATCTTCTTATAAGTTATCAGGTTGATATTAAAGGCAAGTGATTTTTTTACAAAACATCTTGTATGGAAGACAGTTCATGTGAAGGGTAGTTTACGCCACAAGTTATTAACGAAAACAAACAACGAAATAGTAATAGTTTTTGTGTACATGAGCCTTGATTGGCCTTTGGTTACTTATCATTGAAAAACATTCATTTTCATCATTGATAAGCAACACAATTTGAATTTTTAAAGATTTCATTAATGCTTTTTTGTAAGAATGTGATAAAATCTGAAACTAGCAGGCTTTCAGGGTTAGGCACAAGTTTTTTTTACTGTTTATTAACTCTACCTTTGAATTTGCTTTATGGTGAGTCAGTGTCTTCAAGTAAGCAATACCAAACGGGCTTCCTAGGTTAATGCCAACCAGTTTTGACAATAAAGCTTCTACATGCCATTTGTATACATTCTGAGGCCTCTGACAATCATGACCCTCATCCATCACTTAAGCTCAGATGGGACATTTTATGTAAATTTACATACTGTAGAATAGCAGCACTCTTTTCACTTTTGTGTTCATTTAAATATCAGTTCACAAGTTGATATGTTTTGCTTTCTTGCAGGTAAATATTAAATTTAGTCAGTAAGTTAAGGTCTGTGAATGGTTTTCTTCGTAATTTTGTTTAATACAGCTTAACTAAGTTGCTCGAACTCAAAGGGACTGTCGATTTTAGTTTTAGTGACAAGTGGTTGAAGCCATCGAGGTATGCCAGTCACGGGTTGATATGCTGCAGAATCTTGAATATAATTACAGTTTAACCTAGGTTTTATAGTTTTAATACTTCCAAGAATTAGTGTGTATTATACACAAAGATTGGACCTCAGATATCTGTCCCAGCTTGAAAAGTAAAGGTTAAATCAGCAAAGTTTATGCAAATTATTGCTTTTAAAAACATTTTCCTTTTTGAACAGCTTTTATCCTAGAAGCCGATTTCCGATACCGGTATACCTGACGTTATTAATAAGAAACACATTTCCACATGTTTAATATCATTCGAAAGCATAACAATCGGGGTGGGGGTCACTTGATAGGCTTATATAGGAAAAACCTCAAAAATCTTCTTGTCAAACCACTATACCCAGAGCTTAGATATTTGGTATATAGCATCAATGTATACTTATATTAGTCCTCTACTAAGATTGCCAAGTCAGAACCTCCAGGTCAAAATTGGCCCTTTCTGCTATTGATGACCTTGTGTTATAGCCAATGGTAACCAGGTGAGTGATACAGAGCCATATTGGCCCTCTTATTTCAAAATCATAGATACTGCTTTTAAAGTTAAATACGTATAGACCATCATTACCTTCATCAACCAACAAGAGTACATAACTCTGTGATTTTAAAAAAATTATTGGCCTTTTCGATGTAGAATCTTGGTTAAGCATATAAGTTAGTATACGCGCGTACCCCCAAGATAACCATCTGTAGATACTTGTTTCTTTATTGTACTAAAACAGAAATTCCTAGCAAAATTTTTTGGGCAACTTTCATTGTCATGCACATATATCATTAACTACTTTAAGTATTAATTTAAAACTTTGCTGTAGTGTTCAGGAGTATCAGCCAATTTAGTTAGATAACTCTTGACTTAATGGCCCTTGTTTACACTTTGAAAATTCTTGTTTTGCCTTTTACTGCCAAAAGTTTTGTTTTATTGGCAAGCACTGAGAAAAGTCAAGCACACTATCCTAATGACATCTCCTGATATTCTTTTTTATTTGAAGTTTGATTGGATTAGGTATTTCTGACACGGGAAAATGAAATAAACGATTGTCAAGAATGAAAAGGACATACTGCAATTTAATAAATAAAGTAAATTAATTTGTATAACTATGAACAGAATTATGTTGCTGATCCAGCTGATGGTCCCACATGGATGTGCAAGCCTGATCATAGTCTACGCTGGAAAGGAACGTAGACACACTTGTGTTTGTTTATTTAACATTGATTTATGAGTAGGCTGGTTGAAATTTTGTCCTCTGTAGTCAAAATGGCAGATCAACTTGTTTTAAATTTGTTTTATGTAATATCGTGTATCGTCGTAAACGCTGAATCACTTTGGGCCAGCAGGGTAAATGTTGGATGACTGCTTTTGTGAAAATCTTGGATGCTTTTTATAATGTTTGATTTTATTTACATTTTAAGCAAACATTCTGTAAAAACATATGTTATTTTTGAAATATTATAAAAAGAAATTGCTTTACAGGAACAGAATACTTGTTTTGCAGAAAAGTTGTGCTGATTCAGCTGATTGACCTTTCATGACACAGATGTGCAGCCTGGTCATGGTCTACACTGGAAGTGAAGTTAGGATCATTTGCCACCACTTGAATACTCAAAATACTCAAATTATACATATTTATTTTACATTGATTGTATAGGTTGATTATGATCTAGGCCTACACTGGTTGACTTGGCAGACATACTTTTTGTGGATTGTCAAGCTGGTCATGATTTGCACTGGTTGCAAAAATCCCTCGCCACCAGCGGAAAAACTCGCATGGCTTACACATCAATTGGAAAAGGCGTATTCTAATTTAATGAAAGCATGCAGCCAGGTACAAAAACTTGACAACCGAAATTTGGTACTGCCTCGACCCATTGCTTCACGGTGACACGGACGTGCACAACTGATAATGGTCTACACTGGTCTGCAAGTCAGATTCATCTGTTTTTAACAAGGTATGATTAAATAACAACTTTCATATATTTTTGCTGGCTGCAGGTTCATATTTACATATACCTTAAATGCACTTACTGTAAAGAAATTTGATTGAGTCTGTGTTCTAAATAAAAATTGCCAAGAAAAAGAGTAACATTTAATGTACATAGTATCTAATTGTGCTAGTAGAGCAAGTGCTGACTGCTTCCTGTCCACTCTGATGTAAAGGCTGATCATGATCTCATACTGGTCACAAAGGAAGTTTTCACTGCAGCTACAGGACTTAGTTGACCTTGCTGTTTTACACCGCCTGATTCTATTACATGATTATGTTTCATACTGGTCGCAAGTCAAAAACACTGGCTTTGAAGTGATATATTTTGCAGGATAAGTTTATTAATTCTACATCAAAGTTAAACAACTTAATGCAAAACATATTTACAAGTATGTAATATTCATATACATAACTAGCAGTATGACGGTGCTGATTCTGATTTTGGTCATGGTCTACCGCTAGTGGTGAAGTCAGACTTAGTTGCTGCAAAAATAGTATGACATATTGTAATTCACAGGTAGAGAATACTTGTTTGTAAAACACACAGCAGAACAATAGTGCTGAGAAGCCCCTGACCACACGGATGATCATATTGATCATGATTTACACTGGTCTTGAAAGCAGACTAATGTGTCGTTAGTAAGGTAAGATTGTACGACTATCTTTATACATTATTTGGTTGCTGTAAATTTGGCTATATATGAGTATACATTTTTATCAGATTTTCTATGTTGTTGTTGTAGTAGTTAACGCCTGTTCCAACCGTGTTTTTGATCATTATACCCCTGAAACGAAGTTTGGGGAGGGGGTATATAGGAGTCACCCGGTGGTTGGTTGGTCGGGTGATCGGTCGGTCGTTCCGTTGCATTTTCCTTGACTGGAGCATAACTTGTAAACTACTGGTTGGAATTCAATACAACTTCAGACAATAGTCAAGCACATTAAGAGAAAGTGCAGTACACAAGAACCATAACTCTATCTTGACTAATTACAGGGTTATTGTCCTTTGTTACCTTTCCTTGTCCGGAGCATTACTAGAAAACTACTGGTTGGAATGCAATACAATTTCATACAATGGTCCAGCACATTGAGAGAGAAGTGCAGTGAACAAGAACCATAACTCCATCTTGACTAATTACAGAGTTATTGCCAAGAACCATAACTTCATTTTTTTTTTTTTGCAAGATATTTTGTAACTAATAACACTTCTTCAGTTGATAAACTTTTAAGCAGTCTTTGGGAGGTATTAATCACATTTAGTGATAGGTCTAGTTTTAACAGGTGGGCAGTTTACCTTACAATCGTTCCTGGGAAAGACCAGTACTAAAACACTATCCTCTGTCGGAAACTGCCAACTTTCTCGCATAAAAAGACATGGTCAGTAGCAGGGCTTGAACTCATGACCCTTAATTGATGGGAGGTTACAGCAACTCTAACTACTTGAACACTGAGGAGGACATCAGCAAATTTACAAGCCAATCAGTAATTTCGTACCATCGAACTAATTATGGAATCACGTCTCAGATGTGGAAGTTGATCATAGTTTACACTGAATTCAAAGACAAGCTGGATTAGTTGAAACTTATTTTTTTTTGTATTGATTATACATATTTATCATGATGATATGTTATAAAAGTTTAAAAAATGCAATTTTAAATTACAGGCAAAGAAAATTTATTTATGAAACTTGTTACAGAATTATGGTAATTGTACCGAAGATTTATTATGCCCCCTGACGACACCAGTGTGCAAGTGTGATCATGATCTGGCAGACTTGCCCGCCATCAATTAACTGGTAAATCAAATTAACTATTTTATATTGAATTTAAAGGATGTATTTGCGTAACTAACAACAGATAGGCAATAATTGTCATCTGACAGCATGAATGTTCAAGCTGATGATGGTGGATACTGGTCGAGGAACAACGTAATTATGACAAGTAATTAACTGAAGTAAACAATTATAGATGAAAACGGGTTTGCCTTCTTACTGATATGTGTTTATTGTTATACAACACTTGTTTGTAGGTCTTACAACATAACTATGGTCAGATGGTGTAGAGTGAGCAGGTTTTCAAATGGTGTCAGAAAGGAAGACTCACTGCCATTGGGTTTGTTTAAACTTATTTAATATTGATTGCATAAAATCAAAATGGCCTATCTGGTCGCCAAGCCAGAAAGGTTTACCTCCAGCATAGTAGACTGATTTCGGTCTGCACTTAGTTTCAAAGGCAGAATAATGATTCACTTGTTGTCAGCTGAATACATTTTAAATGAACACTGTTGTTATTCTATCCTGGCTCTATGTTGGACTTTATATTTATGTTTAAAAGAACTTAATAATTACTGTAAAACTAAGTTCAAATCAAATTCAGTTTATTATTTATGACAAGAAAAATAAATTAAAACATTTCAAAGAATGAAATCGACGTACTATTATAACATTAAATTAAATGCACATTTATAGGAACAAAATACTCATTCATCGAAATAACAATGCCTGAAGATAAACCTACGTACACTATGTCAGCCGACTTCCCCCCAGTGACACTGACTGATGTACATACTGATCATGGTCTACATTGATCTTGAAGGAAGATATCAGTGTCATCAGTATGGTAAGTTGAACTCCTTTATTGCTTCTTTGCTGACTGCAGGGCCGACTTTACTAGTATATATTAGTACTTTCTTGAAATATTTGAATTTCAAAGCCAGTTAAATTTAGTAGTAATTTACAAGGATAATGAAATTCCTAGTTCTGGAGAATGAAAAGAAGCATACTGTAATGAAGAAAGAGTATGCTTATAGCTTTATTACCCTTCCGTGAAATTTCCAGCCTTTTGACTTGTCATTGATTCATAATAAGAAATTGGTAGTAAAGGGTCAGGCAGGTAACATACATTTGAAATTGCCCTTCCTTGCACCCTACGTCACACATGTTAAATCCGTGTGTATTCTTCAACTCACAATGGAAATGTCAGCTCTACTGACACTCTGATACATCTACAAATCACTAAAAATAAAAGTGATGTTCCAGTATCTCTTTCACAATTGATATAATTAGAATTATTTATAGTTTAGGGAAAAGTTCCTTTCATACAAATTCTACACTATCTCCGATATCATTTAGTGGCAATCATGCACAATATGGATATTTCATGCCCAATGAAAAAAATGAATTGAATATTTTTGCTTAAGACAAGGCAGGGTACTTATTTATTTTTTTGGTTTTGACATGATATATGTGGATATATTACCCGTCTCGGCATTACATCACCTTTGCCTAACGGCTCAGGTAATATTAATCTAAGCTTGTAATATATCCACATATACCACATATGAAAAATAAACAATATATAATATGACAAAACACCAGCTTAAATCCTGCAGTTGCTATAATATTATGGAATCATAGAATATAATGGATATCAACATTTATTTGAAAAAGAAGGTAAATGTTTGCAGGATTTAACTTCTCCGCATTAGTCATTCTATGTTCTCTCTGTGATAGCATAAATTTCAAACCCAGTTAAGACCATACTATTCAAAAAGATGCAAATAATTGATAAGAATTAATAATAAAATGAGACAATGGTAATAAATGACTTTGCACAAGGAAAAAAAGAACAGTCCAGTTGGCAATATTCAAACCTTAGCACCCACAGTCATAAGAAAGCAATCGTAACCATACAGTCATTGTAAATTAATGTTCTTCACTACCAAGTTAGAATAGAATATGTTATACTGGTTTTAAATGACTTGCAGAAGCGAATGACAATTATAAAGTAGCACTTATTTTCACACACTTTCTACAAGAACTGTATGCGTACTTTTTTTCTTCAGATTTTCCACATGCCATACAGTGACTTGTCATCGAATCTATGTAGGGATATTTCACCAAGACAGTTTACTGCAAGTCGTGCACTCTACTAAGTAGAACGTATGAGAGACGTATGAGAAGAATATTTTTTTGTGGAACTCAAAACTCTGACGTCAGGATAACCTTTTCTAGCAGCATCCTTCTAAAGTGAGTGGACAGTTTTTTTCAGTCTATACAAATTTATTTTACTATGCAGAAAGCTGTCATGGCTAATTCAGTGGCTCTCGAAAACCTTTTTCTGTCGCTAGTTTTCCACTGCTGCTGCTAGTTTACAGCTGGTTGGACTGGCATGAATAATCAGTGTCTTTGCCCAAAGACAAACCTTGTGCTTAAACTAGGATTTGAACCCGGAACCGTATGGTCTGGAGGAGAATGCCACTCAGCTACCGAGACCCATAGGGGATAAGAGCGCAGTGATGTATTGGTTGACTCATAACTTGGAGAGCGTAGGTTGGAATCCCGGCATCGGCATTGGCCGCAACCTCCAATATTGCTTCTATCGGATTTTCTTGAGTCGTGGTCAGAAATCCAGGTAGCAGATATTGCATCTAGTTAATACATGTAAAAGTTGCAAGAACTTGTTCTACAATTAATGTCAGATAACCTAAGGAGGCCCACAAAGAATTGTTTAGATTTTTAGCTTGACTATTTGAAGAAAAAGGGGGCTATTGCACTCGCCCCGGCGTCGGTGTCTGCATTGGTTAAAGTTTGTTATAAAGTCAAATATCTTGAATACTATCAAAGGTATTGACTTGAAACTCAAGGTATATGTTTACCATCAACATCTACACCTGAGGAAACAATCCCCATAACTCTGTTTTGAATTTTTACAGATTTATGCCCCTTTTTAACTTAAAATGATATTGACTTGAAACTCAAAATATATGTTAAACTTCCACCATCTTCACCTGAGGAAACAATCCCCATAACTCTGTTTTGATTTTTACAGATTTATGTTCCTTTTTAACTTAGAATGTTTGGTTAAAGATTTTTATAAAGACAAATATCTTGAATACTATCAAAGATATTGACTTGAAACTCAAAATATATGTTTACCATCAACATCTTCACCTGAGGAAATAATCCCCATAACTCTTTTTTGAATTTTTACAGATTTATGCCCCTTTTTAACTTAAAATGATATTGACTTGAAACTCAAAATATATGTTAAACTTCCACCATCTTCACCTGAGGAAACAATCCCCATAAATCTGTTTTGATTTTTTACAGATTTATGTCCCTTTTCCACTTAGAATTTTAGTGAAAGATTTTTATAAAGTCTAATATCTTGAATATTATCGAACGTATTGACTTGAAACTTAAAATGTATGTTTACTATCAACATCTTCACCACTGATTTTTGACATATTTATGCCCCTTTTTAACTTACAATTTTGTCACAGTTTTTACCAGACTATTATATGGAAATACTTGAAATGGCTTACTTTTGAAATATGTACTGCGGCATGCAGCGGTCAGGGTAAAACAATTATGCGTCATGCCGCGGTCAGGGTAAAACAATTATGCGTCATGCCGCGGTCAGGGTAAAACAATTATGCGTCATGCCGCGGTCAGGGTAAAACAATTATGCGGCATGCAGCGGTCAGGGTAAAACAATTATGCGGCATGCAGCGGTCAGGGTAAAACAATTATGCGGCATGCAGCGGTCAGGGTATTAAAGAATCCAGGGTAAGGCTCTGCACATAATATATATTTACAAAGGTCTTTGAACAAGTTTCATATCTTTGACCTTAATTCTTATACACAGTTACACAATACACCTGTTCTTGGACAAAAAACCCATTTTACTGACAAGCTTTCGAATAGTCGAGCGTGCTGTCATGAGACAGCTCTTGTTTTTTTGGTTTTGACATGATATTATGTGGATATATTACCCGTCTCGGCATTACATCACCTTTGCCTAACAGCTCAGGTAATATTAATCTAAGCTGGTAATATATCCACAAATACCACATAAAAAAATAACATATATAATATGACTAAACACCAGCTTAAATCCTGCAGTTGCTATAATTATGGAATCATAGAATATAACAGATATTTGAAAAAGGGTAGCAATAGTAAAAGGTAAATGTTAGCATTATTAAACTTCTCTTGGTCATCGTATGTTCTGTAGAGCTCTCTGCGATAGCATGAATTTCAAACCCAGTTAAGACCAAACACAATTTACTCCCCAAGAAGATGCAAATAATTGTTAATAGATAAATAAAATGAGACAGTGGTGATAAATGTCTGCAACCTTACCACCCCCCCCCAAAAAAAAACCCCCCCCCCCCCCCAGCTTTTAAATTAGACTTGCAGAATCACTTTTTACTGGTTTTAAAATGACAATTATAAAGTAGCACTTATTTTCACACACTTCCTACAAGAACTTTATATGTACTTTTTTTCTTCAGATTTTCCACATGCCATACTGTGACTTGTCATCGAATCTATGTAGGGATATTTCACCAAGACAGTTTACTGCAAGTCGTGCACTCTACTAAGTAGAACGTATGAGAGACATATGAGAAGGATATTTTTTTGCGAAACTCAAAACTCTGATGTCAGGATAGCCTTTGCTAGCAGCATCCTTCTAAAGTGAGTGGAGAGTTTTTTTCAGTCTATACAAATTTATTTTACTACGCAGAAAGCTGTCCTGGCTAATTCGGTGGCTCTCGAAAACCTTTTTCTGTCGCTAGTTTTCCACTGCTGCTGCTAATTTACAGCTGGTTGGACTGGCAGGAATGATATCAGTGTCTTTGCCCAAAGACAAATCTGTGCTCAAACTAGGATTCGAACCTGGGTCCGTACGGCCTGGAGGAGAATGCCACTGAGCTATCGAGGCCAATAGGGGATAGAAACACAGTAATGTATTGGTTGACTCATAACCTGGAGGGCTTAGATTGGAATCCCGGCATCGGCATTGACCGCAACCTTCAATATTGCTTCTATTGGATTTTTAGCTCGACTATTTGGAGAATATGGAGAGCTATTACAGTCACTTGTGCATCGGCTTCAGTGTCGGCATCGGCGTTGCAGCTTTGGTTAAAGTTTTGCCTGCAAAGTAATATCATGCACATATCTCAGTAACCACTTATGATATTGACTTCATAAGTTTGTTCATATATTTAAGGGTGTCATACAATCAAGACAGATAATTCTTGTATAAATTTAGTACAAATTATGGCCCTTGTTTGACTTTGAAAATTTGGTTAAAGTTTTGCCTGCTAGGTACTATCATGCACATATTTCAGTAACCACTTATGATATTAACTTGAAACTTCATTAATGTCTCTAGGGGTGTCACACAGTCAAGTCAGATAACTGTTGTATAAATTAAGTACAAATTTTGGTTCTTGTTTGACTTTGAAATTTGGTAAAAGATTTCCCTGCTAGGTACTAAAGGACATGGTTCACTTATAGGTGAAATTAGCCCAACTCTTTATTCTGGCGAGAGTAATTTTAATGAAAGATAAATAACTCAATATGTGAAATATAACAATTTCATTTTATTTGAAGGTCACCTGTTGCCATAGCAACGAAATAATTATTTTGATTAAAATAGAAAAAATACATATAGTGCAAGCATCTTAACATATATATTGATTGTAGTTCATGGGAAACATTGCAAAAAGTTAAACAAACAAAAATTGGTTGCCATGGTAACACAGTTAAGAATGTGAAAACAATCCTTTTTTAGATTTTTATTTTTTGTAAGCATCTTGAATCACTTTCTTGAAAAAATAATAGGTCCTAATTGATAGACGAGATAATATCTAATAATTTGCATATAGTGTGCCCGTTGCTATGGTAACAATATAATTACCATATACACTTTAATATGTCTTATGTAACAAAATAATTGGTGTTTTTAACTTGTTCAATTTTCTGATCGATGATTGTCCGTCGTCCGTCAACATTTTGATTCAAATGACATCTCTGAAACCTCTAGGCCAATGTTGATAAAACTATGCAGGAATGTTCCTTGCATGAAGCTCTACCAAAATTGTTCAAAGAATTCCATTCCATGCAGAACTCTGGTTGCTAGGGCAACAAATAGGAAAAACTTTAAAAATCTTCTTCTCTGAAACCACAAGGCCTAGAGCTTAGATATTTGGCATGTAGCATTGTGTAGTGGACCTCTACCAAGATTGTACAAATTATGACCCCCGGGTCAAAATTGACCCCACGCGGGTGGGCCCTTAGTTTTTGCAAAGGCATATATAGGGAAAACTTTAAAAAATCTTCTTCTCTGAAACCACAAGGCCTAGAGCTAAGATATTTGGCATGTAGCATTGTCTAGTAGACCTCTACCAAGATTGTTCAAATTATGACCCTTGGGTCAAAATTGACCCCACACCGGGGGTCACTTAGTTTTGCATAGGAATATATAGGAAAAACTTAAAAAATCTTCTTCTCTGAAACCACAAGGCCTAGAGCTTAGATATTTGGCATGTAGCATTGCCTAGTAGACCTCTTTAAAGTTTGTTCAAATTATGCCCCTGGGGTCAAAATTGACCTTGCCCGGGGGGGGGGGGGATCATTTGTTTTACAAAGGCGTATATAGGAAAACTTATTTGGTATATAACATTATCTAGTGATCTTCCACCAGGCAAGTGGACTTGTACCAAGGTGAGCGATATAGGGCCATCTTGGCCCTCTTGTTACATTTTTACTCAATTAAGAATGAAATTGTTTCAATCTTTGTGTAGTTTTTTAATCATTTTTGTCTTAATATACTGTAAAAATCTGGAAACTGTTTCCATGGTAACCAAATTAATTCAACTGAAGACAAATACTAGCATCTAATTCAGTGTTGTACTTTTTGCAATGCCTTTGAAAGTTGTCCTTACTTGAACTGAAATTTTTTTTCATGTACAAATACATGTTTACACATCACAGTTAAAATGTTTCCATAGAAACCTTATAGGAAATAATAGTTTTTAACCCAATACACCAAACTCTTCCTGCTACCATTACGAAAAAATAACTTTTCAAATATTCATTTTCCTATTTTGACTGGGAGAGTCAATTTAAGAAATAAACAAATGCATGGAGGAGTTGCTTCCCTTCCACTGCTGAAATCTCTACCGGAAACAACACTTATTACACAAGGGAGATCACTGTCAAGAAAGGAATTATATTTCATCAGTCCATTTTTTTTTATTTCTAAAGCACCAACTTCAATCACCAATGCGGCATTATCATTAGTTTATCACATTTAAATGCTCTGCAACCGAAAATTCTTTTTATAAAGATGTCACCAAAAATATACTATGTACAGAAAGATGAGCATAATGTCACTTTAAAGTAACATAAACGAAAATATGATCCCTTCAAATGGCAACAAAATTTTGCCTTACACATACTGTTTAACTTTATAATCAAGGTAAGAACTTTTAGGTTCATTTTCCTGGATATTATAAATAATTAACAAGTAACAGGTATCTACAGCTTTTGGAAAAATCTTTTGTGCCAATTTTTTGCCATAGTCACTTGATAGGAATCTCAAGAAAAAGTACCAATTCCTAAGTTCTATTGTCTATATAAAAAGTCAGTATTTGTTTTAAAGTGACAAAAAGGTACCAAAACCTTATACTTATTTAGAAATTTGCTACATCCATTAAAAACTAGTTACTTGAAACATTTAAAGGGTACTGAAAGTCAGAAAACTCGACAGCGAAATTCAAACGAGCCTGTCATTTTATTTCATTCCCGAAAATGCGTTTGAATGTGGTCAACTGCGTTTTAATGATTTATTCAATTTTTCATTGAAATTGCGTGATTTCCATCTGGTTTAAGGACGCCGCCATTGATAGCTTTAAAGCCTTATTGCGCCTGCGCCAAGTAACCAGATGTGACGTAACACTGCGCTGTCTAAATTACGGAAGTACATCGAGGTCTTTCACGCACCTGCTAACTGGATGTCGGCCGTTTTGAGGCAAACCATTTCATATAATACAATGTACATTTTTAGCTCGACTATTCGGAGAATATGGAGAGCTATTACAGTCACTTGTGTGTCGGCGTCGGCGTTGCTTCTTTGGTTAAAGTTTTGCCTGCTAAGTACTATCATGCACATATCTCAGTAACCACTTATGATATTGACTTGAAACTTTGTTCATGTCTTTAGGGGTGTCATACAATCAAGGCAGATAACTCTTGAAAAAATTTAATACAAATTATGGCCCTTGTTTGACTTTGAAAATTTGGTTAAAGTTTTGCCTGCTAGGTACTATCATGCACATATCTCAGTAACCACTTATGATATTGACTTGAAACTTTGTTCATGTCTTTAGGGGTGTCATACAATCAAGGCAGATAACTCTTGAAAAAATTTAGTACAAATTATGGCCCTTGTTTGACTTTGAAAATTTGGTTAAAGTTTTGCCTGCTAGGTACTATCATGCACATATCTCAGTAACCACTTATAATAATGACTTGAAACTTTGTTCCTGTCTTTAGGGGTGTCATACAATCAAGGCAGATAACTCTTGAAAAAATTTAGTACAAATTATGGCCCTTGTTTGACTTTGAAAATTTGGTTAAAGTTTTGCCTGCTGGGTACTATCATGCACATATCTCAGTAACCACTTGTGATATTGACTTGAAACTTTGTTAATGTCTCTAGGGGTGTCACACAGTCAAGTCAGATAACTCTTCTATAAATTTAGTACTAATTATGGCCCTTGTTTGACTTTGAAAATTTGGTTAAAGTTTTGCCTGCTAGGTACTATCATGCACATATCTCAGTAACCACTTATGATATTGACTTGAAACTTTTTTAATGTCTTAAGAGGTGTCACACAGTCAAGACAGATAACTCTTGTTTAAATTTAGTGCAAATTATGGCCCTTGTTTGACTGAAAATTTGGTAAAGTTTTGCATGCAAGGTACTATCATGCACATATCACAGTAAATGGTAGTTATATCAAACCTTGCAATAGTGTTCAGGGTAAATTTTGTATCAAACAATTAATTTACCAAAAATTAAATCTATAGTTATAGATTTTGACTTTTTTTATGATTCAACTTTCCTAGTTTATACTTAATAGTTAGCAGAATTTTGTTTTGCTATTACACTGATAAAAGTTTTGTTTTATTAGCAAACACCCACAATAGTCGAGCGTGCTGTCTTATGGACAGCTCTTGTTACTTATTACAATGTCTTAGCGATGTTTATGTCAGGTTTTTCTTTAAAAGAAATATCTTGAAAATGATTGTTTAATGACGTTCGGTGAAATATCATGCATGGCAAGACAGAAATGCATTTTACATTGGGCCTTTATAAAATCAGGATTTGTTGTACATACGATCCCTGATGAAATGATCTATATATTTTAATCATTTTCTTTAAGTTTCTAATATTAAGATTAAGAATTAAATGTTTCACACTTATGCCATCTTGATACAGATTTTCCCAAGTGCACAACTTTTCTCGTATAACTAAATCATGCCGAAACACATCATTTTACGAGAATGTTAGGTTGAAACTACTGTAACGAAACGTATTTTATTACAGGACCATATGCTATTATTTAAGACACATCTTTGTTTTTTTTTAGATCTAGATTCTAGTCTATATAAAGGGCTGGCATTTATATTCAAAATAATTTCAAAAAATCATGTTACAGTAAATGTGAAAAAGATAATATAGAAGATACTTACATGTTGAGGAACACTGAAAGCTGAGATCTTCCTTAAATTCCTTAAAATTAAATTTTCGCTTTCAATAAAATCAAAACACAAACAATATCTCATTTTGACAACGTTGCCATGGAAAATAATTAGCGTGGTTCTAACCATTGAAGGAATTTGATTGGATATAGCCCAAGGGCATATTTCACAACAAAAGATGCATATGATTTGTTGTTAAGTGTAGAGTTGTAGAGTTGTAGATTTGTTGTTAATTGGCGATCCCTTGTCAACAATCTAACTGGTCACACATTATTGCATATTGCACACTGGTCAATTGCTTTTGATAGTTACACAACAAAATGCAGAGTGCCCAATTTAAATTATGCAACATTTTTGGATGTGCACGATCGAGGTAATTTACATATGAATATATCACTGTGATTAAAACTAACCATATATTTAATGAATGATAGGCCGAAATAAAGTTTATACATATACATTATTTGTCACTTTACCTTCGACTAACATTTATAATGCATGATCAAGTTTGCATGAAAATATTATTTAGTTATCTAACATAAATATACCTTAGTAAAAAACATTTCAGCAAATGAAAGTTTCCAGCACCCCTACAAATGTTCAGAAAATATATCATTTTTGCTGTTGATGACAAAAATTTTGTACTCTGATGAAACGTTTTTCTATGCAAAGGCGTACCCGGATAAAAATGAAGTATACGCACAGTTGTGCTAGGGTGGTTCCCCCGGAAAAAAATGGAATCGAACATTGCATCTGGTGCATTCTAGGGGCACTTTTAGCACGTACAGAAAACACAAACAAGATATAACCACATGTAAATTTATTGCATCACATGTATCAAAATTGACTCGGTACAACTTGAAAAAGAGAACAATCGATATAAAGCGGTAATATATAAATGATTTTAACACGATCATCTATATTTTGTCCCCATGTAACAAAGAGGGATCTGGGGTGAATTTAGATTGCATAATTTCCTCTAGAGAATGCAGTTCTTCCTCCATGTACTCCGGTTCAAAATTATATGGTACAAGTCCGTGATCATCAATTATAAAATATGTGTTTTACTTGCAAATGCTGCACAAATACTTTTGACGTAAATTGAAATTAATCTTCGCACTTTGTCTCATTTGTTTATAAGTAACGGGTGAGAATTACGCTGCAATTATCGGTCCCTAAAAAAATCTTAATAATGTAGGATCGAAAGGAATTTGTCATGAAAACTGTGAAAGGCCATCAATGGTAAAGAAGCTCGTAATAGATAATAAAAGTTTTTTTTGTTATGGATCAAAGGAAAATTTCAATTATATACTATCAGCAATCAAAAGAAAAAGGTAGCGGTTGCTGGTCTCCGAAACTGATCAGTGCAGTGTGACGTCACACATAGTGGGTCACGTGACTCTATAAAGCAAATATGGCGAATTACATTGAGTGAGCGACCGGCTAAAAATTGACGTTTTAAATCAAGTATATCAAAATTATTATTGCATTAATTTCGATTGCAAATAAGCGATTCTGTATTAAATTGTACGGACTACAACATGGGAATAACTTTTTTTTGACTTTCGGTTCCCTTTAAAGCAAGGAATTCAACAAAATGGTTTCTGGATTTGGAACAAAAAGATGCACTTAATTTAAGTGCAAGAAATGTATTAATATTTTGGAGTTATTTTTGAAGCAATAAAATATGCTTCAAAATTATTAGGCAGAAATAATCAATGTATGGTTCTGTTTTCTATAAAGGCATACAAAAGTTTCTATACTAAAGTGAACAAAATAGGTAATATAATTATGTTGCCATGAATACTAATTGCCAAGTATTGCTATAACGGCCAGTACTAATTAATCATCAATTCTAGTTTCAATACCTACTTCTTGGATAATATTTAAAGTATTATAACTATGTTTCAAAACAAAATCAAAGCAGAATAAGTTTATCACAATAAAATATCCATTGCATACAAATACAATTTCTGGTGTTACTGACACTGTCTGAATTGATGTATTTTTACAGTCATGGCAGTAATTTGAAGTTTCCTTTGCAGAACTTTGGCTAGTTATAAAATAGTGCAGATTATCCACAACTCCATGAAATGTCATACTCTTTTTAAGACTCCTGTACAATAGAAGCAATATCTTGTAAGAACTGGACTCTTCCCATCACACCTGAAATTAATGTTTTCTTTAAATGAATTACATATTGGCACTTTCTAATTTTATGTATGACATACTACAGACTGTAATTTAAAGCATAGGGACATGTATATGTCCTCAAAGAATATGTCAAACTCCAGAAGTTAACAAAAACAATGTCATAAGCCTGACTTTTGGGTATTTCCATAAAAGATGTCAAATTCAGAGTTACTTTTACTCCCTGTACACTCAGTAACCTTGCAATATGGTACTTTACTGATGTAACATTTAGTTTAATGCAAATAATGATGTAGATTTATTCAGAATACCTTCCAAAGACCAGTTTGAAGAAAATCATGTGCACATAGCTTCCATGTGGCTTTAAATCTGTACTGTACATCTAGACATGGCACATTTATGCTATCCATGGACCTTCACATGTCATACCTGCCAAGGAACATTATCTTTAGTTACTATAAGTGACTTGATAAATTTTTTTCAATATGAAGAAAAAATATTAATTATCGCAATTATATCTAAAAAAACAGTAGTTAGTTTATAAATTTGAGATTAACTTTTGTATACATACCAAACAACAATTTTTCATTTTGTCCCTGTGAAATTGTCCCTATGAAGTAACAGTTTGTCCTGGAAATGGTCATTAGTAATGGATGAGTGATGTCACATTTTTTAGCTCGACTTTTCTATGAAAAGGGGAGCTATCCTACTCGCCCCGGCGTCGGCGTTGGCGTCACACCTTGGTTAAGTTTTTCGTACCACCCCACTTTATTTCAAAAGTATTAGAGGTATGGCTTTGAAACTTACCATACTTGTTTACCATCATAACCTCCATCTACAGACAAGAGTACATAACTCTGTCAAGATTTTTGACAGAATTATGGCCCTTTTTTGACTTAGAAAGTGTATTGAGCTTGGTTAAGTTTTTCGTACCACCTCACTTTATTTCAAAACCATTGGAGGTATTGCTTTGAAACTAACCATACTTGTTTACCATCATGACCTTCATCAACAGACAAGAGTACATATTTCTGTCAAGATTTTTGACAGAATTATGCCCCTTTTTTTACTTAGAAAATACATTGAATATGGGTAAAATCCACTTATTGCCTTAACCCTTTGAGATATTGCTTTGAAACTTTGAATGCTTGTTTACATCATTACCCCCATCTGTAGGCAAGAGAAGGTAACTCTGTCAGGGATTTGTTTTAAAAATTAAGGCCCTTTATCAACTTAGAATCTTGGTTAAGTTTTTCGTACCAGTCCACTTTTTGACTAAACTGTTCGAGATATTACTTTGAAAGTTGGAATACTTGTTTACCATCATGATCCCAAAACATGGGCAGGAGAAGGTAATTCTGTCAAGGATTTTATATGAATTATGGCCCTTTTTGACTTAGAAACTCTGGTCCACTTGTTGACTTAACCGTTTGAGATATTACTTTGAAAGTTAGAGTACTTATGAACCATCATGAGACCTATCTGTAAGCAAGAGAATATAACTCTGTGAAAATGTTTCTTTATTTGTACTTAGAAATTCTTAGTTAAAGTAGTTAAAGTCTTGTGTGCCCTTAACTGTCAAAGTTTTGTTTTATTGGCAAGCACTAAAAAAGTCGAGCGCGCTGTCCTACTGACAGCTCTTGTTGTTTTGCTCCTTTCCAACACTTTACATCTTTTCTTCAATCAATAAATACAGCAGGGGTCCTGCAACTATGGAAAAATGTGTCATGTTTATGAACATTTATCATTTTGACATTTTAAAATGAATTCTGAAATACCCAGTAAATGTACAGAATGAAAACTGATATTATTAATAAACAATATGCGAGTGCAATCAATTTATGTTGGTCTACATACTTGAAATCTTTAAGTTTCATGGTACACTAGATGAAAATCTATTAGAGAAAAGAGTGTTGTTTTACAATTGGTAAATATAGTTGAAATACACTGTCCCAGCAATTTTCTTGATATATGTGCAACTTATGCAGAAATGTATCTTACCTTATGTCACATCATGCAATCCAGAAGACTTGGATATTCTTGGAGTTTTAGAAAGGACCAGCCTGTAAATTTTATTGATAAAGATAAATCAAACAGTGCAATATGATGAATACATGCAACATAAAGTTGTGAGTCAGTGAAAATTCAGTACTTGATGATTTATTTTATCATTTAGGATTCATCATTACAATCATTAACTGTATTGAACTTATCATACACATGCAGAATACAGTTTTAAATGCCGACCTTGAGCCTGTCTTGAGCATGGTATGGTTAAAGCTCAGCTAGGTATAGGCCAAAAAATACTGGAGAATAACATCCTGGCTGCATGGAGTCTGCACTGAAAAAAGGAGTCTATGCTGATTGTAGCCCCTTATCTCAATAAAAACAGTTTAAACTTTGAAAACGCAGAAGAAATGAAGTATATGAATATTTACATTTCACATTTGGAACTATTACTCATGTCACATAATCCTTGATTTTGATATACAGTTGATATACACTGTCTATGCATAGACAGAAGCTGTTAACCGCAATAATCTTAAAAATATTTTTGTCAACAATATTAAGCACTGGTCATACTGCTTATAGAAGCAGTCAAACCAAGCTGTCATGGATACAGTTACTACTCCTATCCAAAAACTTAAACAAGTGACAGGAAATTGTCACAAAACCAGGTTTTCATTTTCCAGTCTGCTGGCCGAGCGCAAATGTGTTTTAAAGTCAGTAGATATACATAATGTGAAAAAGAAACAAAGGTCTTCTTCTATATATTACATGTGTAAAAAAAGCAAAGGGCCATAATTCAGGCAAAATTGATCCAAACACAAAACCCAGACAATATGCACGAGGGCACTTGATGACAACAGTTGTGTGAGAGTTTGGTTTAAATATCTTGAGAAATGTAGGAGGAAGTGGGCACGTGACAGTATTCTTCTATATATAACATATGTGGAAAAAAAGCAAAGGGCCATAATTCAGGCAAAAATTATAAAAAAAAAAAAAAAAAAAAAAAAAAAAAATTGCTCTGTGTGGGGTTTGAACCGCTGGTCTCATGAGAAATTTTGTCATCTTACTGTAACAGAATACTCCAAAGTATACAGGACTGGTAATCTATTCTAAAAATAGACAGTAATAACAGAGTATTCTCCCTTTTATAATAACAGAGTATTCTGCCTTTTATATATACTTAAATAAGGAGACACAAAATTGCTAACGGACGGACGGACGGATAACCAGGGGCAGAACATTATATATTCAAAATTTTTTAGTTCACAATTATAGTTCTGTGAAAGTTTGGTTGAAATCCCTTGAGAAATGTAGGAGTTGCACACAGAAGAGTATTTCTCTATATATATTACATTATGTGGAAAAAACAAAGGCCCATAATTCTGTCAAAAATGTTCAAATCACAAAACCCCGACAGTATGCGCCAGGGCATTTGGTGACAATAATTCTGTGAAAGTTTGGTTGAAATCCCTTGAGAAGTGTAGAAGGAGTTGCGCACAGAAGAATTACATGTGAAAAAAAAACAAAGGGCCATAATTCTGTCAAAAATGACCAAATCACAAAACCCGGAATATATGCGCCAGGGCACTTCATGACAATACTTCTGTGAAAGTTTGGTTGAAATCCGTTGAGAAATGTAGGAGGTTGCGCACAGAAGAAATTGTTTACGCCCGCCCGCCGACATACCCCAATCTAATAACCAGGATTTTTCCTTCGGAAAACCTGGTTAATAAATTCTAATGCCAACACACACATCATGCAGATACATGTGTATGATATATTTATAAGAAATGTCTCCTGACCTAACTTAACTTTTGTCAGGAAATAATTCAGGTATCAGGGCTTATATGAGGGAATAAATCATGCCTGCACCAGGATTTGAGACTGTTTATTTTCCAGATTCATTAAACAATGCCACTATAAGTTTGACCATCTGCATGACTGTACAAAGTGGTTCTGACTAATATGATTTGTTTGTAAACAGACAAACTCGGAACAGTAACATTTATAAGGTTTAATACTGTCCAATTTCTACTTTTGGTTTGAAGTTTCCACAAATATTATGGGTTTCATGTGCAGACTGACCAAAACAGAAATGCACAAGCTTAAACATAAGAACAAGAACTCATCTTGTAAATTTCTTTCCCGATTGAGCAGATCAGATGAAAAATAATCCAAAACCATCCCAAAGTATTAAACTTATTTGACATTGACATGTGCAGTCACCTGGCAGATACTGATTTACCTTTATACGACAAAATAAACATTTTTTAAAGAACTAAAGACACTTTATCAAGACCTTTATACTTACTTAGTGTGTTCAGTGCTCCATTTTGTCAACAAAACATCAAAAGGACACATTAGAAGGCAAATGTGCATTCACATTACACCTATGCTGCATATGTTTACATTCTGTCATAGAAACATATTCTGTGTAAAAATATAGACTGCCGAGGACTGTGCTCGTACTTAAATTTCCATTCAAAGTTACGAAAACTTAGAAAAATCACACGAATTCCGCGACGGTGGGTGTCTTACTAAACTGTCATTGTCTTTGATATATGATGATTCAAGCACATATCTCAGTAACCACTTATGATATTGACTTGAAACTTGATTAATGTCTTTATGAGTGTCACACAGTCAAGTCAGATTACTCTTGTATAAATTTAATACAAATTATGGCCCTCGTTTGACTTTAAAAATTTGGTTAAAGTTTTGCCTGCTAGGTACTATCATGCACATATCTCAGTAACCACTTATGATATTGATTTTAACTTTGTAAATGTCTTAAGGGGTGTCACACAGTCAAGTCAGATAACTCCTGTATAAATTTAGTACAAATTATGGCCCTTGTTTGACTTTGAAAATTTGGTTAAAGTTTTGCCTGCTAGGTACTATCATGCACATATCTCAGTAACCACTTATGATATTGACTTGAAACTTTGTTAATGTTTTGAGAAGTGTCACACAGTCAAGTCAGATAACTCCTGTATAAATACAGTACAAATTATGGCCCTTGTTTGACTTTGAAAATTTGGTTAAAGTTTTGCATACAAGGTACTTTCATGCACATATCTCAGTAACCACTTATGGTAGTTATATCAAACTTAGCAATGTTCAGAGGTTCATTTTGTATCAAACAATTAATTCACCAAAAATTAAATATGTAGTGATAGATTTTGACTTTTTTTATAATTCAATTTTCCTAGTTTATACTTAAGAGTTAGCTGAATTTTGTTTTGCTATTAAACTGATAAAAGTTTTTTTTTATTAGCAAGCACCCACAATAGTCGAGCTTGCTGTCTTATGGACAGCTCTTGTCTTGAGTACTGGTCAGATTTCTCCAGGATTCAGTTATTGTATGTAGTTAATACATGTACAAGTCAAATGTTTGAACACGGCCAAATGGAGTGGGGGTTGCGATAATTAGTAATGTTGGATTTATTGTATGGTGATTAACCAAACCTAATCTTTTTGCACTCTAATTTTGTATAAGGCTGACCATTTGTTAATGTTTAATGCTAAAAAAGATGATTCTACGTCAAGTCTATAGGCATTGTTTCCTCTGTATGGAAATTGGCTGCTGTCACATTATTGAATTACAAATCATTGAAATAATAATTTTTTTTTTATTTTCCTAAGTCTAGAATTCTAACATATAAATTTGCTTCAATTTATATTATTCTTGTACGAAAGAAAAATTATTTCCAAGATATAAATTAATTTGTTCCCCACTATATAAAATAAATAAAGTTAATTCCACTCCGACGAGGTTTCGATCTCTGGTCTCCCGCGTGCCAAGCGGGAATACATTGCACTGCGCTATTGAGGCATCGACTTTCATAGCGTATAACTTCGTTATTCACCAATACAGACGTTTGTTTCGGAATGGCGGTACAACTTTATGTAAACAAACGAATTTAACTTCCCAGACACTTTAAATAAGTGGACACATCATAAGCTTGGTAGTTTCGTAAAGTATATTCAAATATCTGTTAGAAAAAAATTTCAAAGTCAGTTTAAAAGACTATCTTCAGCCGCTACCTGTTGGCAGAATCTCAGTCGTTCGTAGTCATTCGTTTAAAATCGGCTATTTCCATAAAATTAAGACTCGGCTCTTTCCGTAAAATTTAGACTGGTTCGCGAGCTCAAATCAAAAGACCGCTTGTTACAAAGACACACTGTGAAATCATTCTACAGTCTAAAAGTAGTTACGTCACCCCATGGAAATTTTGCTTACTGCATTCCTGGCGGCGCGTAAAGAACTTGTTCTACAATCAATGTAAGATAAATAAGTTTAACCAAAAGAGGCCGGAAAGAATTGTTTAGATTTTAATTGAAAGTGTTTCCTGTTGACGTTCAGCTAAGCATAAAATAATGCATTTGAGCTTTTGTGACAGAGTTTGGAAGAATGAGTAGAATCCTGGCCAGGTGTAAACAGCAGATCCCCCGTGGATCCGGATCATATAATTTATATATATTATAGGAGAAAAAAGTGTAGATGTAAGTTTTAAAGTCCCAGGTGCACTTTAAATACAGATCAATAGAAAAATTAATTTACAGATAGACTAATTATTGAAATGTGTTCTATTTAATCTAAAATAGTTTTGACATATTCCTGTCTAATATTTTTGTTGCTTCTTCACTGGAAAGCCAATGCAGAAAGCATTTTCAACCCATTAATCTTTTCTCACATGTTCTAAAAAGAGCTGCAAATTGATATAAAATTTGACATAAAGGTTTGATGTCTTGTAACCGCTTTGCACTGATTTGTGACTTCAAAAGACTAAAAATTAAATTTGTAAGAAATTGGCTAGATAAAAACACGTAAAAGTTCAATATGTTTTGTAAAAAATAATTGTTAGTAGTTGACATTGTAAAAATTAGTGGTCACCGACTTAAGTATTTCGTATTTTTATGAATTTGTCTCGGCCTACCTTATGTCTGAATGCAGTTTTTACATAACTGGATACTTTGTCAGATATTTAATACAATTTATAACAAAATACTATTGACTTGCAGACATGAAACCTGCAGTATGTAAATAGTGATTACGTACATGCATAGTGAAAAATAAAATATCTACATCATTTAAATTTACTTATTAGCTCGTCTGATTTTTTAAAAACAACTTCGACGTTGGCTTAGTTTTGCTTTTAGGTCTCTTACATGGAAATGATCAAAGCTATCACTTTGAAACTTGGAAAACTTGTTCATCTTAAATAACTTTCTTCACATTGTATGCTAAAGATGCTGAGTGTGACCCATTTTGCGACATTATAGCTTCTTATTTTTAGCTTCTTATTTTTAGCGTCGTATTTTTAGCTTCTTATTTTTAGCTGGACTTTTCGAAGAAAAGGGTAGCTCATAATCCTACTTGCCGCCGCGTTGGCATTGGGGTCACACCTTAGTTAAGTTTTTCTACTTGCCGCCGCGTTGGCATTGGGGTCACACCTTAGTTAAGTTTTCGTACCACCCCACTTCTTTTCAAAACCATTAGAGGTATTGCTTTGAAACTTACCATACTTGTTAACCATCATAACCTCTATCAACAGACAAGAGTACATTACTCTGTGAAGGTTTTTGTTAGAATGATGGCCCTTTTTCGACTTAGAAAGTGCATTGAGCTTGGTTAAGTTTTTCCTATCACCCTTCTTTATTTCAAAGCCATTACAGATATTGCATTGAAACTTACCATACTTATTAACCATTATTACCTTCATCCACAGAAAAGAGTACATAACTTTATGAAGCTTTTTGTCAGAATTATGCCCTTTTTTGACTTAGAAAATAAATTCAATATGGATCAATCCACTTATTGACTTTAACACTTTGAGATATTGCTTGGAATATTTGTTTGCATGATTACCTCCATCTGTAGGTAAGAGAAAGAAACTCCGTACAGGTTTAAACAAGAATTAAGACCCTTTATCGACTTAGAATCTCGATTAAGTTTTTCATTACCAGGCCACTTTTGGACTGAACTGTTTGAGATATTACTTTGAAAGTTGGAATACTTCTTAACCATCATGAGCCCCAAATGTAGGCAGGAGATGGTAACTCTTGTCAAGGATTTCATTTTGATTATGGTCCTTTTTGACTTAGAAACTTGGTTAAATTTTTCATTCTTGTCTACTTGTTGACCTAACCATATGAAGTATTACTTTGAAAGTTGGAATGCTTATGTACCATCATGACACCTATCTGTAAGCAAGAGAAGATAACTTTGTGAAAATGTTTTTTGATTTGTACTTAGAAATAATTCCTAGTAGTTAAAGTCTTGTGTGCAACTGGTCCTGTCGTGCACATATTACATTGACCACTTAAAGTATTGATTTAAAACTTTGCTGTTGTATTCAGGGATATCAAACAATTAAGCTCGATAACTCTTGACTTAATATCTTGCTACTTGTGGCCCTTGTTTATACAGATCCTTTTTTGCCTTTTACTGTCGAGGTTTTGTTTTATTGGCAAGCACTGAAAAAAGTTGAGCACGCTGTCCGTCTGACATCTTGTTTGTTAGATAGATTTCAAATTTTTCACAAACAATTGATGGACAAGACGAAAGTTAACAGTAATGCAGACTTAAAAGACGCTGCCAAAGATATTTTTTCCCATTCTAATAGCTCTACGTAAAGTGATCGAATAGTTTTTGATACATTCAAATACATGTAGTTATCTTAAACTTTTTACAGGATTTGTTTATGAACATTTGAAATATAATTAAGACAATCATGTCGCTAGGAAAAAACAGCATAATTCATAAGCTATTTCAAGTTATATCACAATCTATTTACAAAAATTAAAACATTTTCGCTTGGCTGCGCTTTCAGTTATAGCACCATAATAAGACCGTAATGTCGGACACAGGTGTCCATAATAAGACCGTAATGTCGGACACAGGTGTCCATAATAAGACCGTAATGTCGGACACAGGTGTTGCTTTGCAACTGATATAATTATTAATACACTCAACCGGTTTAGAAACGCAAAAGTGGCAAAATATTTTTTTTAACTGTTACCGTGTTTCAAATTTATTCAAATTTCATACACAACAAAAAACAGTATAAAATAGAATTTTTGTAAAAGTTTCAATAATGTCTTAAATAGAAATAAAAACAATAGCGTCATTAGAATAAAAATGTTCAACAGGAATTGAAGAGGCCTTTGTCAGTTTCCGCTGATGGGATTCAAACCAGCAACCTTCAAATGAGATGTCTGCTGTTTAAAGTGACATTATGCACATTTTTTTTCAAATAAAAATCCATCTGAAATAGGTGTGTATACAAAGGGTAGAGGAAAAAATAGGAATAAACTGTTATATCTATTTGTTATTTAGCTATACCTTTTGCAATGCTTGTTTTTGTGTTGCCCTTTTGGAGAAAAGGTGATACATAGGGAACGCTTTGTCCGTCGTCCGTCCATCCGTCTGTCTGTCGCATAAACCTAACGTTAGCTATAACTTTGCCATTTCTTAAGATTTCTTCATCAAATGTTACAATTGTATTGCTTATGACAAAAGGGTCTAGATACCAAGTTTTGTAGGACAAGGTCATATTGAACGCAGTTATGCCCCTTTTTAGCTCGAGTATTCAAAGAATAAGGAGGCTATTGCACTCTCCCTAGTGTTGGTGTCGGCATCGGTGTCTGCGTTGGTTAAAGTTTTTTATAAAGTCAAATATTTGACTACTATCAAAGGTATTGACTTGAAACTCAAATTATATGTAAACCATCATTATATACACCAGAGAAAACAATGCCAATAACTCTGTTTTAATTTTTGACAGATTTATGCCCCTTTTTAACTTAGAATTTTTTGTTAAAGATTTTTATAAATTCAAATATCTTGAATACTATCAAAGGTATTGACTTTAAACTCAAAATGTATGTTTATCATCAACATTTACACCAGAGGAAACAATCTTCATACCTCTGTTTTGATTTTTGACAGATGTATGCCCCTTTTTAACTTAGAATTTTTAGTAAAAGATTTTATAAAGTCAAATATTTTGAACACTTTCAAAGGTGTTGACTTGAAACTCAAACTATGTGTCCACCATCATCATCATCTTCACCTGAGGAAACAATCCCCATAACTTTGTTTGATTTTTGTTAAATTCATGCCCCTTTTTAACTTGAATGTTTTGTTAAAGATTTTTATAAAGTCAAATATCTTTAATACTATCAAACTTGACTTGAAACTTAAAATGTATGTAAAATATATCAACATCTTTACCAATGTTTTTGATTTTTGACATATTTATGCCCCTTTTAACTTAGAATTTTTTCAAAGTTTTTACCAGACTATTATATGGAAATACTCAAAAGGGCTTACTTTAATTTGAAATTTCAAAGAATAATTATGCAGCATGTAGTGGTCATGCTTTTTAAGAATTATACATATCAATTTTAAAACGTTACAAAGTTATTCATGATGAAATATACAAGGTCATGAATTTCTTTGAAATTATCCCCCCCCCCCCCCCCCCCTTTCTCCAGTTGGCTTACAGAATCCAGAGTAAGGCTTTGCATGTAATGTTCATTTACAAAGGTCTTTGAACAAGTTTCATATCTTTGACCTTAATTCTTATGGACTATTACACATTGCATCATTGTGTTCTTAAACAAAAAAAACCATTTTACCGTCAAGTTTTCGAATACTCGAGCGTGCTGTCATGAGACAGTTCTTGTTGTACTTAGATTTTGTCACAAAATTATTTGATATTCTGACAAAGCGAAAGAGGGCGACACAAGTGTTCTACTGAACACCCATCTAGTTTAATGATACTAAACCATTAAAACTTTAAATATTCAGTGCATAATATTATACTATACACAAAAAGTAACTCCGAAGGGAGAATAATTATGAAACAATTCAAAAGTTCACTCTTTACTAATATTTAGTAAAGAGTGAACTTTTGAATTGTTGCATAATATTATAGTTTTCACATTTCTCATTTCCTTTTATTTTACAATCAATAAATGTTATTAGTGTATCATCTGTCACATCTGCAGTTCTTGATGAGTATTAACCTGGGCCACTTCTTCAGCAACTTATAGAGAGACTTTCTTGGATTTTGAGTCGGTATAATTATTATGATGATTGATACCAAGCCTAATTATGTATATTATTGGTATGTTGCCCTCGGGTACTTGAACAATTTGATTTTTTGGGCAAGTTTGTCCATTCCATTTCTCAGCAAGAGTTTTACTACTGGATGGAAATTGTAGTGATAGGTACCAAGCCTATGATTATAATGTGCATTCCTCTGCATCCTTTGCTCAGATAATTTTTCACTGAGTTTCAACACTTTGATGTTTTCATACAATAGTGTACATAGAGATTTTTGTTAAGAATCAATTAAATGTGTTTTTTTTTTCTTTTTCAGGAATTATGGATGGATGGAGTTTTCTGGCCCTATTGAAGAAGTGAATAGTGACCATAGAAGACGTCACATGAAGCCGAGGCCACTTACCGCAGCGTAAAAGATCTGTGATGTAAATGTCGTTAAAAGCTCCATACTAAAACAATGTCATAATCATGTATGATAATAATACGTTGTGATATTACTTGTGTATATGCATATTAGTTCATTGTAATGTTTAAATTTCGAGAGAAGTATTTTGGACATGTGAAATGATTGTAACCTATAGTCTGTAACAAGTAAAGAAATAGGGGATCAAATACGAGCTAATTTTGGCACATGTGACAAAACATTGGACAAAGTAAAGATAAAGCAGATAGTAACAAATTTTTGACCAATTTCAAAGATTAAGCTATCATTTTACAAATAATTAAAAACGGTACCAGACATATTTTTCTTTTCTGTCGAAAAATAGATTTAAACATTTTAAAATCACATCCAATATTTAATAATTATCTGGACAGCTTTATTTTGATGATGGTCTTCTATTTTCTCTGAATCAGATATTGACTAGTATTGAAGATCAGAAAGAGTCTGATCTTAAATTTTAAAACAATTATGATTAAGTTACCATAGATAGCTTTAGATGGTTTATTCTATGATAACAGTTTTCTAGTTTATACGTACAGAGTCAGCAGCTCAATTTTGTTTTACTGTTTACTGACAAAAGTTTTGTTTTGAGAATAGTCAAACAGCTCTTGTTTTTTGTTGCAAATTTATTTATCTTTCTAAGCAAACTCTGACTGGTCATAGTGCTTTAATTAAATATGTGTATATTTTTTATATTTTTTGGTAATGTGTTGGAAAAAGGCATTTTAAGAAATTCTATCCATTGGTTCCTTAGTTGTGGCTCTGGATGGATGGACTGACGGACAACGCCAAAACAATATCCCTTCGCCTTTGGCAGGGGATAATAAGTTATGAAGTAAAAAAGATGTTACATTACTTGCAAAGTATGCTCTTCAATCTAAAACAAAAGAAGAATTGATGCATGGCATCAAAGGTGCTGCAAATTCATGTTTTTGTTTATTTTTTGGTATCGGGTAATGTATTGGAATAATGCATTTAGATCATCCTTGATGTCATACCCACTCCAAATTGTCATTTTTTATGTGTATGCCCGGAAAACACATGAAAATGCTAGATGCAATGGTTAGATTAATTAGCCGCTTTCCTTGGATAAAGATACATACATGTTCTCAAGTGTGTTGCAATAATCATCATCATGATCTTTATTAATAGTCTGCAAGGTACAAAAATAATAATGTTAATAATTATCATCAACATCATCATCTTTATTTCAAGTCAGCAAGATACAAAAATAAAAATAATATTAATAATCATCATCAGCATCATCTTTATTTTAAGTCGGCAAGATAAAACAATAATAATCATCATCATCATTTTTATTTAAAGTTAGCAAGAAACAAATAACAACAGACATAAGACGACTTAAGCTTTTGAACCGATCGCACAGGTGTTGGTGTTTGTTAGTCTTACTGGGAAAACCCACCAGTTCGATCTAGTAACTACCAACCATCTGACATGGGCTCTAATTTGGGTGGCATTGCTGAGAAGCCAGTGTGCTAACCACTGCTCTAACCAGACATCCAATTTATTACAATATTTTGGTGTTTCCTGGTGTCTTTGTTTAGTCTAGGGGTGTCTTCGGGTAATTGATTGGCCATGAAGGTCAGTTTTGAAGTCAATACTATAATTTCCTTGTTTTTAAAAAAAAAAAAAAAAATTAAGCATTTTAAGCATTTTATGACCACTGCTTATTTGGACTTCTGGCAAAACGCATTCCATATATGACCAAGTCTTAAGGGCGGTGCTAATAATCACCTTTTGATATAGTCGGACCTAAGAACAAAGAACGCTGACTGGAAGAAATTAAAGTGGTCTTTGTTGACAGGTGGTCTTTATTCAAAGATGTTTCCACCATAAATGAATAGTGCAAGGTTTTGCCCCAGCTGGTCTTTATTTGCAGGATGGTCTTAAACACAGGTTTGACTGTATGTTATATTTTTATGCTTCACATGTAGATTTGGGTATTAAATTTTTTAGTTTTGATGTTAATAAGATCTGAGTGACTAAAATTAACATTATTTTGATTTGGTCTGAACTACATTTTTTTTTGTCCTTTAAATGGTTAATTTTCTTTTACCATAATTATGGTGATTGCAGTTGAAAGTGTACAGGTTGCTCTTTAACAGTTCTTCCTGTTTCTCTCGTCAATTGTGCTTACTCAGCAGGTTCAATTAGGTTAGGCAGTTTAAAATAGACTATGAATGTGTATGAATTGATGTGTTAATAATAACCATAACAATCACTAATAATAATAATAATAATGATAATAATAATAATATTAGTAATGATAATTTTATACTGTAAACCATGCAATTTTCACTCCATTCGCAGAAGCCAGTTCTCAGGGCATATTGTGCAGATCAGATTTCTTTACTTCACAAATATATATTAACTTTCGTTTTGTAGTTTGTTAACATGATGTGGCAAAATTAAGTAATCACCTATTGGTACAAAATTGGTCAACAGGAATATTGACGTGAAATTTCATTGGTTTACAGTAACTTAACTTTTCATTCTGTATTTTAAACTGCGTGGATAATGCAAACTTGTTGCTGAGAGAATGTACACTTGTAAGACTGTAATACATGCGAGAAACAGGAACATGTGCAAGTGACTTCAAATTACAAAATCATGTACCATAGAATTGAAGATAATGGATGTTATTCTGGAATAAGTGAAAGATACATGTGGACATAACTAATTTAGTCAAACCGGTGTAAACGACCACTTCCAAATAAAGACCAGTACATGTTCAATTTTATTTAATGTTGTAAATGGATACTTGAAAATCAAAGATTTATTTATTATGTATGCATAGAACTAATGTCCCTTGATAACCTACTGTAGCATTTATTACCAAGAAATTTGTTATGCATCAAAATTAAACTTTCAAAATTGTGTACTTATTGGCGTGGCCCTTGAGGAAAGGGTCTAATATGGAGTGCAGTTTGCCAGCAATACATGGTAGGAGCGGTCATTAAATGTTATTATAAAACATTACTTATTTTTAAAAAGATTGTTTTCCAAAAATGATTAAATTACTAAAAATATCAAATCCATTTTAAAACAAATGTTTCATTCAATAAAGGAATAGATTTTAATTACATAGTAAATTGTAATGAATTCAAAACTGATCCTTCTGGGCAAACTACTTACCAGAAGACACCCATAGACTTCCCAAAGATACTCAAAAGCACCAAAATATTGTTAAATATGTTCAGTGTTTGGAATTTGGTTTTAGTGTTTATTAAAAAATACTGTATATTTGATAAATAATCATTGTTTGAAAACACACACACATCAGCTGGGGGAAGCCCTCTATAAAAATAGATATATGATTGACAAGTACACTCGGTATTTACAGTATATAAATGAAATTGAATGAAAATGCATAAAATGACAATTACACAAGCTCTTCTTAAATAGCGGACATCTCTCAAAATGGTTGTTCATCAGTATTTCTATACTTTGATTAATAATTAAATGTCAAATCAGAATCAATTGATTAAATATACGTCTATAATGCTGCAAAGAACTGGCAAACATGAATGTATCTTTATCCATGGAAGAAATAATTACGGCAGACAATTGATTGAACGGCTCTAGCATTTTCATGTGCATTCCAAAAGGCACTGTTTGGGGTAGGTATAAAGACATTAAGGGTGATCTAAATGCATTATTCCAATACATTATATGATACCAAAAATAAAAACATGAACTTGCAGCGCCATTGATGCCATGCATCAATTCTTCTCTGGTTTCAGATTGAAGAGCATACTTTGCAAGTAATGTAACATCTTATTTACTTCATAACTAATTATCCCCCGCCAAATTCAAAGGGATGCTGTTTTGGCATTGCCCGTCAGTCTGTCCATTCAAAGCCATAACTAAGGAATCAATGGATAGAATTTCATGAAACTTGAAACAACTAAATTCCATGTGACTGTAACTTGAAGAAAAAAATTATCCCCTTGGAGATGAGGCTCTTTAGAAATTATAAGAATTCTTTTTTTCTCTGAAAAATCAATATATTTTCATATTCTTTTCGGATATTTGTCAGGTGTCATATTTTGGCAGGTGATATAAATGAACTGAATTTGCTTGTTCAGATATCACAAGATCTGATGTCGATAAACGACATGCAACCTTGTGAGAGTGAGTTATTGTTGTTTTCTTTTCATCCTGTTTGGTGATTATTCCTTTTAATACAACGTTTAATACTGTTCCAGAGTTGTCTCCCTTTCTATCCCAAGGGAGATAAATTCTATTGACGTAAAAGTTATTTCCCATTTTCTAAGGAAGACAAATCATATGAATTATACAGACTTATATGAGCAAAAATAAAGTAACCTCCCTTTCTTTCCAAAGAGACAAATCGTGTGCACTTAAATAAGTAAAAACAGAGTTAACTCCCTTTTCTATCCAAGGGAGATCAATCGTATTGACTTATAAGGAAAGAGTTTCCTCCCCTTTTTATCCCAAGGGAACCAAGTCGTATATAAGTAAAATCAGTGTTAACTCCCCTTTCGAAGGGAGATAAATCTTAGTAACTTTAATAAGGAAAGAGTTTCCTACCCATTTTATCCCAAGAGAACCAAGTCGTATGGACTTAAATAAGTAAAATCAGAGTTAACTCCCTTTCATTTCGAAGGTAGATAAATCGTAGTAACTTAAAAAAGGCCCCCCCCCATTAAAAAGGAAAACAAAACATATAATATTATAATAAAAAAAAAAAAAAAACTGCCTTTCGTAATTAACTTTAAAAGGAAGAGTTTCCTCCTTTAAAATCTACTAGAAGTTAAGAGAATCGTATGGACTTAAATAAGTAAAACGAGTTAACTCCCTTTTCTGCCCATCCACCCCTTCTATATCAAGGGACACAAATCATATGGAATTAAATTGGTAAAAACAGAGTTAACTGCCTTTTCTGTCCAAATTAACTTTAATAAGGAAAGAGTTTCCTCCTTTTTATCCCAAGGGAGACAAATCGTATTAACTTTAATAAGGAAAGAGTCCTTTTATCCCAAGGGAGACAAATCGTATGGACTTAAATAAGTAAAAAAAAGTTAACTCCCTTTTCTGTCCAAGGGAGAAGACTCGTGATAACTTTAGTAAGAAAAGAGTTTCCACCCCTTTTTATCCCAAGACACAAATCTTATGGACTTAAATAAGTAAAAACAGGGTTAACTCCCTTTTCTATCCAAGGGAGATTAATCGTATTAAATAAGAAAGAGTTCGTTCCCCTTTTTATCCCAAGGGAGACAAATCGTATGGACTTAAATAAGTAAAACAAGAGTTAACTCCCTCTCCTTTCGAAGGGAGATAAATCGTATAAACTTTAATTAGGAAAGAGTTTCCTCCCCATTTTATCCCAAGGGAGACAAATCGTATGGACTTAAATAAGTAAAACAAGAGTTAACTCCCCCTCCTTTCGAAGGGAGATAAATCGTATAAACTTTAATTAGGAAAGAGTTTCCTCCCCTTTTTATCCCAAGGGAGACAAATCGTATGGACTTAAATAAGTAAAACAAGAGTTAACTCCCTCTCCTTTCGAAGGGAGATAAATCGTATAAACTTTAATTAGGAAAGAGTTTCCTCCCCTTTTTATCCCAAGGGAGACAAATCGTATGGACTTAAATAAGTAAAACAAGGTTAACTCCCTTTCCTTTCGAAGGGAGACAAATCGTATTAACTTTAATTAGGAAAGAGTTTCCTCCCCTTTTTATCCCAAGGGAGACAAATTGTTTTTACTTATTTAAGTCCATACGGAGTTAACTCCCTTTTCTGTCCAAGGGAGATAAATCATATAAACTTTAATAAGGAAAGAGTTCCCTCCCCTTTTTATCCCAAGGGAGACAAATCGTATGGACTTCAATAAGTAAAATCAGAGTTAACTCTATTCTGTCCAAGGGAGATAAATCGTATTAACTTTAATAAGGAAAAGAGTTCCCTGCCCTTTTATCCCAAGGGAGACAAATCGTGTGAACTTAAATATGTAAAAACAAGGTTAACTCCCTTTCCTTTCGAAGGGAGACAAATCGTATTAACTTAATAACGAAAGAGTTTCCACCCCTTTTTATCCCAAGGGAGACAAATCGTATGGACTTGAGTAAAAGCAGGGTTAACTCCCTTTTCTGTCCAAGGGAGATTAATCATATTAAATAAAGAGTTTGTTCCCCTTTTTATCCCAAGGGAGACAAATCGTATGGACTTCAGTAAGTAAAACAAGAGTTAACTCCCTCTCCTTTCGAAGGGAGATAAATCGATACCCCCCCCCCCCCCCCCCCCCCCCCCCCCCCCCTATAAACTTTAATTAGGAAAGAGTTTCCTCCCCTTTTATCCCCAAGGGACATCGTATTTTCTCCATATGTAAAAATAAAGTACTCCCTTTTGTCCAAGGGAAAACTTATTTTAAAAATAAGGAAGAGTTTCCCCCCCCTTTTTACCCAGGGCCGTATGGACTTAAATAAAAGTAAAAACGAGTACTCCCTTTCCTGTCAAGGAGAAAATCGTATAAACTTTAATAAGGAAAGAGTTTCCTCCCCTTTTTATCCCAAGGGAGACAAATCGTTTTACTTATTTAAGTCCATACGGAGTTAACTCCCTTTTCTGTCCAAGGGAGATAAATCGTATAAACTTTAATAAGGAAAGAGTTCCCTCCCCTTTCTATATCAAGGGACACAAATCGTATGGAATTAAATTGGTAGAAACAGGGTTAACTCCCTTTTCTGTCCAAGAGAGATAAACCGTATTAACTTTAATAAGGAAGAGTTTCCTCCCCTTTTTATCCCAAGGGAGACAAATCGTGTGCACTTAAATATGTAAAAACAGAGTTAACTCCCTTTCTTATTGGCGTGTCCTTTGAGGATAGGGTCTTATATGGAGTTCATTTTGCCAGAAATTCATGGAAGGAGCGGTCATTAAATGTTATTATAAAATATTACTTATTTTTAAAAAGATTGTTTTCCAAAAATGATTAAATTGCTAAAAAATATCAAAATCTATACCTGTATTGAATGAAATATTTGTTTTAAAAATGATTTAATTACATAAATAAATAGTAAATTGTAATGAATTAAAAACTGATCCCTCTGGGCAAACTACTTACCGGAAGACACCTGTAGACTTCCCAAAGATACTCAAAAACGCCAAAATATTGATAAATATGCACAGTTTTTGGAAGGCTATGCTTTGAATTTGGTTTTAGTATTTATTTATTTATACAGTATTTTTTAATAATCATTTTTGAAAACACACACTTGTGTTATCAGCTTGGGGAAGCCCTCTCTGAAAATAGATATATGATTGACAAGTACACTCAGTATTTACAGTATATAAATGAAATGGAATGAAAAAATGCATAAAATGACACAATTAATTTTACTAGAATAATTAAAATGAATTAATTTTAAAACTATTTTTACTAGAGAAGTGGGAGATGTTACATTTGTAAAGTTCTTAAATAGCTGACATCTCTCAAAATCGCTGTTCATCAGTATTTCTATACTTTGATTAATATTTAAATGTCAAATCAGAATCAATTGATTAAATATACTTCTATAATGCTGCAAAGAACTGGCAAACATGTATGTATCTTTATACATGGAAGAAATATACGGCGGACAATTGATTTAAAGGCTCTAGCATTTTCATGTGCTTTCCAAAAGGCACTGTTTGGGGTAGGTGTAAAGACATTAAGGGTGATCTACATGCATTATTCCAATACATTATCTGATACCAAAAATAAACAAAAACATGAACTTGCAGCGCCTTTGATGCCATGCATCAATTCCTCTCTTGTTTAAGATTGAACAGCATACTTTGCATGTAATGTAACATCTTTTTTACTTCATCTTATTATCCCCCGCCAAAGGCGAAGGGATATTGTTTTGGTGTTGTCGGTCAGTCCATCCATCCAAAGCCATAACTAAGGAACCAATGGATAGAATTTCATGAAACTTAAAATAAGTATACAATAGCATAATGCCGTGGCACACTCGCAAATCATTTTCTTCTATATTCAATATGGAAACTCAAAAATTTAATTGCAATTGGTTCAAATAATTTAATGATCACTCTTTATGATATTCACACCGTGCCCTTGGGTATTTTTTTAGAAATGAGGCCCTCAAGCGGGTGTAGCACTTTTCGTAAACATTATATAGAAACTTAAGAACTTTTGTTTTCTGAAACCAACAGTCCTAATATCATTAACTTACAACAACTTGGTTCTGTACGACTGTAAGATGCAGATAAAAGAATTAACACTCAGAAATGAGGCCCAAAAGGGGTGGTGAAATTTTAAAAATATTTTTTGTCTGAAAAGACTTGTCAGAATTTGATTTTGTTTGTCACAAAGTATCAGTGTATTCTCTTAAAATGGAAAATTTAGAAATGGTTTTTTTACAGAAATGAGGCCCTTAAGGGGATGTAGTATTTTCCTTACATTATTATTTTATATAGAAAGTTAAGAGTTCTTGTCTAAAACTAGCAGTGCTAATTTAATTCAGCTTGAAGTTCCATGTGACTGTAACTTGACGGAAAAAAAATATCCCCTTGGAGATGAGTCCCTTTAGAAATTATAAGAATTCTTTTTTTCTGAAAAAGACCAAAACATTTTGAAGTTCTTTTTCGAGTATTTGTTTCATTTGGCAGGTGCTATAGATAAACTTAATTTTCTTATGATATCACCAGATCTGATGTCGATAAACGACATGCAACCATGTGAGAGTGAGTGTTATTGTTGTTTTCTTTTCGTCCCTTTTGGTGATTGTTCCTTTTAATGCAACGTTTAATACTGTTCCAGAGGTGTCTCCCTTTCTATCCCAAGGAAAAATAATTATATTGACCTAAATTAGGAAAAACAGAGTTATTTCCCATTTTCTAAGGAAGACAAATCAAATCAATTATACAGACTTAAATTAGCAAAAATAAAGTAACCTCCCTTTCTTTCCCAAGGGAGACAAATCGTATGGACTTTAAATATGAAAAACAGACACCCCTTTTTATCCCAAGGGAGACAAATCATATTTGACTAAGACTAGTAAAAACAGTAACCTTACTTTCTAACGGACAAATCGTATTAACTTGAATAAGAAAAATCCCCTTTTTATCCCAAGGGAGACCAATCGTATGGACTAAAATAGGTTGAAACAAATTAGTCCCCGTATCAACGTAAAGAAATCATACTGCCTTTTATGATATAAAACAGAGTTACCCCCCCTCAATAGCAAGGGAGACAAACCGTATTAACTTCAGAAAGCAGTTATTTCACATTTTCTAAGGGAGACAAGTAGTCCTGGCTAAAATTTGTAAAAACAGACCTGCCTCCCTTTTTATCCCAAGGGAGACAAATCGTATTAACTTTAATAAGGAAAAGAGTTAGCTCCCCTTTTTATCCCAAGGGAGACGAATGGTATGGATTAAATAAGTAAAACAGAGATGTCTCCCTTTTATCTACCAAGGGAGAGGAATCGTACTGCCTAAGATAATATAAAACAGAGTTACCCCCCTAAATAGCAAGGGAGACAAATCGTGTTGACTTAAAAAAATAGTTATTTCCCATTTTCTAAGGGAGACTAGTATTACTGAACTAAATTTGTAAAAACTGACTTGCCTCCCTTTTTATCCAAAGGGAGACGAAGCGTATTTGACCAATATGTAAAAACAGAATAACCTCCCTTTAAAAGGGAGACAAATCGTATTAACTTGAATAAGGAAGTAATAGCTCCCCTTTTTATCCCAAGGGAACATAAAAGTATGGATTAATTAAGTAAAACAGAATTGACCCCCTTTGATCTACCAAGGGAGAGAAATCATACTGCCTTAGATAAGTAAAAACAGAGTTAGCCCTCTTAATAGTAAGGGAAACAAATCGTATTTAACTTAAACTAGTAATAACAGAGTAACCCAATTTAGAAGCAAGGGAGATAAATCGTATTGACTGAAGGAAATAGTTATTTCCCATTTTCCAAGGGAGACCAGTAGTACTGACTTAAACTTGTTAGAACACACTTCCCTTTTTATCCCAAGGGAGACAAATATAATCTGACTAATTAGTAAAAGCAAAATAACCTCCCTTTTCTTTCCAAAGGAGACGACTCGTATTAACTTGAATAAGGAAAAGAGTTGGCTCCCCGTTTTATCCCAAGGGAAACAAATCGTATGGACTTAAATAAGTAAAAACAGAGTTGGCCGTCTTAATAGTATGGGAAACAAATCGAACTGCCTTAGATAATATAAAACAGAGTTGCCCCCCTAAATCGCAAGGGAGACAAATCGTATAGACTTAGGAAGATAGTTATTTCCCATTTTCTAAGGGAGACAAGTAGTACTGACTTGCACTTGTTAAAACAGAATTACCTCCCTTTTTATACCAAGGGAGACTAATCGTATTTGACTAAGTAGTAAAAAGAGAATAACCTCCCTTGCAAAGGAAGACAAATCGTATTAACTTCAACAAGGAAAAGAGTAAGTTCCCCTTTTTTCCCAAGGGAGACAAATGGTATGGATAAAATAAGTAAAACAGTGTTGTTCCCTTTTATCTACCAAGGGATAGGAATCTTACTGCATTAGATACTATAAAACAGAGTTACTCCCCTAAATGGTAAGGGAGACAAATCGTATTGACTAAAGGAAAAAGTTATTTCCCATTTTCTAAGGGAGACCAGTAGTACTGACTCAAATTTGTAAAAACTGACTTGCCTCCCTTTTCATCCCAAGGGAGACAAATTGTATTTGACTAAGTAGTAAAAACAAAATAACCTCCCTTTTCTTTCCAAGGGAGACAAATCGTATTAACTTGAATAAGGAAAAGAGTTATCTCCCCTTTTTATCCCAAGGGAGACAAATGGTATGGATTAAATAAGTAAAACAGAGTTGTCCCCCTTTTATCTACCAAGGGAGATGAATCTTACTGCCTTAGATAATATAAAACAGTTACTCCCCTAAATAGCAAGGGAGAAACCTCGTATTAAGGAAATACTTATTTCCCATTTCTAAGGGAGACCAGTAGTACTGACTTAAACTTGTAAAAACAGACTTACCTCCCTTTTCATACCAAGGGAGACGAATCGTATTCGACTTTAACTAGTAAAAACAGAATAACTTTTTATCCCAAGGAGACACCCCTTTTCTTTCCAAGGGAGACAATTCGTTTTAACTTGAATAAGGAAAGAGAATTAGCTCCCTTAAATTGGTGATCTTTCGTATAAAACTTAAGGAGACACAAAAAGTAATGGATTAATTTTGCCTGCATACAAAAAATAACATACCCTAATCGTGTGGGAAAAAATTTTCCTCCCCCCCTAAGTAAATTATGTCAGATGTTGCCCCCCTTTTTTTTTTTATCTATGACCAAAGGGACTGAAATCACGTACTACCTTAGATAAAAAGTTAAAACAGAGTTAGCCCACTTTTAATAGTAAATAAAAAAAAAAATAAATTTCCCCCCCCCCCCCCCCCCCCCCCCCCCCAAGGGAAACAAATCGTATTTAACTAAAATTAGTTCACATTTAGAAGCAAGGGAGACAAATCGAAATAGTTATTTCCCATTTTCAAAGGGAGTCCAGTAGTATTGACTTAAACTTGTAAAAACACACTTACCTCCCTTTTCATCCCAAGGGAGACAAATAGAATTTGACTAACTAGTAAATGCAGAATAACCTGCCTTTCCTTTCCAGGGAGACAAATCGTTTTTACTTTAATAAGGAAGAATTAGCTACCCTTTTTATCCCAAGGGAGACAAAAAGTATGGATTAAATAAGTAAAACAGAGTTGTCCCCCTTTTATATACCAAGGGAGAGAAATCGTACTGCATAATTAAGTAAAAACAGATTTAGCCCTCTTTATAGTAAGGGAAACATCGTATTTCACTTAACTAGTTAAAACAACCCCCTTAAATAGCAAGGGCGACAAATCGTATTGACTTAATAAAATAGTTATTTCCCTTTTTCTAAGGGAGACTAGTAGTACTGACCTAAATTTGTAAAAGCAGACTTAACTCCCTTTTTATCCCAAGGGAGACAAATCGATTTGACTTTAACTAGTAAAAACAGAATAACCTCCCTTGCTGAGGGACACAAATCGTATTAACTTTAATAGGGAAAAGAGTTGGCCCCCCCCTTTTAATCCCAAGGGAGACAAATGGTAAGTAAAACAGAGTTGTCCCCCTTATATCTACTAAGGGAGAGGAATCGCACTGCCTTAGATAATATAAAACAGAGTTACCCCCCTAAGTAGCAAGGGAGACAAATCGTATTGACCTTAGAAAATAGTTATTTCCCATTTTTAAGGGAGACACGTAGTACTGATTTAAATTTGTAAAAACAGACTTACCTCCCTTTTTATCCCAAGGCAGACAAATCGTATATGCATTTATGTAGTATAAACAGAATAACCTCCCTTGCCAAGGGAGAAAAATTGTATTAACTTGAATAAGGAAGAGTTAGCTCCCCTTTTTATCGCAAGGGAGAAAAATGGTATGGATTAAATAGCAGAGTTTCCTTTTTTCTCCAAAGGGAGACAAAAAAACAGACTTTATCGTCTATAAAAAATAGCGTTACCCTTTTTCATGCTAAGGGAGACTAATCGTATTGACTAAAATTATGAAATCCCGAGTTTCCTCCCTTTTTCTCAAGGGAGACAAGTACTAACTAATTTGTGAAAATTTGAGTAACCTCCCTTTCTTTCCTCGAGGGAGACCAATCGTATAAACTTTAATAAAGAAAAACAGAGTTGCCTCTTCTCCAAATGGATAAAAATAGTTCTGACTGACGCAGCATCGGTACACTATTTTATGAAAATTTCATGTGTTAACAATTTTGAATGTGAAATCTTTACAAAACATGACGGATGGTTTTTGTATAGAGTATTTTTATTATAAGCATTTAGGAATATATATATAACTTTTACCGGCCAAGCACAACCCGCACCAACAGCTTTTGGGCAGAACTTGTTTAAAATTGGACAAATTTTCAAAGAGTTGCAATCAGTGACAGTTTAGCAACTGGACATATATGTGTCTACACCAGTGCTTCCAAATCAGCCATTACTAGAAGATATGTACAGAAAATAAAAAGGGTGCTCGTTTTCGCCATTCGTCGGGTGCGATAGTTTTCTTCTCACTTTGTCAATTTTAGGCCCTTAACGTCGGTATTTCGCATGTGAATGCCGCAATACCATAATCTAAATCTTACTTCTTGAAGATGCGGGAAACGGAATCGTATCTGATTGCACAATTCTTTAAACTGCAATGTTTTCTTTTAAAATGTGTATTTCATATTATATGAATCAATTGTTAAAATATTTGTTACGGGTGATTAACGCCTCAAACCTTCCTTGACAAAGTCGAGGATGACTTTTGACTATGAATACCAATTGACCTTACGCCAGGAGAGTCATAGCCACGCCCACCGAAATCAAGGGGAAATACTCCTGCAAAGTCCGACAAACAGGAAACGCTCATACAGATATCTATTGAACTGAGTCTGAAATCATTTATTTTATTTATATATTTGATGATATTTAACTGTCCTTTCATCCTTTTGCTGATTTCAAAAATATTTTTATAAAAAAACATAGTTTACTTTGAGTGAATTTAGTTTTAAAAGATTACTAGTATCCAAAACGCGTGCAGCATTCTGTTAACAGATTAAGGCTAGTTATTTGCAGACGCGTTGCAATCATTTGTATCGTCATGAAATTGAAATGTTATTTTAATTAGCACCATCAAATCAGTTGTATCATATTTACGGTAGCATTATTAAGTCCGCTGTGCATTAATTATCAAATACTCTTCAAATAGGCGTTAATTGAAAAGCTCTTAAAGATTAGATATCGATAAGCATTAAACATGTGTCAACATTAAAAGTAGCTGTGTGACTATGGTTTTTGGATCTGTATTTCGTAGGAGACTTAATTTTTGTATGCAGTTCTGCGAACCGGATCGTGTTATGGGATGTTATGTTTGAAACAATGTGACACTTTTATAACTAAAACAAAACCGATAATATACAGTAAAACATTTTTAAGCATATGATTTTTTATAATTTTGATACAAATTCTGAATGATGCCTCCACATGAAAATCAAATATTTTTAAAGTTTACTATTGGAATTGTTTCTTTTTGTTGTTGTTATTTTCTTAAATGATGAACAACTGTATGTCCAGCTATAGCATCATTTATTGTCACAATTACTTTTTAAATCAAATGTACCAGATGCATCTGACTGACTGACTAATTGGAGTTATTTACTCTCGCTACCGGTCGTAGACATATGACCGAGCATGACTTATATTATCATTGTGCACTTAAAGTTTATGATGTGCAAGAAACAACAAGATGCATCGGTCAAAGCCTTTCAAATATATGTATACACACATGATTACACGTTTTAATAACTTAAAGATACATTAATTTTGACAGGGCATGTATTTCATTTTTAACTGCGATCTCCTCCATGGTTGATTGGTTACAGTCTTACTTGTTATCATTAAACATATCCTTAATTTAGAATCATGGGCTCGAGTTTAACTATCTTCCATGTCTACTAAGCTTATTTGAAGAAGTTGGCAGTTTCGTAGATGTATAGTACACGTCATTCCCTGAAACGATGGTTGTTCAAGATGTAAATAACCGATATACTGTTGAAACAGAGCGTTAAAACGTAGTGACAAGAAATACTATTAAAGTCTGAGTTTATTTCGGCAGGATACATCTTTGAGAACCTCTGAAAGAACGTCAGTCTTCTAGCTTTATTTCTTAAAAAGACGTTTTATAAGATCATTTTAAAACGTATGAAGACATCACAAAACTCGTAGAACATACAAACTAACCCCGTAAACACGATTTACGGTGTGACCGTCACGATAAAACTTGTTTATTTCAAAGAAATACTCTTTCTTACATGGAAAATGCTTAATATTGCATGTCCGTCAACGGAAGCATTTTGAATGTTTGACGGACAAAATGGCAGCTAATAACCACGTTCGTCACATGTATCAGCTAGCTGTTTGATTGGTCTGATAAGAGATTCTTATCTGTCAATCAAGAACCTGGCGTAAGGTCAATTAGTCACCAGAGTGTACCTTATTTGAGGCGTCCTTGAGCCTCCCTTAAGGAAGCCTTTCCCCGAGTATGAGTCGAGGTGGAGTTCGAGTGACGACTCTGAATGTAGCCACAAGATATTTTCTTTCCTATGCAGTAACCTATAACTCTTCTTGCTTCTCTTTCATACAGTTTTTTTCTACAACAAACTGGTCATTACTGATTCATGAGAAGTACTAAAAACCAAAATCCTGCAAGTTGGTACATGCAAGCCAAAAAAAAAAAAGAGTTGAAAAGCCGCCTTTATGTTCATTACCAATAAATTTTCATCGGATTGTATTTTGGTTTTGGATATGAATCTGGTTAAACTCTAAAATTCCTTTCTGCACCTTACACCATCCCGATAAAACATGTTTGTAAAGCATTAGAATGATCAGCCATTGCAAAATACTGTGCTACTTTACTAATTTGCGAGTCATGAATAATTGGCTGTACTATGCTGATACTGTTATTTTAATGTTGTTGTTTTTATTTAACTTTTGGATAGTGGGGTTACCTCGTTCAGAGCTATTAAAGGTCATTATTGGATGTTATGATGATGTAATATTTATCAAAATATTTAAAACAAGATATGTTTGTAAAATACGAATGCCCCCCTTGATATAATCAGTAATAATGAAAAAGTCGAACTATGCAAGGAACCATTTGGCATACATTCATCAAAGGATACGGAATGACCGAAAAAAACATATCAAGATGCTAGGCCTGCGTTTTCGAGTTAAACGGTCTGGAAACCGTTTTACGATTCTCGGTCACTTTGACCTTGATCTTTGACCTCAACATCAATAGGGGTCATGACCGGCCTTCACATTAAGTTTCAAGATGCTAACCAAAGCGTTCTACAGTAATTGTCCGGAAACTGTTTTACTATACCGGATCACTGTGACCTTGACATATGACCTCAAATAGGGGATATTTGCTGGTTGACCTTCGACCTTCTGAACTCAAAATCAATAGGGGCCATCTGCTGGTCATGACCTTGCTTTATAAAACCAGAAAAGAAACCACAGCAAAGTGGCCCAAGTTCCAATTACGCTGGCAACGCTTGTCTGGTCTGTACGCTCGCACATCTATATTTGGTTACTGGCATTTCACACAATGTTTGGCTAAATAAGCATAATATTTGGACAAACTGGGTGTTGCAGTCAGATAAAACAAAACTCCCTAACTCTTCAACTTTTGTTAGGTTCAAGTATGCATGGTAGTCACACTGGGGTCTAAGCAGGTTCGTCACAGGGTCGGTCGAGACTATACTTAATAGTAAAAAGGAAAGCCGACGCTGGTTTGAGCAAATTTTGAATTGATCCTCTTTGAAATTTCAAATTTTCGATGAAAATGAATGCCAGGAGGAAACTTATGTGTGCTGAGAACTCTTCAATTTTTTAATAATGTATATTGTACTATCGCCTTTGAGTTCATTTTTAAACTAGAGCTATCACTAAATGTGATTAATACCCCCAAAAGGATTGCTTTATAAACTGAAGAAGTTCGTAGTACATAATACCTTGCAACACAAAAGAGATATTGTTCTTAGCAGTTCCTCTCATTGTGCTTGACCTTGTATGAAGTTGTACTGATTCCAACTTGTAGTTTTCGAAAAATGCTCCAGACAGGGAAAAGTAACAAGGGCAAACCCTGTAAGTCAAGATGGTTATGGTTACGTGCTGCCTCCTCTCACTGTGCTTGACCTTGTATGAAGTTGTATTGATTCCAACCAGAGTTTTCAGTTTGCTCCGGACAGGAAAGTAAAAGGGTAATACTCTGTAATGAGTCAAGATGGGGTTATGGTTCCTGTGCCTGCCTTCCTCTAAATGTCTTGACCTTGTATGAGGTTGTACTGAATCACTAGTAGTTTTCAAGTTATTTTTTCGGACAAGGAAAAGTAACAAAGGGCATACTCGGTAATCTCAAGATAGAGTTTAGTTCTTGTACTGCACTCCTCTGGTGTGCTTGATCATTGTATGAGTTGTATTGAATTCCACTAGTGTTTTCAGTTATGCTCCGGACAAGGAAAAGTAACAAAGGGCAATACTCTGTATTAGTCAAGATGGAGTTGTTCTTGTGCCTGCCTCCTCTCAATGTGCGACCATATATGAAGTTGTATTAATTCCACCAGAGTTTTCAAGTTTGCTCTGGACAAGGAAAACAACAAGGGCAAACTCATAAATACTCAAGAAGGTTTGTTCTTGTACCTGCCTTCCTCTAGTGTGTTTGATCTTGTATGAAGTTGTATTGATTCCAACTAGTAGTTTTCAGTTATGCTCGGACAAGGAAAAGTAACAAAGGGCATACTCTGTAATTGTCAAGATGGGTTATGTTCTTGTGCACGGCCTTCCTCTCAATGTGCTGACCATTGTAGAGTTGTATTTCCACCAGTAGTTTTCAGTTATGCCCGGACAAGGAAAATGCACGACCGCCCACCGACCGACCGACCGACCACCACCACCGACCGACCAACCACCGGGTGACTCCTATATACCCCCCTAAACTCGGTATAACTATGAGAATACTTCTCATAATTGAGCAATCCAGTCAATTTTCTCTGACACTAACATCAAGTATTTTATAGTCATTGATTACATTTAATTCCATATCACAAATATTCTTGGACACAGTCATACAACTTATAGGGTAAAATAAACAAGTCATAGTTCAATTATATACTTGTCAAAATAGACTAAACTCCTCCATGTTAAAAAATCTTGAACTGTCACATTCAACCAGCTGTCTGTGTCCTGGTAAGAAGATAGAGAGCAATCAACTGACCAAATTCTCCAGCACTGTATTTAGAAGGAAAACATTATATAGTAGGGTACGACCAAGTCTAACAGCTTTCTACCAGAGATTGTACAGGTAGGAACAGGTCATCCATTTCACCTGTTCTGGTTAAGTGACCACACAATAGCGAACGAACGACAAGTAGAAGCTTACACAGCTGACTCGTATCAGCACTAACGCCAGTGTACAAATATGACCATCCAGTGCAATGCATTACTTTAGCTTGATTTTTTGTCGAGTCATGTACGGCTCCGTGTTACAAAGCATATCCTGTCACGGTTTGTTTCTGTTTAGGAGCCTGGAAAGCTAGTGCGGAACACATCAGGGTGATACCAATTCCAGCAGAAGTCATGTAGAAACACCAAGACACTGAACAATCACCTGAAATAAAGCATAGAAAGCTGATAGGTGCTCTTCCTATGATGGATATTAGTTAACACAAAGGTCGCATTTGAAATTAATTGAATCGAGTTTCACCTTTAACATTTATGTATCAACACGACCATGTACATTATCGACCCTAAGCCAAACTGACACGAATAAGAGGTGTGTTTCTTACAAGCAAAGTTGCAGGACTTCGGTTGTCATGCGTTGTTTATACGGTCATTAAAGTTTCATCATCTGATCGGTGTAAATATCTTGAGTAATTCATTTATCTATTAACTTTCACTATCCTGAAGTATTACATTACCGAAGAACAGTATGCGTTACCAACGAAACAATAAACAACAAGGAAATGCGTTCAATATCAAATAATGAACATTGAAACAAGCATGATTTACCTAAATGATACGATTTTGAAGTGTTTCCACATGCTTGCTGGACCTCTGGGTTATCCCAACCATTCGGATAAATACCAACTCCGGTTGCCATAAGTAAACCTGTAAATGTATGTTAATATTAAACACTGCTCTTCTGCTCAGTTGTATTGGAGAACTTTGTATTTGTCTGCCTTGGAATGTCTAAAGAAATTTGCCCTGAATTGACCGACACAAAGCTTGTTTGTAATCTAATATGTAATAAAAGCCAAAGTAAGCACTACAAATTAATTTATTTTAACTCGATTGTGAAGAAAGCTTAAAGCTTATCGAATCAGTCCGCTTCCTGGAAAAACCAGCACTGGTGTCATATGAGTAGGTTTGTGGGGATCGAACCCGCACCCTCCGGGATGAGTGGCAGACACATTAAAAGTGCTTTTCAAGCCATTCACCGTGTTTAAGTATCTTTAATGACCATATAAGAGCAATTGGAACTATAAAATATTACTATGGGTATGTCGGACACTAACATTATAGCGAGCACAGCCAACTGCTTCCTACATTATGTATTATTATATGATTCATATAACACCATATCATTAATTAATAGCTATCATTAACATCTGTTCAATTCATCCATTGTTAGCAAACGGTACAGGAGTCGTCTTTCATACAAAGGGGTTTTGTTTCCAGAAGAAGAATACACGTTACTCAACGAAAACATTAACTGAGAAATTCTAGATTGAACGACGCCATATTGGTAATTCCCTGCTGCTTATCATGACGCTGCTCAAAATATCTGATTTAACAGCACAGTCTGTTTCTTTTAAGTACGCTCTTTTTCATTTAACTACACTTCTGTCCTATTGTGTGAAGACAGCTTCAACACACTTGAAAAAGCTTCAGGGGCTTTATATGAATGTTTATAAATTTTATATCTATAGAAGCATTTACAAAACATCATTATCTATGTAAAATAAGGTACTGTGTGTGCCTTGTTTCGCCAGATTTTCTTTTCGATGTGATGAAAAATACTGTCTATTGAAATCAACCTTGCCTGTGATATTAACTTCTTGAACAGAGAAAAGACAATTATGAAGTGTAAAAAAATAAATAGCCCATTTTTGTTAAAATTAGTGGAGGATTTTAACTATTATAAACTATTGAGCTTAAAATCTTAAATTACAGCTTTTAGTCACAGAAATGCAATATTGTATATCTTAGATATGAAATATTATCAGACGGTTTGATGTCGATAGCCCTGATTTTTCATTTTTTAAATACGAGCAAAACATATACAAATTATACAATGAAAGTGCCACTGTACACTCACTTGTTGCAATGACATTTTGACAGATATTCAGTGCGAGTTTTATAGTGTTATGTTAATGTAATTTTCGGGTTATAAAGGTCTAGCTGAGTCGGCGCGCGCAGTTTACCACGCTAATGTTTGCTTCTAGTTGACATAAAATACTTTACTTATGTTATTACTTTTGATTGTTTATGATTAATTTCTATACGAGATTTTATTTAAGAAGAGGACAAAATATAACATACATGTACTAAACTTAAAATGAACGAACCTGAACACATCTGTAGAATTCCCGCCGACCGTGCTACCGTCGGAATGGCCACATCCTTGACGCAGATACCGAACATGGCGGTCAATGACACCAGTAAACACAATCCACATGAAACACCGATCACAAGTGTAGCAATTTGCCACGACGTGCTTGGAATGTCCGGGAATGTTGTGTAACGCCCACCCTAACCCATCGTCAGTTGGCCCTGGATTTATCGCCGGGTAGTCGCGCCAATCCGAAATGCGGGCGTTGTCCAGTTTCCATGTTTTAACTTGCCAACAACTGGAGATAACAGAAGAAATAAAGGACGAAAATGCCCAGAAAACACCAAGACCTGATAGTCCAGACATTTGATAGTGTGATTAATCCATCAAATAGTTCACGTAACTATTCATTTTACACCTTTCTTTGACCATTTCGTTTTAAACATATTATTAAATCATGTTGCATATTTTGTATACGAACATATATTTATTCCTGTCATTTTTTAGATTAATTTTACTGAAACATTTAATATTTCGCTTACACTTAACACTTAAATCTCCATATTTATCAATGCACTTTACATCTATTCATTACTTTATTTACCAAGTCATTAAATCATTTATATGTGTAACTTACATCCTGTATTTTCACAAAGGCAACAAAAAGTCAAACTATTTTGTAGCAGGAGAAATCTGAAGTGAGCAGTGTTGGATACAAACATAATATTTCAGCATGTCCTGCTTTTATCTTTCACTAGCAGAAGTGTATTCAACAGTTTCAATTAACTTCAAGTGTTGTTCCGTCTTACTTTGAAAAAAACAAACTGCTGTTTTCTGTATCGCATTTCCTATAATGACAGAAATATAAGAGTCGATAAGAACGTAATCTTGACATGAGGAACAAACATATTTAGTAATTGTAATTTAAACGCCTGTTTATGTCACAAACTACACTACACAAATTGAAAAGAATACAAAATCAACTATAATTGTATTCTGTACTGACTGTAAAATATACTTCCAAAAGTGTAAGTAGATGTATATCAACAATGAAAAATATAACACTACAGTCAAAACTGATATGCGAACGTATCTACGGTGTGGCTTCCCATTCACCTGTGCAAAATTACAATTATACCTTTGATTTGAAGCAAATTTTATAAAGGTCCGTCCATAAGAGCAAATATGTTAGCTTGAATTTGTGGAGACCTTCCAATTATACCCTTTTTCGGTGCAGCTTATATAGCGCCACTACATACTTTCACATTCTACTCTATAGTTTGACCACGAAAATAAATGTGGCTAGATTTCAATTACATAAATGACTACTTTAGATATGTAGTACCTTCTAAACACTAATAGCATTTCCAAGTTTAAGAATATTCCACTGAAATTCGCTTTCTGCTTCCTTTCCCCCTCGAAATTTACATCTTGCTTCGTCATTTAGACGAAAGAAAATGAAATGAAATATCGATGTAACAATCAGTAAATGACGGTTGTTGTTTAAGATTTAACAAATTGTTGTATTTGATGATCTGGCAACCTTTAAAATCGTTTGTGCCGCCTATAACTTCATTATCAAATAGCGAGAGAAATGTTTAGTCTTGATAACTTTATTATCTATTTCATTGTTAGTAAGAAATGTGAATAAACACATAAATGTACACACGCGTCTATATTCAGCCATGCTGAAAAAATCAACAGAAGTTGAAACACGATTAAACGTTTGAAAGGTATCAAAAAATCAAATGAGAACAAAATAAAAGTGTGTACGTCTATATATTGCATAAATTATTTTTGCTTCCCGTTGATATTAAAGTATCTGGTTGATACCGGGAATAAAAACATCTTGAAATCATCATTGCTTAAAACACCGGTTTTCATTTTATTTATGATGCAGACGTTTTCAAGGAAGTCAATGCTTTAAAAAGTCAAATCAAATCTCAATGCAGCTGCTTCTCTGTATCTTTTAGCGAAATTAAATATTTTCTGTCTAATCTGTTCCCGTCGTATTCCTCTCAAATAAGAAATCAGATATAGTTTCGAACTAATATCACGTTTGCTTATTCTGCTATTATTATTATGCTAGCTATTTTCCTCTATAATCCACAAGTGCTTTAACTGTTTTGATTGCATTGTATTGTTATAAAAGGCTATGGTGTTTAATTCGCATGCAATATTCTCGAAGCTTTTATCATGTTGACACATATCATTTATTAACGACATAACATGTGAATTACAACACGCAATCTAAGCAAGCAAATATTCTAAGTGAACATGAAACGGTAAACATTAAAAAACATTACAAAATAATTCAATATTATAAAAACGCCTTTGTTGTTTTCGTGTTATTAAATTAAGAACACATTTATATGCAATATGTGCTAAATTCTTGTCCAAGTGACTTTCCTTTAGAAATGATAAAATAGGTCAACTATATTACAAACACAGCACTCGCAAAAAAACCACACAAGAACTCGCTAGCCAAACAGCACCACTACACTATCAACTACAGCACTAACCAAGCATCATCAAACACAGCACTCGCCAAGCAACATCAAACACAGCACTCACCAAGTATTATCAAACACAGCAATCGCCAAGCACAATCAAACACAGCATTCAGCAAGCACCACCAAACACAGCACTCGCAAAGCACAATCAAACACAGCACTCACCAATCACTATCAAACACAGCACTGGCCAAGCCCAATCAAACAAAGCACTCACCAAGCACCATCAAACACAGCACTGGCCAAGCCCAATCAAACACAGCACTCGCCAAACACCATCAAACACAGCACTCGGTACAGCACTCGCCAAGAACCATCAAACACAGTTCTCGCTTAGCATCACCAAACACAGTACTCGCTAAGTGCCACCGAACACAGCTCTCGCCTAGCACCATCAAACACAGCACTTGCCAAGTACCATCAATCTCAGCACTGGCAAAGCACTATCAAGCACAGTATTCGCCAAGCACCATCAAACACAGCACGCGCCTAGCACCATCAAGTACATCACTCGCCAAGCACCATCAAACACAGTTCTCGCCAAGCAACATCAAACACAGTTCTAGTCAAGAACCATCAAACACAGTACTCGGCAAGCACCATCACACACATCACTCGCCTAGCATCATCAAACACAGCACTCGCCAAGTACTATCAAACACAGCACTGGCAAAACACAATCAAGCACATCACCCGCCAAGCACCATCAAACACAGCACTCGCCAAGCACAATCAAACACAACACTCGCCAAGCACCACCAAACACAGCACTCGCCAAGCACTACCAAACACAGTTCTCGCCAAGCAACATCAAACACAGCACTCGCCTAGCACCATCAAACACAGCACTTGCCAAGTACCATCAAACACATCACTGACACAGCACAATCAAGCACAGCACTCGCCAAGAACCATCAAACACATTACCCGCCAAGCACCATTAAACACAGCACTCGCCAAGCACCATCAAACACAACACTCGCCAAGCACCAACAAACACAGATAATTCCATGTACCATAAAATGCCGCGTTTATCAACAACCAGATCCAAACACTCAGACGAATAACTACTGCAAATAGGAAAAACGTTAGCCAGGGTATTCCTTTAAAGGCGTTTCCATTGCTTGATTTATCAAAACTTTTTTCTCTCCCGCCAACAATAAATACACACCTACTATGTGATTGAAATAATGTAACTTGAAATAGCTAAGCTGGTTGACATAATAAAATGAATGTGAAAATAAATATACTGTTGGTAAAGTGAAGTTTTTTTTCCAAATTATCACACTAATATTTGTATGTAATAATCAAAACCATTGACCGTGTATCGTTAATAACAAGTCAACGACCATCGTAAATATTTCTTTTGATATTGTCGCAATTAACTTTAAAGCAATTATACTAGCATTTAAAACAAGTATAAGATTGTCGCTCTTCCTCAGATCAGAAAATTATTCATGTGCATCTTAGCATACCATTTTAAAGAAAAAAGGTCTTGCAGGCACAATTTTCACTGCTTTTCTTGTACTTCAATTTACAAATGTACTTCAAACATTTTCCAAATTATATACAGCTGTTCAAATTTCTAAATATATGTTAGGTGATCGTCTGTGCTGCAATTGGTTAACTAGGCAGGTTTTCCATATCCGTTATTTATAAAGAAAGTTCAACTCAATTTTGGTTAAAATGATAAAAATCACAGATTCATCTAATGCAAACTATGTACAAGGATGTGATAATGCAATTGTTATTTCTTGGGCATCTGTACTACATTTTGGGGCTATTCTTTGGGTTTGAAGAATATTGGATTTGTAAAGCCACGGTTAGGAAAACGATTCACATCATTTGAAAATTTAACTTTGTACATTCAAAGGAATAAAAAGAGAAAAAGGGTTGTCTAAATTATGTTACCATCATGTAGTCGAAACAAAGTATCATTTTATTTTGAGATGCAACAAATATAATGATGTTCATAATCTGTGTCTAGTCTATAATGATTAGATATAATTTTGAGTCAGAAACGGCATAATAAATTTACTTTTGTATATATGCTTATTATTCAAAATAACTAATCCCCTAATCCAAATACAAGATTTTCATCAAAATTGAATTCACTTTCTTTAATACAAAATACCTATACAACTGTACCTGTTTGTACGAGGAAAGTCAAAATTAAAATGTACAGCCTAAAGATTATTCCAATATACAGTTAAGATCTCCAAAGAGTTGATAATTCCAAATCATAAACCCAGACAAATAGCCATTCACATGAATATTCAAACACCCAAACTAATCACCCTGAAAACTGGATTCCTGACTTTGCCTGCCCTTTCTGAGCTCTTATTGGCCTGGGGACTGAAAGTCTCCAAGGCCTAAGTTAGTATACCACATTTCAAACCCTGCAAGAATTTTAGCCGTGCTATGTGCGAATAACAACTGTAAACATGCGCTATGCGAAAGTAGTGCAAGACAGACCAGATCAATCTTCTGTTTGAATGCCGCATATAAGAACATGTTACAAATAAAAATAGTACATAAAACTTCAAACGACTGCAGGAAGGTATACAGCTTACGGGCTGCATTACACATTTTTTCTGTTTTAGAAATTAATGCGCTGTTAGCTGATTACGGAAGATAATCATATGCATATCACGGAAAAGTACGGATATTTACGGAAATTTACGAAAACGTAAACGAAGCTCGATATAAGAGTTTGTAGTTTGATTTTCAAATTTCCGATGTTATTTCACTGACAACTTTTGTTATTTACGAACGATAACATATATATTTACCTAAAAATAAATGTCTCTAAAAAAAGATATAATTTACGTACATTCCCGAAAAGGAACTAACGTGATCAAATTCACCCGCCATTTATCGAGGTCGCTGCATGTCGAGGACCAGTTAACGGTTTCACTGATTACAACTACAAGGTACCCAGAACCATTTTTGGTTTTTAACCCAGAACCATTTTTGTTTTCCCTCTGTTATACACTATTTATATTTCATTGCTGGTATTGCTTTGTTTATTTCTGTTTCAAGGTCTTGTCATTGGTACACAATAATTTTCGATCCACATCATCAGATCATATCGCTTGAAGTTGTACAAAGCGCAGATCCCGCGAATTATTTGTACTGGCTTAAACATTTTATAATGTTGACTATGTGATTATTTTTCATTTAACATACATTTCATAATAAAACAAACTTCCCTGTCACCCATATATTTGTGAACATTCATTCTGTGTCATATATTGAATTTCGTCCTCTGCACATTTCGACCCGCGCTTTAGGTAAGATTCAACGCAGAACACGTAGGTGAAAAGTTGTTTTTCGGGGAGTTAACCTATAGCCCCCAGGCCTTCAGCGCTCACAGCGCTTTGATTTTGATATTTAGAATCATCTCAAATTCGGACTGACGCCTTCCATTCCTGAAACTAGACAAACTGTTTTGGCATTTTTTATATTGTCAGCTCGCAGTGTGTGTCTGTTTGACGGTGCTTAACAAGAGTCTGCAATTAGATATTCCCCTCTACATAATGTTTGAACAAAACAAATGAGTTCGTCTGCAGTTTCTATTTTTGTTGGTTTAACAGGGTTGTCGTCTTTACTTAATTAAATTAGGTGATGTTGCAGAATATGCAATAGGACGTTCGTTGCTTTTGTCTACTTTTCTACTATTTATCTATAGGTACATATACTCCTAAATTATCTATAGGTACATATACTCCTAAACGGGGGTTTTCCGGAAATTATTTCTAAACTGTGTCATAAATCTTAAATTCTCAAGTCAACATATGCACAACCCATGTTGAGAAAAAACAGAATTTCATTGTTAGAATGTCAATTTGACAATTCAAAAAATAACTAAGATTTTCGATTACGAATGGAATTAGGTTTACAGCTTTTGAGATTTAAAATCTCAAAACTAATAAACCTAATTCCATTCGTAATCGCTTCACTTCGAACATCTTAGTTCTTATTTTGGTTTTTCAAATTGTTTGTCGATTTTCCCCCGAATTGACCTTTTCAGAGCACAAGACGTTTAAATATCGAGTTACTATGCATCAATATTTAACCTATTTTAAAAGAAATGATACTTAAACCTTGCTCATTTGTGGATCTGTATTATACAGTATATTTTTCTGTCCAAGTGAATTTAGAAAGACATTGTGTACATGTGAGGAGGATTGTACAAGTGTGTGATTCAACACCTCGGTACATTCATGTACGTGTTTGTTGAGAATTATAGCCAGCAAAACATAGATGTATACGGGGTGAAAGGAATAAGTGAAATATTGCTTTTGCAGCAATTGTTCTACTTTTAATGTACATTCTGTTACTTCGTGAAATATTTCTTTGAGTATGAGTACTTGAAAATTATCACGTTTATCATCGAAAATTTCTATAGAGTTACCGTTAATTTGTCTGACATAAATAAACGTTTCCTAAAATGAAAAACCAATTAACCAACTTATTTACCGTTAATTTGTTTGACATAAATAAACGTTTCCTAAAATGAAAGACCAATTAACCAACTTATTTACTAAAGTTGTACCATGACTAGCACCTGTTGCACCAATTCATCCCTTCCATAAAGGTTTAATATTGATTGCGAGGCACGTAAAAACGTCTGCATAAAATATCAGGACAATGATAATATTTCTAACTAAAATATGAGATTGGTCGGCAATTACTGAGCTCGTAAAGGTCTCGCACAATTCTCTATTTTCTAGTTTCCATAGAAACTGTAACTATTAAGATAATAATGTATTTCTGCAACAAGACGCTAAAATATTTTTTCTATGAAACTCGTTCTTCTAATGACAGTATCATCATCTAGGAACACCATGAATTCGATCATTGCATGTGGGCAATTGACTTCCGAAACGCACAGTTTCATGAAGGGATCCTTTAAACTTTTGCGAGTAGTTAAAATGGTTGAGTCAAAAGGCGAATGGAGACGTACATGTGTAAATGGTAATGCAGATACAAGATAATACGTTATTTCAGCGAACAACATCATTCATGTCAGACAGGATAACTATATCACTACTCCACATTGCATTTCACGTCGTTTTTCTTTTCTATCAAATCGTTGAATTTCCGTGCAATCAAAAAAGGTTTGAAAAGACGTTTTGGTTTCACAATAGCATAGTTATTACATGCATTTATGAAATGACAACTGTTTAATTGCTGACTTGGTATTATATGATAAATATAATGGAAACCAGCGTTGTCAAGTTTTTGACAAACATAGCTATTCAAGAACAATTGGCTGCTAAGAAAAGACGGGTCAAGGTGTGACGATATTTGAACGAAGAAACTCCGGTGGATATTTCGAAATTAAAATTGATGGAAGCCGGACGACGGCACAGGGAATATTAAAGTATCAAAATGTGTTTGAATTTAAAACAGACAATGTTCCAATCGAATATGAACATACTCGTCTATTTTCAATACTAATAGCAAAGGCGACAAATGACAAGCTACAGACAAAGAAACAACAAGCTTTTATAACGAAACATGGACAGCTGTATTCGAGAGGTGATCACAATATTACTGCAATTGGTCCAACACTGGATGAAGTACCCGCCATTCGAGGTCATTGCCCGTCTATAAGAAACAACTTGTGTGGGCGGGGGGTCAGGTTCTCTAGATGGCCTTCAGAAGATTTAGTAGAGAAAGATTTGTGTTGTTCTGTTGAAATAACAAGACACACGAATGAGGTTTACACTGGTGAATGTGTCTCGCCGTAGCTGAACTTACACTAGTTGGGTATATAAATGACACGCAAATTAAAATCTATATTGCATTAACATAATTTTAAACCGATCTGCAACGAAATTATCACATGTCCTGTGTTGATTAATGTAAAATTGTCACACATCAGCCGGCAGAAATAAGCTTTGCTGACATACTTCGAGATGCGCAAGCGTATCTAAAGACATCAATAGAAGAAATCCAAAATGACACGATTCCTGCTAGACGTATGCGCGAGAAAAAAATAACGGAACAACAAAAGGTCAACTGAAAGGTCAAGAGGGGCTTGATGTCAACTTGTTTGCATGTGGGCAACTATATGACATGGGTATACAGATAGCAGCAAATTCAAATCTGGATTGCGTGTGCATGACAGTTAACAAAACAGTGTATGAAATTCACAAATGTTCATTGTACCTGGTAAACTATGGGATAGTGTCTTAAAGTCGGATCAAAAGGTGCCGACATAAGATTACAGTTTATTCCTGTTGTATGAATTGTGTTGTGTTGTGTTGTGTTGTGTTGTGTTGTGTTGTGTTGTGTTGTGTTGTGTTGTGTTGTGTGGCACGGCCGGCACGGCACGGCACACCCACCAACACGGCACGGCACGGCACGGCACGGTACAGCATTTGTACCGATGGCTGTGGTATTTATACGAGACAATTTCCAAACTGCCAAATACAACCAAGTGAATCTGTCTAAAATATAGAGAGATTGAATGCAACGTAGTTTTCTGGAACCCAGTAATCTGTTATAGCTAATAGTTTAACGAAATCAAATTACTTAATAGGCGACAAAACAATATTATATTCTTGTGTACACGTATAACAAAACCTGACCAGAATGCAGTTATTTGCATTACTAATAACAAAGCCCTTAAAAAATTCCCCTATTACAGAATTTTCTTTTAATCAGCAGAAATGCATAACGTTCTGGTGTTTTATAGGCATGGTTGTTCCGACATGTTAGCATGGAATACTCAGAATTAACGACTTGCTGGATAAATAATGGGGATAATATACACCAAGGATGTTTCATTAACAAGACTATATTGATCGCCAATTACCGTCATGTCTTTTATCATTGCCTGTGAAGGAGTGATGTATTTTATAAAACATATTATACCGCATAATGTCAGAGTCATGTGCAGCTCTAAACATCAACTGTAAGAGTTCTTAACATTGCACTTATTGTCAAGCCTTTGAGGCTGCTGCGTGGTCAGCTTACAGTTTGAGGTTTCAGTCTTCGGTTTCAGTCTTCGGTTTCAGTATCTATCCAGAGTTGTCGTTCCTTTACAAATTACATACTTTGGTAGGACCGATAATTCTATGAGAGACTACTGCAGGTTTGTAACAAATATTTTTTATGTCAGTGTTTCAAAAATGGTTTAAATGACAGGTTTTTTATCAAGAGGCGACGGAGCAGCATTGTTTTCAAAGAAATACACATCTTATACAAAATTGTACAGGGCAAACTTTAGATAGACGGACACATTTGGCTTATTTAATAGCTACAAAGAACCGGATGTTGCCCCGAGATTGTGAGTGGATTAGTCCTTTTGAAAGGCAAAAAAGGTAATAATAATATTAGTAATTACTTACGTGGGTCTTGCAAACTTCAAATAAAACGTTGTAGTTTAATTATATCGGACTGGCATTTCTTACAACTCTGTTGATCTCAAGCCTACGGTATGTGCACATTCAACATGCTAATTGTTATCCCTATGAACATTACAAAGATACCCATCCACTTTTAAAGTAAACATACAGGTATTACAAGAGAAAAATGATGCTAATAACCAAAAATTTATTTATGCAACCATTTCCATAACGAAACTGTATTCACAGTAACCGTGTCATGTCCACTTTAATAATAAAGTACGCTCATAAAAGTAGATTTCATGTGTTTTATAGACATGTCCATATTGGCGTGAAATAGTGCTGTACTCGACAATAAAGTAAATGAGTATGTTTCTATCGACAGTACTATTGATCGGCATGCATTGTCAATTTATTTTATCAAACAGAATATGTTGTCAGGAGACAATATATTGTAAAATATGTACCATGTATATAAAGGTTGATAAACGCCTATCCGATTGCTATTATGATAATAGTAACATATGTTTAGACACTTATGGTGCGTTTTGTCGCTTTAGGTTCTGTAGCTTATATTCTTGGCTTTAGCTATACTCTAGTGTATACTTCAGTGTGTTGCAAAACCTCCCCAAAGAAGCGTATGACTCTGTTAGCAGAGTATGAAACACTTTAGCCTCATGGATGAGTGACAGACACCTTAAGTGGCTATTCCACCATCACCACCACAGCTGGAGGAGCGCCTCCCGTGTCTCTAAGCAGTACGAACCAGAGCGCCTTTTGGTTGAGTTGCAATTACCAGAAACACAAGTCCTACTGCAAGGGCAACATGAGATAATGTTAAAGATGTAAATGATTTATTGGTAAATGAAATATATTTGCTTACCTCAAGTAATAAATGCATTTAGTGCACAAACTTAAAACTTAAATTCACAATGAAATTATTTGAAACTTCCTAACAAGCGTGATTGATAAGACAACTGAACAATAACTGATTGATAGACAATTGGTCACGTATCGTGTTACATTTGCATGAGCGCATCGCAGCGCATACACTATAAAACTGTTTTGACTGATTTAAATTCCTGCACATTTGTCGCCGAAATGATATAATGTTTATTTACACTTAATAAAGTGATGTAGGGACACATGGATCACTATATTACAATTTATATTAAATAAAGTATATTTGAGCTACACTAGGGTATAAAACGACAGATGTCTAATATTCAAAGTGCTGCATTTTCTGACAGAAAGATCCATGCTGACAGTAAGATGTTTACATATGTTAATAATGATTTGGTTTATACTTCATATTTGAAGTAGATTTCAACTTGATTTTAACGGAGCTATCAGCTTTCCGGGTCATTTCCTAAGACAGTAGCCTTGCTCCAAAGTGAACTAGTAATCTCAGACAGGTACATATTTACACGATCGCTGCCGTACTTACAACAACTGCTACTTGCTATTCAATGTCACATGCCGAGTGTCTTCTTGAATAATTCAAGCAACAATTTGAAAAGCTCTCGAAAATACGTGCAGGCTAGTCAAATATCAGAAACAATACGACGGAATGTCCGTTTTAAGAACGTTCAGATAGTTCAGACATGTAAGTCGGATCATTGCCCGTAGTAATTCTCAGAAATAATCATGTCGAAACGCATATATTTTCCGAAAAGTGATAAAAATCAAAACAAAATAAGTGCATTAAATTAACGTTTCTGAAAATCCTTTTAATTTTTCTCGTGCTTCATAAAGACATTCTAGAAGGAATAGTCTGTGCTTAAGACATTTTACGTTTTTACCGATTCGCTTCATCTCTATGGACATTATGACTTACATATGTTTACTGCACCATTAATTCTTTTCATTGTTTTTCCTACTGATTGTGGAGAAAATAATAATGCGTATGTAAAATGACGGTTGAATTAAAGATATTTCTGACTGAAATTTGAACTCGTTAAAGTACCAGTATTTTTACAGTTTTGCAACAAACGTTCGTCAGGGACATCAATTTTTCACACTATCAGTTGTTACACGGCATAGACGAAATATTAAACACTTCTCATATTAAACAATTTGTGTAAAAACGTCTTGACAAATTCGTTTTCTGTGTAAACACAGTTATCACAAATTACAATGTCAATATATAATGCAGCGTTTTTTTCCAATAGTCTGTGTATTTTGGGACAAATGACATTGATTTTTTCAGTTCTCAAAATTGTTGCTTGGTATTTACAACAAACCTTTACTCTTATTTGTTTATAATTATATAGCCCGAATAGCCTTATGGCAGATATGTTTCTTTATTTGTCTAAATTGGTAAGAAGAAAACTGTAAGAAAAAAGGTTTTATTACAGAAAAAGTATATACTTAACTTGGAATAAGTGTTAAATTGCACTGAGGACGTAATTCTGTTCCCTCTGTTGACTTTTAGAAAGTTTATGAAATATACAGTATTCTAATACAAGCATGTAATTTTAAAGTTTCATTTTACATTCTGAATATCATATTGCACGTCACATCGGAAAAATGGAAGATATTTTTGTTTTGCACCATTCTGATTATGCTTTCGATCGTGAATGTATGATAATAATATAAGTAAACTGATTAAATCAATGTTATGCATCCTGTAAGTATTATTCGTATTGTTATAATCAGATACTAAGGATTATCCTCGATTTAATTATCGCAGAAAAATATAATATAATTCAAACAATGACTGCATACAGGTAGACATACAGGAATATAATTATCGGATAAGGTATATGTTCCCAATACAGCTGCGGTAATAGACAAAAATAAAAAAATAAGTGAGCGGGAAAATAACGATCCGTCTATTTAAATAAATGTACAACAGAGACGCATGCATTAATATTTCATACATGAACGACATCAATACATTTCATTTCCCACAAGATATAAGTTTTCCAGACATTTATGAAGGCTCACAAGTAATATATAAAGATATAAGTCAACTGGAAACAGCTTGGAAAGTATTTGAAGTTATTCATATTGATTCAATTGAATGTGGAGTCGGATTTGACCCAGGGGGTTTCACGTTATTAGCACACGTTTTATCATATTTTAAAACTAAGTTTTTTTGTTAGAAATGTGATCCGTGTATACGAACTAGTGCAACGAGTCTCAAAATGTTTTCCTCAAACTAAGTAGTCTTGTCCTATACCAACCCTAATGACTTTGCTGTGCAATTTGTTCATATAAGGAGAACTGGGTTTTTTTCATAAATCAATTGGTAAACATAGTCTACAATAGTCTACCTATATGGGTAGGTACCAAGATATGGAAGAAGTTATGAACAACGGGTAAAGTTCCGTTATAAGTTATTTAGAGCAGGACCTCTTATTAAAGTGACCTATGCACAATATTTCTTTTACACATACATGTTTAGAAAATCAGGAGCCTGTTTGTGTTATAATAAATAAACTTCATTCTAAAACACACTTAAATTTTTTAACGATAATGTCCTTTATTATAAAAATGTTTCACCCCTAGTATAAAAACTAAAGTTTTAATATAAAAACGTCCAAATTGTGACCAAATTATACAGAAATTATTATGTTATCTTTCACATTGTTTTGATATATATTGTAATAATGTTGACTTTTGTTGACATTTTATTATATGTCAAAACTAAAGAGATTTTTTCACAAGAAGATGGAATGCAACGCTTACAAAGACCTCTTATATGTTACAAACTTTGCAAAACAAAACAGATTGTTCAACCCGTCCATGATGATGTCAGATATATTAGGTTTAAAAAACAGAATCTAACGCTTTAAAATAAAATCATTAAGTGTGAAAACTCAGTGAAGCAGTAGGACTTGTTAAAGAAAAGTGTTGATATTTATTGGTATTTTTTGTGGTTACAATTTGATAAGTGCTCTTCCACACTCACAGCTCCAATTACTCGATTGCCTTTGTTCACTTCAAAATCTAATGAAGTCAAGCTTTATTCTAATAATGACTGTATGGTCTGTTTTAGAAGAGAAATTATACAAGAACATACCATCTTCATCAGGTGAGAAAGTCGAATTAAACCATTCTCTATAATGCAATTATAATACAGAAATAAAAAGAGTATTTACTCTTCCGTACAAAGATAGCTTACATTTATCGTGAGCGTCACTCAAGCTTGTGCCTAGGAATTGCAGCTAATACATTATATATGTTTCTTGTGAGACGACAGAATCCACAGTCTGTGAACGTAAAGTTCTCTGAGGAAAAGCAAAAACAGTTGCATGCTATTACAATAATGGTCCATTGCTTCTATAAATGTACACCTGAGAGTCCTGCATTAATATTTCATACGTGCATGACATCAGTGCAAATGGTATCCCAGAAGGGATAGAAGACGAAATTGTGAGGTCTCGCAGGCAAAATACCAATGTATTTGTTTGCTAAAATATCTGCATTCAGAATTGAATTTATTAGTATTGATTATTTGGTTAAATGGTTTTTTACAACGTTAGGTAATCACAAGACCAGAAATTCATGACATGTATATCAAATATTACTCCACACAAAGACGCGGTAAAACTAAAAAACGGTACGGAATTTTCAAAGATACTCTGAACAACTAAACGTATATAAAGTATGCAATAAAAAATTCTTCGAGAAGGGTATTTTGATGGAAGAAATAGGCTAGTCAATTTGTATTTTCATTATTGGTCTGTGTCATTTACTCTATCTTTATGCGCAGAGATTATAATAATCTGACAGCTCTAATATGTTTCTCTCTACTTTGACTCCTCTGGGACTTTCTATGAGAAATTAATCACTTTATCGAATATAAGTTCATGCAATATTGCCAGACGGCCCGCTCGTTTCGTTTACTGTATTACAACAAATTATAACTGTTAAGGTCTAAACGCATGAAATTCGGTGATAATTTTGTCTGAATATTTCCATGTTAAATGGAAATATCAATAATTCCAGTTTTCATAGCATGCTGGGTTATGCTCTTGAGGGCATCACCCCGTATAACGGTAACTTTCTTTTATGCGTATGCAGCCCTACCGCTTTAGATTAATATCCTCGAAAATATTACACGAGCTATTGAATTTCTCAACTTAAACCTTTTTGATTTACACGGTGGAAGACAAGTGTCTTCTCGTCAGTTCGACATGCTTTCCGAGTACTCTACTCGATGATAAGCCTAAACAACATGTAAACAATAGAAAAGGAGACTTTGAAGAGTAAATATCTTTTGCTTTCGATTTTACTTATACTTTTTATGCATTTTATACATTTTATTTATATATTTCAAAGCTGTTGATTTATAACAAGTCACTTTAACTATCTTTAATATGCTTTTTCTTCTTTTTGAAAGCTTCACATGAAGAAATGTTACTGATAATTTTAGCCAGTTTAAACATCGAAGGCTCTACTCTATCAACGATAACGTAGTCCATTTCATACGGTTTCGGAAATGGTCAGTCACTTTTCTTTGCAGATTGCAAATCCAACCAAAATATATATTTTTAAGACTTCGTCATAAATGCGCACTTCGTCCCTTGATATAGTGCCTAAGCATACGGCATGGAACGGAATATCTATTTTCAACCTAGTTATTCATGTTACTGACTAACTAAATTTGTGTCTCCAGAATTTCTTGGCTATAAGTATGATTTAGCATGTTCAGCTTTCATTCTCAATTAAAGTAAGAATGTGATATTATCACAGCATTATTTCTTCTCACAGACTGAACCTGCACAGTTTCAATTCTCATCAACACTGATCAGGTGGAAAAGAATCAGCATGCAAACTCCAAAAATGGTTTGTACATTCCAAAGATCACTAGAATTCCACGAAATCAATAAGTATGTTTGCATTCCTCCGGGTCTAATCACCAAGGCTGCGACATATGTGTGCCTTTCAATGGCGTTCAGTGTACTGAAATAGCCCTAAATGCCTTGCTGTATTTTGCTGGCCGCAACGACCTTACCCTTCGTTCCAGCGGTTTCTCTCAGTCCCATGCCGATGAGTTCATACTTATACTGGGCATAATTAGCTTCGACCCTACGTTTCTGTCAACATGCTTAATCCCTCTTATGCATGCTACCCATTGGATGCTTTTTAAACAGTCAACTTGTTGGAATATATGACGCATTGTTTCTGTTAAAATAAAGTGTTTTCGGTACGAAAATGAATGCCAGGAGGGTAAAGGTCGAGTGAGCTTGGTATGGAGGTAAACTCCAGGTTACAAACTTGAAACAAATGTATGTTCGTTTATAGAATTCCTTAATTGTGCATGCTATTTCCCTACCTTCACAATATTACATTCTTTGTAGTATTCAACAGTTTAACAACCTCCCTTGTGAAACATATCTTTTGGCAGCCGTTTTTAATATCTTTTACACAGGTTACGGGTGATAATGAAATAACTAGATTGAAAGTGTTGCATTAAATGCTATCGTAAACCTTTACATTTACACAATTTTATTATACAACCCTGCATGTCGCATGATTTTAGTTTTGTTTTAAATGAAAGGTCTTTTTTCTTAACCTATGTTCTTGCTTAACACAAGCAGCTGGTAAAATTTGATATTGCTTCTTTTCAGTCTGAGGTAAGTACACAGTGAATTAATTAATTAAAACGGTGTTCTGTTTAAGAAACTTTATCGATTCGTTGTATCGATTTCTACATCTTATCTTTATAAACCATAGAATATCCTCCGGTATGAAAACATGTCTTAGTATGTTGGGTTGCTGAGAAATACTCAAAGCGAGGCGTAAAATGGACATGTTTGTGTTGATGCATAGCAACATCGCGTTGTTCAGTTAGTTTCCAGTCTAACAAACCTACAGAGATATGAACTCCTATAGCGCAACAGAATATAAAATACTGTAATTTTGTCATGAAAATTATTAATCTTTTTGTTTAATTATTTTTAATTAGGAGTACTCTCCCGCATTGTATGAAACTTATCCATGTATGTATGTGACCTCGTTTACATTGTATGTATATTTTTTGTTACCTCATGTTGTCATTGTATTGACGTGAAAGTAATGAAAAAGTTGAAAGAGTTTTGTATTTAGTTGCTGTCGATCTTTTAGTTTTTAGATGGTAATGTTTAATAAGAGTGATTTCACTTTGAAAACATGTCATCTTTGAGAATACTTGACTTTTATTAACATATCCGTGCAAATACACAAAAAGTTGCAATCGTGGAAGTATGAACTATCGTGCATCTTTCAATATGTAGAGTCTTTCAACAAAGAGGGAGATTAAAATATCATCATCTTCGTCAAACAAAGTAATTCTGTGTGCATTTTATTTCTTAACAAATCTAACGGTTTGTATTGTTACAATAACCTAACATCTTATTGTCTCATAATCTACACAATGTCGCAGGTTGACATGCAAGTATAATTTGGATCTTTAATTTGTGTTGAAATGGTTTAAAATGCATTCAACATTAATCAAAAGTTAAGGCATATAAACATTTTTAGAAATCGCAAAGGAATGACATTCTACACAAAATAATTCCATTATAAAAAATCATCGCTAAATGAAAAACAGTATGGTTTGCTGTTAAAAAGATTTAAAATATAATACAGCATTGCGGAGAACAGAAATTGGTTATCCGTTATATAATCAAATTATACTTTTTCTACTTAGGAGCCGGAGAACACTTCGGCTCAAGATGTCACAGTTTCTCAAATGTTCAATATTGTATATTGCACTATCGCCTTGCCTTTGAGTTCCTTCCAAACTATAAGAACATTTCCCCTCATTGAGCAATCCAGTCAATTTTCACTGGCACTTACATGAATTATTTTACAGTCATTTATTACATTTAATTCTATTTCACAAATATTCTTCGAAGTCATAAATCCATCCATCAAGTGGTCTCCAGGCATTGAATTGAAAAAGACAATAAGTTTGTTCCGTTACAGAGAAAAGCTAACATGCAGCGTTTGGAGTAAAATGAACAAGTCATAATTTTCAATTACATACTTGCCATAATAGACTAAACTCCCATATGTTAAAAATCTTAAACTGCCACACTCAGCCAGCTGTCCCTGTGTCCTTGTAGCGAGATAGAGAGCAATCATCTGATCAAATTCTCCACCACTTCTGCAGAAGGCAAGCATTTTGTAGTAGGGTACGACCGAGTCGAACAAGTTTCTACCAAAAGCTGAACGGGTAGGAACAGGTCATCCATTTCACCACTTCTGGTTTAGTGACCACAAGGCAACAAACGAACTATCAGTAGAAGCTTTCACAACTGACTCGTGTCAGCACTGACTTCAATGTACAAATGAGATCATCCAATGCAATGCGCCATTTCAGCCTAATCTTTTTTGTCGAGTCATTTACGGCTCTGTGTTACAAAGCATATCCGGTAACGACTCGTTTCTGTTTAGGAGCCTGGAAAGCCAGTGCAGAACACATCAGAGTGATAACAATTCCAGCCGAGGTCAGGTAGAAACACCAAGACAGTGAACAGTTACCTGAAATATAGTATAGCAAAGTGATGGGTGTTCTTCGCATGATGAAAATGTAATACTATACAATGTAATAGGTTATGTAATGCATTGTGGGGAATGCACAAAGGTCGCATTTGACATTAATTGAATCGATGGTCACCTTAAATCGTGATGTAAATCATTCTCTTATTCATATTCACCATCCTAAAGTATTGAATTACCGAAGAAAAGAATGCGTTACCAAAGAAACAATTAGTAAATAACAAGGGGTTGCTTTCAATTTCAAATAATGAACATTGAAACAAACAATCATGTTTTTACCTAAATGATAGGATTTTGAAGTGTTTCCACATGCTTGCTGGACCTCTGGGCTATCCCAACCATTTGGATAAATACCAACACCGGTGGCCATCAGTAAACCTGTAAATATATGCTAATATTAAAAACTGCTCTTCTTTATTTTCTAGTCTGTATATATGTGTAATTGAAACTTTTAATCTACCGTGAAAAAAAAACACAATACATTGTAGTTTAATCTTTAACAAAAAATGAAAAAATATAGTTGTATAGAAGAATTTTGTATTTTTCTGCTTTGGAATAAACTTAAAAGAAGAAATTGCCCATAAAATTGATACAATTTAAAGAATATGAACTCTTAGAAAAGTGTTAAATAAAGTTACCAAAATTATAACCACACTATATAAATTTGTATATCAGTATGAGCATTTTAAACAGTTATGTTGGAAATATTTACGGGTATGTCGGACATTAATGATATATTCGAGCACAGCCAACTGCTTCCCGCATTATGCATTAGTACATGATTCATATAACACCATGTCATTAATTAGCTATCACTAACATCTGTTCAATTTCTCTGTTTTTTCTCTTTGTCACGTTTCTACATCAACAATTTACTCGTATTCATCCATTGTTAGCAAACGGTAGAATAGACGTCTTTCATACAAAGGGGTTTTGTTTCCAGAAGAGAAATACACGTTACACAACGAAAACACTAACTGAGAAATTATAGATTGAACGGTTCTATATCCGTATGTCCCTGCTGCTTATCGTGATGATAATCAAAAATATCTGATTTACCAGCACATGCTATGTCTTTTTAGTGCGCTTCTTTTTCATTTAACTTCGCTTCTGTCCAAGACAGAAACTATTGTGTGAAATACACATGAAAGAACTTCAAGTTTAAAGTCCTACAACTTTATATAAATGTTTATGAATTTTATATCTATTAGAAGCAATAACAAAACATCCTTATCTTTGTGAATTAAGGTACTTTGCCAGATTTGTCTAAAGCACGAGCCAGCACTGTCTATTGAAATTAACCTAATGTATGATATTATTCTATTGAACGGGAAAATAGACAAACATGAAGCGTTAATAGGTAAAAACCTGAACAATGTTTTGTAATAAACAAAGTGGAGGATTTTAATCTAAATTAAACTTTTGAGCTTAAAGTCCTGAATAACAGATTGTAGTCACAGAAATGCAATATTGTCAATTTTAGATATGAAGTACCATCAGATGGTCCCGTTTTTTTCTTTCTTTAAACACTAGCATACATAGCATTTATACTACGAAAGTGGAAAATGTCACAGTGGACTCTATCAGTTATAACTTGTTGCAATGACATTTTGACAGATATTCACTGCGATATTTGTGTGTTGCGGTGAAAGTAATTTTCGGGCTATAAAGGTCATGTTTATCTGAGTCAGTGCGCGCAATTTATCACGGTGGTGTTTGCTACCAGTTGACATAAAATACTTTACTTATGTTTTTACTTTTTATTGTTAATGGTTTTCCACACGAGTTATTATTTTAAGAAGAATAAACATACTAAACTTGATATGACAATTAAATATTGACAGACACGAAGATTAGTATTGAATAGAACGAACCTGAGCACATCTGTAGAATTCCCGCCGACCGTGCTACCGTCGGAATGACCACACCCTTCACACAGATACCAAACATGGCAGTCAATGAGACAAGTAAACATAGTCCACATGAAACACCGATCACAAGTGTAGCAATTTGCCATGACGTGCTTGGAATGTCCGAGAATGTTGTGTAACGTCCACACTCTAACACCATCGTCAGTTCACCTTTGGCATTTATCGCCGGGTAGTTACAGCGCCGAAATATTCCAAAATGTACTGGAACGGTTTGTCTAGATTTTCCACTGATTTGAATAAACATTTGTCCAGTTATCCAGTGTGGCATGAAATAACCAACACTTGAGATAACAGAAGAAATAAATGACGAAAATGCCCAGAAAACACCAATACCTGATAGTCCAGACATTTTGTTAGTGTCATAAATCCATCAAATATCACATGTAACTATTTATTTTACACCTTTCTTTGCCCATTTTTTCTTTAAAATATTATAAACTCGTAGTTTGCATATTTTGTTTACAAATAGCTATTTAGATTTACTGAAACATTTAAATTGTGTTCGTTAATATTCTGATCTCACTAAACATCTTTTGATTAATTTTTAAATCCTCATATTTACCAATGCACTTTACATCCATTCATTACTTTATTTTAACAAGACATTTAATCCAAATCTTTTATATGTGTAAATAACATTTCGTACAAGCAAGAAAAAATACTTGTATTTTGTAGCAGGTGAAAACTCAAATGAGCAGTGATGTATGAAAACAGAGAATATTCCAGCATGCCTTGATAATATCTTTCACTACCACAATTGTTTTCAAACAGTTTCAATTAACTTCAAGTGTTATTCCGTCTTACATTGAGAAACAAACATTTCCATCCAATGTTCGCTCTCGCTACTTAAAGCCACTGTAGAATTCCCAATATCCGATATATCGCAATTATATCTGCACGAATTTGACACGATTGTATTTCTTGTATCAAAGAGTCTTAATTCTCCTGGCTGGTAGTGAAAATGTTTAGCAGTAACACTTCCGATTATTTTGTCATTCTGTTTAAATCTGTGTCACAACAATTTACAAATCACCAATTCCGACGTTTGTTCCGGTTGTGGTTATTTAAGCGTTTCCGCAAGCTCGTTCCAACTGCCGTTTTCTGCATCGAATTTCCTGTAATGACAGAAATATTAGAGTCAATTAAGAACGTAAACTTAATATGAGGTACAGACATACTTAGTAATATTGTAAACGCCTGCTCATGTCACAACCTTCACAACACAAGTTCGCTGTTGAAAACAATACATAATCAACTGCAAATGTATTCTGAACTGACAGTTAAATATGCTTCCAAAATTGTTAGTCGAATTATAATGACATTGAAAACCATAACATTGCAGTCAAACGTATCTACGATGTGGCTTCCCATTCACCTGTTTAAAATTCCAGTTATACCCATTTTCGGTGGAGCTCATATAGCTCCACTGCATGCGTCTTAATCATTTCCTTCACATTTTACACATAGTTAAAACTTGACCAAGAAAACAAACATGGCCAGATTCCAATTACATAAATGACTACTTGAGGCATTTTGTATATCCTTCAAATCACCAGTATCCTATCCGATCCAACTTCACTTGCATTTTTACATCTTGCTTCGTCATTGAGCCGAAAGAAAGTGAAATAAAATACCACCAGCTGTAAAAATGAGTAAATGACGGTGGGTGTTTAAGTTTTTAAGTTGTTGTATTTGATGACCTGGTGGCTTTCAAAACCGTTTGTGTCGGGTATAATTTCATTATTTAGTAGAGCGAGAAAAGTTTTAATGTCGATATCTTTATTATTTATTACATTATTAGTAAGAAATGTGAACAATCACTAATATATACACCAGCGTATATATTCAATCATGCTGCAAAACCCGTTCAAAATAAGTTGAAACACATTAAAACATTTTAAAGATACATGTTTATAAAATCAAAAGAAAACACAATAAAGGAGTGTACGTCTATTAGTATTTGTATGAGTTAAACGCCCATTCCGACCGTATTTTAGTTATTTTGACAGACGGACAGTTCTTTAACCATCGTTCTTTGAAATAACCAGTCCTAGACTCCTATTCGCCGTAAGAAACTGCCAACTTTCTCACATAAAGAGACATGTTTCGAACCCATGACCCTCACAGATTGAGAGATTCTAGTCAAAGACACTAACCACTCGATCACGGAGGCGGACGATTGTATATCTATTTATTGCATACCCGTTGATATTAAAGTGTCTGGTTTATACTAGAGATTTAAACATCTAGAAATCACGATTGCTGAAAACACCTGTTTAGATTTTATTTATGATGTAGACGTTTTCCAGGAAGTAATTGCTCTAAAAAACTTCAAATCAAATCCCAGTAAATCTGCTTTTTTATATTTTTTAACTAAATTAAATATTTTCTTATTAATATGTTTCTGCCGTATACCTTTCAAATATGAATTCGGAAATAGTTGCGAAGTATTATCACGTTCGCGTTTCCTGCTATGATTTTTATGATAGCTAAACAGTTTTCCTCTATAGGATCCACGAGTGCATCAAGCGTTTTGATTGTATTATACTGTTATAAAAGGCTATGGTGTTTAATTTGCCTGGGATATTCTCGAAGCTTATTTTGTGTTGACATACATGTACATGTATATAGTTTATAAACGACATTACATATGAACGATAATACACAATCTAAGCCAGCAAATATTCAAAGTGAACAGAAAATGTTAAACACTAAACATATTAATTCATAAAATCGCTTAAGTTGTTTTCGTGTTATCAATCAAGATCACCTGTATATGTCACTTGTGTCAAATTCTTGGACAAGTAACTTTCCTTTAGACACTATAAACTGAGTTATCTATGTAACAGAGGGAAACTTTTACGTAAGCTACTCAATCCTGCTTCTATCGTCAATCGTTTTAATTTTACTCCGTTTTGATAAACATATTTTGATTTCATAACATTTGTTGACTGGTACTGTCAATGATGAATTGCCTTAAAAGTAAACTCTAAGCACAGTCAAACATAACACTCGCCAAGCACCATCAGCCACAGCACTCGCCAAGCACCATTAAACACAGCATTCGCCAAGCATAATCAGCCACAGCACTCGCAAAGTTTTACATATCAAACACAGTACTCGCCAAGCACCATCAAACACAGCACTCGCCAAGCACCATCAAACTCAACACTCGCCAAGCACCATCAGACACAGCACTTGCCAAGCACCATCAAACAAACCACTCACAAAGCACCATCAAACACAGCACTCGCCAAACACAATCAAGTACAGCACTCGCCAAGCACCATCAAACTCAACACTCGCCAAGCACCATCAGACACAGCACTTGCCAAGCACCATCAAACAAACCACTCACAAAGCACCATCAAACACAGCACTCGCCAAACACAATCAAGTACAGCACTCGCCAAGCACCACCAAACACAGCACTCGCCAAACACCATCAAACACAACACTCGCCAAGCACAATCAAACACAGCACTCGCCAAGCAACATCAAACACAACACTCGCCAAGCACCATCAAACACAACACTCGCCTGACACCACATAACATAGCACTCGCCAAGCACCACTAAAAACAGCACTCGCCAAGCACCATCAAAAACAGCTCTCGCCAAACACAATCAAGCACAGCACTCGCCAAGCACCACCAAACAAGCCTCGCCAAACACAAAACACTCCCCAAGCGCCACCAAACAGCCCTCACCAAGCACCACTAAACACAGCATTCTCCAAGCACCATCCAAACACAGCTCTCGCCAAACACAATCAAGCACAGCACTCGCCGAGAACCATCAAATACAGTTCCCACCAAGCACCATCAAACACAGCACTCGCCAAGTACCATCAAACACAGCACTCGCCAAGCACCACCAAACACAGCACTCACCAAACACCATCAAACACGGCCCTCACTAAGCGTCATCAAACACAGCACTCGCCAAGCACCACAAAACACAGCACTCACCAAAAACCATCAAACACGGCCCTCGCTAAGCACCATCAAACACAGCACGCGCCAAGCACCATCAAGTACACCACTCGCCAAATACCACATAACACAGCAGTCGCCAAGCACCACTATATACAGCACTCACTAAGCACCATGAAACACAGCACTCGCCAAGTACCACCAAACACAGTCCTCGCCAAGCACATGCAAACACAACACTCGCCAAGCACCACCAAAATAGCACTCGCCAAGCACCTCCAAACACGGTTGTCGCCAAGCACCATCAAACACAGCCCTCGCCAAGCACCACCAAACACAGCACTCGCCAAGCGCTATCAAACACAGCACTCGCAAAACACTATCAGTCACATCAAGAGTCAAGCATCATCTAACACAGAATTCACAACAACCAGATCCAAACACACAAAAGAATGACCCCTTAAGCTATGACAAAAGTTAACCGGGTATTCCTTTTAAGACGTTTCCAGTGCTTGATTGATCAAAACCTTTTTCTCCCACGCAACTACCATGTGATTGAAGCAATGTAATTCGGAATTAGCTTAGATTGTTAGATTGTTGACAATATAAAATGAATGTGAAAATAGATATACCGTCAGTATAAGGAAATTGTTTCCAGATTTTCACATTAATATTTTTGATATCACCGTTATCTGTAATAAACTAATAATCATAACCATCTTAGCGTGTCGTAAATAACAATTCAACAACCATCGTAAATATTTGTTAGATACTATCCTAATTCACTTAAAAACAAACTATATTAGCATTTTAAAATCAGTATACTTTTCTCAATTGATTATACTTCCTCCTCCTCAGATCTAGAACTTAAATATTATAAATTTTTCAAGTGCATCTCAGCATTCCTTTTAAAGAAAAAGAAAGTCTTGCACAAACGATTTCCATTGCTATTCTTGCACTTCCATTAACTTTAAACACTTTCCAAATTATTTGACTGTTTAATATCACTAGGTTTTAATCAATATCATACACTAAAAGTGGCGTGTAATGCTCTGTCCCTGGTCCTCTGTCCGACCGTTCGTCCGTATGTTAAGCAAGTTGGTTTATATTTGCGTTTAGTTTATTTTTTCAGACGTTTAGTTTATTTTTTCAAACGTTTTGTTTATTTTTGCGTTTACTTTATTTTCTCAGACGTCACTTTTTATTTTGGATACTTGCCAAGTATCAGAACAGCTACATAACTTTCACTGGATTATATCCTGTTTCTATTCCACTTTAATAGTCGTGTTGTCTAGGCTACCAATAAGGATTGTTTTATATCCACTTCTATCTAGATATATAAACTGTCTATGATCGTATTGCTGTTTTCATCAACGGAACAACCCAAGGTTCTTTTATAACAATGCATTACAGGTATGATATGTGGTCGATGTATATTTAAGACAGAACATTATGTGAATAATCGAATGGCACAGGTTCGGCTCGATCAGCGTACGTGTGTAAATATAAATGATGATGATGATGATGGTGATGAGAGAGGCAATGAAAATGACTATTATGGCTGTGATACTCATGAACATGAAAATGATTTGATGCTAACAGATAAAGAACTTAAATATTCTTTCAAAACACTTGTGGATATTCAAAATCCCATCATAGAATTGCGCGTATTTGTTTCCGTGATACTATACCAGTATAATAAGTACATTATGAAGGTGAGTATAGAGACCTACATCCTAGAAAACAGCTGAATTCATGTATATGTTTTGCTATTCAGCATCACGCAGAAGCAGCTGCAGTTTGATAAGTTTATCTCTAATTGTTATCAACATGTATCTCACAAACAACTATATCTTAAACTTCGCATAGTATTTTTGTTTCTTTCAAGGCTGTATATAAATTACATTTCAGATTTGTGAATATGTATTAGGTGTACGGGTGAACTAGGTAGGTTCTCCATATCCAAGATCAATAAAATGTTGGTTAAAATAGATTCACCTATGCATACTATGTACAAATATCTTTGTTATAATGTAATTGTTAATTGCATTATTATAATTGTCAATTCAAAACATGCTAAAGCGTTTGAAAAATATTGGATTTAATTTGTGAAGCAAAGTCTTAGAAAAAAAATCACATCATTTGAAAATGGAACAAAGTACATTCCAGGGAATAAAAAGAGAAGAAAGGTTATGTAAATTATGTAACCAGTCTGTAATCGAAACAGAATATCATTTTATTTTGTGCTGCAAAAAATATAATGATAAGATGTTCAAAATCTGTGTCTAGATTGTTATAATTAGGTATAAGTTTGAAACAAAAACGACATAAAAATTTCATTTATGTATATCCTAAAAATAAATCCTTATTATGCAAAATAACTCAGATCCACTACTCAAAATACAAGACTGTCTGAAAAATGTATGAGATGTTACGTTCTGGACTCTTGTTGTTTTATTAAAACATACCTAAAACTGTTTCTGTTTGTATGAGTGTTAAAATGCGCAACCCGAAGATAATTATTCCTATATATTATGTCCACAGAGTTGATAACCCCAAATCATGATCCCAGACAAAAACAACAATTTACATTGTACATGTATATAAATACCTCCAAATTTGTCACACTGAACACTGGGTGGATTTCTCACTTTGTCTGCATTTTAGGAGCTTTAGGTTTTATATTTAGAATCACCTCGAATTCGGACTGACTCCTTTCATCCCTGATGCAAGACAAACTGTTTTGGCATTTTGTATATTGTCAGTTCTTTGACGGAGCTAAACTAGATTCTTAAATGAGATATTTCCTTCTCGTTTATGTTTGGACAGAACAAATGAGTTCGTCTGCAGTTTCTATTTCCGTTGGTTTAACAGGGTTGTTGACTTAACAACTAAATTAAATTAGACGATGCTGCAGAAAGTACAATATGGGACGTTCGTAGCGTTTGTCTACTTTTCTACCATTTATCTACATGTACTTCTAAATGGGTTTCTGGATATTTATTTCCTAAACTTTGTCATATATCTTACATTTTTAAATCAGCGCATGTACAACCCGCATTTATAAGAGAAATAAAAACGGAACTCTGCGCTCAAATACATTGATCGACGCCATTTTTAACTCTCAAAAGTTATGAACCTTTTTTTGGAGTGACGAATTCCATTCGTAATCGAAAATCTTAGTTCTGCTTAACTGTCGAGGTGAATTTGCCTGAATCGACCTTTCTGGAGCACAAAAAGTATAAACATCGGCGCATCAATATTTAGCACATTTTAATGGCACTGCTACTGTAACCTGGCTCATTTTTTGAGTCTGTATTATACATTATATAGTGTAATTCTGTTAAAGATAATGGAATTACAAAATACATGTTAGAAAGAACAAATGTGAATAAAAATGAACACATGAATGATTCCTTTTGCACCTACTGTTCTTATTTCAATGTTCGTTCAGTTTGTTCACGGGATATTTCTTGGAGTATGATTCGGAAATGATCATGTTTATCATCGAAGGTTTATTGGTCTGACATAAATAAACGGTTCCTAAAAAGGAAAACCAATTAACCAACTTACTAAACATATCGATTAATTATTTCCGATGCACAGACAGTTCTTGGCCTATGTTTTCCTTGATTATCCTCACTTCAAATTAATTATTAACGTTTTACCGTGAATCGCGGCTTCTATTGCATAAATTAATTCCTTCCATAAAAGTTTTAAACGTAAAAACGTCTGCATAAAATGTCAGGAAAATATTAAAATATTTATAACTGAAATGCGAGATTGGTCGACAATTACTGAGCTCGTAAAAATCTCGTAAAAGTCTCTGTTTTCTTGTTTCCATAGAAACTGTAATTAAACTATTCAAATAACAATGCATTTCTACAACAAGACGTCGTTCGTCGTATTTTTATCAAAACTTAATGAGCTAAAATATGTTTTATGAAACCCGTACTAATGAAAAAATCATCATTTGGGAACACTATGAATTTCATCATTCGTGTAATTTACTTAGGAAAATCCATGTGACTTTCATCAAGGGATCCTTAAAACGTGTGCGAGTATTTCAACCGATCACTGAATCATTATTCCGTAAAAAAATGAAGGGCGGCATACATGTGTTTATGGCAATGCAGAGTGATAATAATGTAATTCAGAGAACAACAACATTCACTCGACATTAAGATGCCAAGCAGCTATTCCAAACTGCATTCCATATAGTCGTGTCTTTGCTGACAAAAAGCTGTCATTGCACATGCATTTCTGCACAATATTGATCATTATAGATCTTATAATAGCAACAGTGCTGGTAAAACAGCTTACTTGGTATTGAACTCATACAAAAATAAAATGCAAACCAGCTTTGTCGGTGATAAGCTATTCTGAGAAAAGGACAAGGTGTGAAAGAAGAAACTTCGGTGTTTATTCCGAGGTTTTGATAGAGGATGCCAGGGTGACGGCACACGGGTGCATCTTATGGGTGACATTGACAAGATATCTGTCCAGAATGACGTCAAATGTTTTGAAACGAATATCGAAAATCAAAAGGGACATTCATTTGTTTGAATCGAAGGGAAACAATATACCAAACGAATTAGAACATGCTCATCTATTTTCAGTAAGGAAAAGGCGAAAGTAACAAAATACTTGCACAGCAACAACAAGCTCTCTAGATATTCAGTTAGTAAAGTTAGTAAGGCAACAAAATACTAATATCAGAAAACATTTTTTTTTTATATTTCATAACAAAACTCTAAAGCAATCCCAGACTCCGTAAGATTCATTTAATCGGTACAAATGCGTAAGGTTCGTGTGTTTTATAGACATGGCTGTTTCAATATGTAAACATGGAATTCTCCAGAATTAACGACTAGCTGGAATAAATAATAGATATAAAATACAACAAGGATGTTTCATTAACAACACCATATTGGTCGTCAATCACCGCCATGTAATTTATCATTGCCTATGAAGGAGTGATGTATTTTATACTTGTAAATACGTTAACCGCAAAATGTCAAGTTCACCTCACTAAACCTCTTAATAAACATTAACTATATCAGGTCACGTAAATGTACTAATTGCGAAGTATTTGCGTTCTCACGGTGGTCACATACTTTGGTAGGAACGATAACTCAGTGAGGAGTTTGTAACAAAACTATAGAAATGTACATTTTTAATTTCAGTATTTAGATGAAAGTTTTTTCCATTAACAGGTGGTAAGGCAGCATTAAAAATGCATTTTCACATATGTAGTACAAACTTATACCGGGCAAACTTAAATAGAGAAGGACATTATAAAGCTAAATCACTACATAAAACTGGATGGCGTCTACTGGCATGCGTGCGAGTACACCATTCCTTTAAAAAACGCACAGTTTCAGTTTGAATAAAAGGGTAATGAAAATCCGAGAATAAATATTAAATATTTGGTATGAAAAAATGCATTAGCAATTCCTTACGCGTGATAATGAAGTCTTGCAACCTTTGGTTAAAATAAAGTTTGTACTTTTAACAAATTGTTTGTACTGGATCGGAAGGACATATATTGCATCTTTGTTGTTTTCCAGTTAACGGTCTGTGCAAACTTTAAACACACCAAACTTTATCCATACCTCAATGCAAATTACACGATCACCATCCATTTCTTTTGTATAATGTAAACTCTTATTTCAAGAGATAATAAAATAACGTTAACTAATCCAAAATGCATTTAATACATGTACATCCATTTCCATAACGAACTGCATTCCCTGTTACAACCGGAGACAATTAAATAATTAAGTACGCCCGTATAAGTAAAGTTCACGTGTTTTATAGACATGCCTGTATTGGCGTAAAATAGTGCTGTACTCGACAATAAAGTAAATGAGTTTTATCCATTGACAATACTATTGATTGGAATGCATTGTAGTGTATTTCGTTGTCAAGAGACACTTGTATTGTAAAGCATATACCTACCATGTATGTAAAGAGTGATAAACGGCTTGTTACAATAGAAGCAGATGTTACTGTAAGTTATGTTAGGTTATATCGATTCAGAATATGTCGTTTTATATGCTTTGCTTATATTCTTGGCAGAATCTGTACTTCATGTTTTAGTATTGGTGGGTTGTACAACCACCCCATCCGTTTTAGTGCTTTGCTGTCTTGCCGACTCAAAATAAGATGTAAAATGTATCTTTTCTTTATCTCATTTGCAACGAAAGTAATTAAGTCGCCCTGTAGTAAACCTCCTAAGAAAACCTGCAAGAGAGGCGACCCTGTCCTAAAGCAGAGTACGAACCATAGTAGACTTGAGGAAAGGCGGCCGTGTCCCTAAGCAGAGTGCGAACCATAGTAGACTTGAGGAAAGGCGACCGTGTCCCTAAGCAGAGTACGAACCATAGTAGACTTGAGGAAAGGCGACCGTGTCCCTAAGCAGAGTACGAACCATAGTAGACTTGAGGAAAGGCGGCCGTGTCCCTAAGCAGAGTGCGAACCAGTAGACACCTGCTTGATAGGCAAACACCGACTCTGACTTGAGGAAAGGCGGCCATGAACCCCTTAGCATAATACGAACCAGTAGCCTCCTGGTTGAGGGATGGACACCTTAAGCTCTTACACTTAAGTCGCCTCTGCCAAAATTTCTTTGATGTTTGATCAAACAAGTCAATTAATGATTTCATGCTAATGATAAATGTTAACGTTAACTTCCGTTTAAAACACATTGATGGTTAAAATACATGACATAACGACAAACGACAATATAGGTCACCACATGTTACATACAATATATATTGTTACATAAAGATAATCAGATATACTGTAATGTGGTCAATATTTTAACATAATTGTAAACTGTCATTCTTTCATGCCATTTATCTGATTTTTTTTCATCCCTGTTGATTATTACAGTTTAATGTTGGTGGCACAGCCTTTGGTACGTCGCACTTGGATCGGCTCTTGACCAGTTTATAGGGTGTTCGGTATTAGTTAAATATGACTGCGAGTTTGACGAGCACTAGAGGGCATGAAACCGGGAATAATCACGGGATAAAGTAAAACGAACCTCTACAATCGGTGAAAAATAAAGCTGAAAGAAAAAGTTTAAATTAAGTGTTATATATAGTACATGTACACGTATATTGTAATACTTTGGTTAATTACTTACTTACCTCTAGTACTAAATGTCCTCGGTGCAAACAACTCCAAATATCGTCTGATTAACTTAGATTCACAATGAAATTATGTAAAACTTCCTAACAAGGGTATTTGATAAGACTAATGAACAATAACTGGATACTAATTGATAGACAATTGGGCACGTACTCGTGTTACAGTTGCATGAGCGCATTGGAGCGCATAATGCATTTTTGTTTGTGATTTAAATTCTTGCGCAGTGGTCGCCGAAATGCTATACTGTTGATTTGCATTCAAAAGTATGTATGTCGTCTGCATTTAATATATGGGGACATAGATCACTATAATGCAATGTAGTAGATAAAGCATATTTAATCTGTCCTGTGGTATTAAACGGCTGATGTCTTATATTAAAGATGACAGAACAGGATGTTTGCATATGTTTATAAATAATGGAAATAGATTTTAACTTGATTGCAACGAAATTACATGTAACAGGTTTCCGTGTGATTTTAGGGGTCGTATCCTGGAAAAGTCAGTACTGCGTCTTTCAGGGATCCCGCGATAAGGGATTTGATTTGAACAAACAACCTCAGACACTTAGTAAATATTTACACTATCACTGTCGTACTTGTATACCTAAAGGCGGATTTTTTTTTGTTTCAAGAACATGTGTGTGCCAAATTAGTTTAAGTTCATACGGTCTCTAGCTGTTTGGAATTTTAAATATAAAGTATCGCCAGATATCAACATGGTGATACGACAAGAAACGATAGGGAGTCTGCCGGAAATTCGATTCCTTTCACGTTTCTCATCGCACGTGGCATACTTAACTTATCTTTTGGATCCCGAGCGTGACATAAGGCCATACCAGACTTCATGCACTTTGCACGTGACGCATTTACAAAGAGCACTAGCACTCTTAAATGTTAACCCGGTGAACAGGGAAGTTTTGTTTGAATGTCCTGCAGCTTCGTGCATCCGACTGTTCGAAAGCCTAGATTTGTACACACGGTAGAGAACTCATATTCACATAAATTAGACATCCAGTTAAAACATTGTCATATGTTTTAGTAGGCTTACTTACTAGTCTCAATAATTCGACTCCAAACGCAGACCCATTTTACATACGAACATTTTATAGATATCTGTTCTTTTCGGAGGCTTGATAGCGCCTAGCAAAAAAAATATAACGATATTCACCCGTTTAGTACAATTATTTGGACTAGCTTACTTACATGATAAAAGTACAGTGGAGCATGCACCTCTGCACCAAATGTCAACCTCAAAACATTTTGTTTAAAATACCAATAGATTTCTACTATAAAATTCAAAAATACGAAAAACTACATACCGGTTCATCTCCTAAAAAGCAACGAAAACTGTGCCACTTTAAAACCATCTATTTCACTGCAACAATTAATAAGCAATTCATCTTTTAAGTTGTCAAATCTTAACATCTAGTTCATTTATTTTAATTTAAATATTTTACCGCGGGCTAATTCCATAACGCACAAAAGAGCTTCAATATTAAACGTCTTACCAATTACTACAATAAATTCTATTTACTTTACGCATCGTGAAGCGAAAAGCAAAATAAACTATAATTCTTAAGCAATTTATTTGAAAATAAAGTATTTACAATGAACACAAAGAAAGATAATCGTATGTTAAATAAATTTACAAAGATCTGGGAATGTTGTTTTTATAAATTTCGGCATACAAATGAAGTGTTTAAAATGATCTGAAGTCCAGAATACTTATTCATTGGTTCACTACAGTGGCAAAGTTCTTGTCTAACGTATGCTTCAATAAAACAGTCTGATCAAAGATTACGCCAAGTTAGGCTTACAAGTAAATATGACAGCGTCGTGCCTTCGAGAAGTGATATATTCTTATCAATATAATCAGCTGAAACAAGCTTTTTCTTTATCAAACAAGTAATATTAATGGCCTTATATCGCTCGCCTAAGTCAATAGAGAACATTTGTAATGCCCGACTTAACCTTCGTGTATCATATGACTGTAGTTGAAGTATAATGTGACTTCGTAAGAAGTCGCTTTTATATGCCAGACTGCTGCAGGATACACGGAAGACTCGACGATCAATGATTTTAAAGAAAGGAGAATTTCAACATTTTAGGTGGTGAAGGATGCATGGAGATTTGAAAATTATAAGAGCTGTTATATAGGGCCTTGACAAAGTTGTTCCTTTTTACCCAGTGATCCCATTTTTAAGCCAAGCTTTAATTCCAACGGGCAACATTTTGACAACTTCAGAAAGATTTAATTATAGCAAGTTTGTTTCCTTTTCTTGCCACATAAAACTTTGTTTGACCCTAGATAAACCAGTATCAATGCCAACTAAACTTTCATCAAGACCAACATTCCGACAAAGTTTAATGACGTTTTGATGAACGATCTGTCCAGTTTTTTTTTCCAGAGTTTTCTCCTTTTTGACCCCAACGCTTGATAATCAAAGTTTCATTTCAGCCAAGACTTCATCAAAGTAAATTCTGACTAAGTTTTGAAAGGATCATATGAAATTCGTTCATATGTCTGTACATGTTACCTTAATTAAACTAAACATATCACTAAATGTGATTAATACCCCTGGAAGACCGCTTTATCAACTGGAGAAGTTACTAGCTACAGAAAACCTTACAAAAAGCTAAAATAGAGATAAAGTTCGTGGCAGTAACTCTTGTCATTTGTCAAGATAGAGTTATGGTCACCTATATGGCATACACAAGGTTTTTAACCGGGTGACCTAGCTATCCCAGAGACATTGGTTTCCACGCACATAAGAAACAACGGGTCGCTTTTTCAATAAAAAATGAAAATATATTAAAAATCACCATTCAAGAGTTTAATTTGTTTCAAAGTTGCTATGATGCAACAATGCTCCTGATTATTAATTTGCCGTTTCCAGAAAAAACAGCCATGTTTGTTTAATACCCTCGGGAGATATTGTGTGTATGACGTCATAAATTTTCACGCACTTTGAATCGGTCATGTTTATTAATCACTGTTGTGAAGTTTGTACACATGAATATTAAATTTAACGTACAAATTGGTGCACTGATCAGTTGAAATGATTGTTTCTGTTAAATAAACGTAAATATACTTAAATACGAAGTCAACCGTACAGTTTAGACTATTTAAAAGCACTTTTTCTACAATTCAGCTTAAATACTTCAAAATCGTCACAGGGAATTAAATATTAAAAAGTTCTTAAAAAACAGTTTTAACACAATAGATAATTGATCAGTCCAGAATTACGCTGAATTTAACTCTCATTTACAATGAGGACATAAAAATGTATCTTCCTTACTAACCTCCCTAATCTCTGCGCAGTAAATCAGTTGAAAATAACGAGTACACATTGCTTAACAGTGAAATATTATGCAAATCCGCCATTTTAGGTCACGTTATTGTCATGTGACTTCATATTGACAGAACACGGGAGAAGCTTGTATCAGCAACATTTCAAAATTAGTTTTTCTCGGTTTTGTGATTGCGTTCGAAACTGTTGGGCAAAAAGGAAAAGTAAAAGTCCATATTTTAACATAAGTAAAGTATTTATACATTTTACATCTTTAAAACACAATTTTCACATAAATTATCTAAGCGCATTTGCACTGCATACACTTGTTGCAGTTATCCAAGTGAATGACATCATCAAAAGTTGCGTACTCGCGCAAACCGGATGTTTATAAATTGCGTGAAATCGTATGTGCGTGAAATCGTATGTCTGGATTTCTTACTTGTGTGAAAAAATGCGATATAAACGGTGAGAAAATAAATAAATAGCCTCGTTTTTGGACGTATCTCAACCCTCGGGTGGGATTTCCTTATCCACAACTCATGAACATGTTAGATTCACTTTATCTCACATGGGTAAATGCGCGGAAATATGTATCTCATAGGTGAGAACAAATGAAAAATGCAACCTCTATTGCATACATATATGATTTGGCCCCGTGACCTAGTTTTTGACCCTAGATGACCCAGGTTCGAACTCGACCTAGATTTCATCAAGGCAATCATACTGACCAACTTGCATGAAGGTCCAATAAAAATGCACTTTCTGTAACATACACAAGGTTTTTCTATTATTTGAGCCTGTGACCTAGTTTTTGATCCCAGATAACCCATGTTCGAACCGACCTAAATTTTATCAAGGCAATCATACTAACCAAGGTTCATAAATGCTACCTCTATTGCATATACAAGGTTTTTCTATGATTTGACCGGGTGACCTAGTTTTTGGCCCTGGATGACCCATATTCATACTCGTCCTAGATTTTATCAAAGCAATCATACTGACCAAGTTTAATGAAAATCCAATGAAAAATTCAACCTTTATAGCATACACAATTGTTTTCTAAGATTTGACTCCTTGGCCTTTTTTTACCCTAGATGACCCATCTTCGAACATGACCTTGATTTCATCAAGGCAATTATACTGACCAAGTTTCATGAAAATACAATGAAAAAGGCAACCTCTGTAGCATTCACAAGGTTTTTCTATGATTTGACCGGTTGACCTAGTTTTTGACCCCAGATAATCCATATTCGAACTCGACCTAGATCTTATCAAAACAATCACACTGACCAAGTTTCATTAAGATTCAATGAAAAATGCAGCCTCTAATGCATACACAAGGTTTTTTTCTATTATTTGACAATATGACTTCATTTTTGACCCCAGATGACCAATATTCAAACTCTACCAAGATTTCATAAAGGCAACTCTATCTAGATTTTATCAAGGCAATCATACTGACCAAGTTTTATGAAGATCCAATGAAAAATGCAACCTCTATCACACAAGGTCAAGTGTGGACAGACGACGGATATAAAGCGATCACAATATCTCAGTGAACTAACTGAACTAAAAAAGGGCAATAACTCTGTAATTGCTCAAGATGGTGTTATGGCTCTTGTGCACTGCACTTCCTCTCAATGTCCTCGAGTTGTATGAAGTTGTATTGAATTCTAACCACTAGTTTTCAAATTATGCTCCAGGCAAAGAAAAATAACAAAGGGCAATAACTCTGTAATTGCTCAATACAGAGTTATGGTTCTTGTACACTGCACTTCATCTCATTGTGCTTGACCATTGTATTGAAATCCAACCAGTACTTTTAAAGTTATGCTCCAGACAAGGAAAATTAAGAAAGACCAATAACTCTGTAATTAGTCAAGATGGAGTTATGGTTCTTGTGCACTGCACTTCCTCTCAATGTGCTTGACCATTGTGTGAAGTTGTATTGAATTCCAACTAATAGTTTAAAGTTATGCTCTGGACAAGGAAATGTAACAAAGGGCAATAAATGTGTAATGAGTCAAGATGATTTATTGTTCTTATGCACTACACTTCCTCCCATTGTGCTTGACCATTGTATGAAGTTGTATAGCATTCCAACCAGTAGTTTTCAAGTTATGCTCTAGAAAGGAAAATGCAACGGACCGACCAACCGACCAATCACCGGGTAACTTCATTCCAGGGGTATGATAAAGAATTTATTATTATTGTTAATATCAAATTAGAATTGCAGTCTCTGTTTAGTTGATGCAGTAAATATTAACAGACAGACAGATAGTATTTCCATATCTCACCCTGGTTAGTGCTAAAATCGTTTTTATATAGAAAACACAACCAAGTTCACAGGATTTAATTGTTTTATTGTTACTATCACCTGTGCAGAACTCTGTGCATCACAGGTCAAAAACAAAAAACATTTTTCAACAGTGTTTTGTACTTTGACTTAAGTAATCATTCTGCTTTCCTGCTCATTTTTACCAACAAGCTTTACCATCTACAAATAAGCACTGCCATCTAGAAACAAATACTCTGATATACAAACAGCACTGCTATCTACAAACAAACACTGCCATCTACAAACAAACACTGCCATCTTCAAAAAACACTCCTATCACTTCACCTTCTATTAGCTTTTGTGACATATGTAACAAACAAAATTATCACTGCTCAAAAATAGATGCCAGATTATTTATAATGATTTCAATTATAAATATACCGTAGTCATTGGATTTCAAAACATCTAAAACAAGAGGGCCAAGATGGCCCCATATCGCTGACCTGAGACCTTCTTATGACAATATGTGACCAAACTTCAACCATAAACACATTCTGTTTGCAACCTCAATTGCATACACAAGGTTTTGTTATGATTCTGACTAAGTCAAGGGCCATAACTCTTGTGTTACTGGTCCAATATAGAAACTAAAACCCAGGTGCCTGCATCAAGATTTGGACGGACAGTTGGACAAGAGCAAATCTATATCCCCCTCCTTTAATACGGGACAGGATTACTGATTAACTTCCTAGACAGTTAACCGGAAAGTGAATAAATACATGTCCAACAAGTGTATGACTTCTGATGTCTATTATATAGACTTAAATATATTTATAAGTAACTTAAAAATCTGCATATAAACTTGAGTAAGTTTATTGGCAATTGGAGATATCTGTTTAATACACTTGGGTTCAGACAACAATAAATAATTCAATACCATTTAAAAAATACCATTTAAAAAAAACTGTTGTTATTCAAAAACAAGAAGGTCAAAAATACTAAAATTGTGCGGGACAACATTGGCGTTTACACCCTACTAAGGTGTCATTAGTGTTTTACATTCTGCACAACATATGCCTGCTTTGTGAAAAGACTTAAAGATGGATAAAGCCCACACTGAAAACCGTGAGATGATCTGGGTATTGTAGTTAACTATTTAATACATACATCTATAACAATAAACTTTTGACAATAAGTTTATCCTGTATGGAAAAGCAAACCACCTGGATAAAAATACATGCTTACAGTTCAAATGTCTGTTTCCTCTACTTAGTGGCTCAATAATGTTATAGTACCCAATCCTAATTATGTCACAGTCTTTAACATACCCCATGTTAACATCTTGTAAGCACCAATATAACTCATGTTAATTAAGAAATACTCTATGGACTGGAGTGCTTTATCGAAATTGAAGCATTCCCTGGAGGTGATGTGCCTGGCGGAATAATTCACGAGGGCGAAGCCCGAGTGAATTATTACACAGGCACATTACCGACGGGAAATGCTTCAATTTCGATAAAGCACCCCAAGACATAGATTATTTCGATTCTTAGAAGCCGAATTTTTGAAAACTATCGTAACTACTACGAACCTTTTTTTCAGCACGGCGGTAATGTGTAAAATAGCATAAATAGTGGCTGTTGGAATACACTCCCCTATTCGGGCAGCTATTCAAGATATCATACATAACTGTATTATACATACTTATTTTAATTTAATCATCTAATAAAAAAAATATAAAAAATACCTGTCTGTGACATTATGCAGAAGACGTCAGATTCAGAACAAAGCAGACAATCGATTTAAATGCGTACCGTTAATTTAAACTGTACAACGTTTTAACGTGGAGTAATGACGTCAGTGTGATGACGTAAACGTTTCCATTCATTGTTTTGTCTCCCGGAATCAAAACATTGTATGACTGTTAATACTGAATGTCTTGGTCTTTTTAAAGGAAAACAAGGTGAGGGTATTCTAAGGCCGTCTTGACGCAATCAAAAATAATATTTATGTTCTTAAACACAACTTTTTTCATGCGACTGATGTATTTATACAGATATTATTTCTGTTTCTATATTTTATTTTCTGCACGGGAGTAAATAAGAAAAGCCGGAAGGTGCTACTTCCACTTCTGAAACTCTGCCTACTTTTCCGAGTGCATTAATCATATTAAAGCACTCGAACTGACTATACAAATATACCATAGGCATATTAGAATATCTGGTAAGCACCAATATAACTCATGTTAATATCTGGTAAGCAGTTATATAACCAATATAAACCTTCGGTAAGCACCATTATAATACAATTTACAAAATAAAAATACATCTCATTGGTCCAGAGCACTAATCATGGAAGTAAAAATATAGACCATATGTAATGATTATTGGGTTTTCCCTAAGTAAATATGATTTCTGTATCTAATTAAAGTTACATATTATTATGACTGTTGCCCCTATAAGAAATAGAACATTCATGGTGTTAAAAATGCTGGTGACATCATAAACATGACGTAAAACACAGACATCCTCCTACATAAATTTAGAGATTGTATCAATGAAATATACAAAAAGTTGTGCTTCAAGCATGAAATAAGCATGATACATAAAATATGACAGAGTCATAGACTGCTAAGGTATTGCTGCTGCCTTGATCAATATTGCCCCCTTCTCATATCCAATACCTTAGAGTCATTAACTGTATAATATAACTTATGTTAACATTCTGGTAAGCTGCAAAATAACCTATGTAAATATTTGTAACACAGTAATAAAACACCTGCTAACATTTTGGTAAACATGAATATAACATTTGTTAACATTTGATAAACATGAATGTATCCTATTTGATAAACATGAATGTATGTTTAACATTTGGTAAACACAAATGTCCTATGTTATAGATCCAATTCGATATTCGTAACTGTTTCAAATGAGATCGTCATTAAATTTCTTCTTTATAACATTTCAAAGCAGAAAACTATTACTAAAGTATTGTAGCATATATCTAACCTGTCACATTGGTACCCGTTACGAATTCATTCATGCGTGTAATCCACAACAATCAACCATAATATAAACATAAAATGCATGCAAATAGCGAATTTTACCTGCAACATTATCTAAAGAATGTAAACGTTGGGTAAACACAAATAGAACCTTTGCTCACATCTGAGAATCAGCAACAAAAAAATAATCTCAACATGATTGTGCAATATAACAACACAAAACTGATTACATGTATTTTACATTTCCATCATAAAAATAGAACACTTCTTTTAGTGATTTTGTATAATTTACTGAAGATTCATGCAATACACCCGTACACAATTATGAGATTACACGAGGTACATGTACCAATTATCTGGTATAGTCACAAACTAACCATGTTACTCCTATTATGTTATAAAAATTTGAAAAGAATTATGTGGTCGGTACCTAACTATATCAGGTTAGAAAGCGAGTGCTAAGCAAAGGTTTGAAGAGGAGTGGCCAAGCCGACTACAGTAAGACCATTTTTTGGTCATCCAGACTACAGGTGCTTTAAGCTTTCTAACCAACTACGGTTTCATGTCCCTCACTTCTGGCTGGCTAAAGTGATCTCCCTTTCAAGACTGACCAATCAAAAGCCAGATAACAGGAACTGGTAGGTATCATAGAAAACTTTTCCTGTCCTAAAGGCTACTTCATAGTTATGAACCCACATACGTTTTCTGGCTTTGTATCATTTTACCTAAAGATGTAATATCTAGGGGAGGTAACTTTTGATTATTTATATATTGAATTGTAATGAAGTTATAGTACATTCTAGCTATGACATATTCTTTGAAAAATTAAATGTTAAACAAAATCACGCACCTATATACACATATAGGTCTGTGAAAAAAATGTTATATTTTTAGCACACAATTAACATAGCTGGAATCATTTCAAACAGTTTCTGACAGTGTTTTTATTTCACCCTAGACAACAAAAAAGTTTACCTTTCCATGAATAATCAGACATCTAAATGTAATATAGCTATATGTGCTACCTATCAATGAGAAAAGCCAAATACATTAATTAATTTGTAATTGTAAATCATAATAAGAAACACACCACATTTACTACAGTCTAACCAAAAAAACAAACTGAAACATAAAACAAAACAACTTTCCCTAATGGTACGTTGACGTCAATTAAACAACGCTTCTTGCAGATCATGGTCAATAGACGCTTTTTGAATAACCCTCCATGTCAAACTCCCCGCAGCAGTTACTTCCCCTTACAATGGGGGAGCTGCGCCAATTCAACGTTCCATACATTATTGGGGAAATACTTTCACAGCTGATGAGATTCTTTTAAAAAGTTTTAAGAAATTACTAAGTTTATCAACCGTTGATTAGCTGGTTTTTGAAGAATAAAATAAGGGGGGTAAAAAAGTTGTTTACAGAAATGTTTTAGTCACTACCACCGGAAGACGAAATCCAAAATGGTTCCTGTAAAGGCCCATCTACACAGTAAACATTGATTTATAAATTTTGATTTATTCAGCAAAGTTTACTGTGTAGATTGGTCGAATGTACGATTTTCCTGAAGTGTATACTCCATTTTTGGGAAGTCCTATCTGCTAAACCTTGGTGTACGGACCCCACACGGAGATTTTATATATTACCCAGGTGACAGCGCCCTAATTAGATTAAAATTCCAGCACTGCGTGAGAGAGATTATAATTATTGTGGAAAAACAGACAAAATAGTTTGAAATTGAATAAAACAATGCAGAAAAAAACATTGCTTGTTTTCATATTGACTATGAAATTAGTTTGATATTCAAATTATTTTGTAAATAAAAATTATTACATGATATAAATAAAATTTATCTTTCTCGACTGTCTAGGATCGCACACATTGTCTTTCTATAAATAATATCCCTACTAGCAAAATTAGTTTTTACAAAACAAACATATATAATGAAGGTTTTAAAGTTTCCTCTGTGTAAAATACTTTTTTTTAAGTAATTAAATATGTTGCATGAACCATGATTTACTGTGTATACGGTCATGATTTACATTCCTTAAAAACGTACTCCTAAGGTTTATACATCAAGGTTTACTGTGTAGATGGGCCTTAACGGAGAACTGAAATTCAACTAAAGACGTATATTGAAATTATTGTAAATTCATTTGACATTCAATTCATAAATAATTTTTGATATGCATGTAACCTATAGTAAAAAAGGATACTCTTCATTAAAGAAAAAGAACAGATATTGAAAAAAAAATAAATCTCTTTGTACAACATGTACACGGCACGAATTTCTGACTATAAAGCTGCATATAGGGCATATAATAAAAACATTCGCATAAATAATATTTGAGCAATAAAAATACTTAACAGTATGTAACAACTGTGGTAAATATAAACCATTTTCACTAAATTTAATCAATCAATTCTAAAAATCAAAATTTAGAAGTAGGGAATAAACAATACTAATGATACCTGAAATTGTTCGCAAAGTGAGAGTCTCAGGAGATCAATTATGGACAAAAAATTCACTGCAACAATTCTCAATCTCTTAATAGACTTAGCTTTCATTGCAACAATATTATAATATCTTGTTTCTGATTGGACCATTTTACAATTAAAGGTTTCTGATTGGTCTATTTTACATCCAACCTCTTCTGACTGACCTGTTTTACAACTTATGGCTTCTAATATAGTCTATTTTTTCACAATTTAAGTTTTCTGATTGTTCCATTCTTTACAGCTTAAGGCTTATGTTAATATGTTTACAACTAAATTCTTCCGATTGGTCAGTATCACAACTAAAAGCTTTCGATTGGAAAGCTTAACAATTACATTCAACCCAGACATTTGAGACTGGTTTTAGATCAAAAGTTCTGTAACCTTAAATCTTATTGTCAACATAATAAATGTATTATACATGGAAAGTGACTAATTTTGATTTTTCATATAAATCCATAAAAATAAATATACTGAAAAAAAAATCTCTGGTTTAGAAAAAATATTTGAAAAATATATTACAAAAACAGAAAGTGGAATGAACAGAGGTGGGCTCAGTATTTTTCTCATCCTCTTCTGCAACATATGTGACGTGTTGATCTCCGACTAATTATCTGAGAATAATTTACAACATTAGGAACCACAACTGACATTAAGGGACTAAAAATGTAAAAATTACCAGTTCAATAATCAGTTTTTAAAGTCAAATTCCATCCAGAACCGAAAAATGAATGGTTATGGAAGCCCTTTTCAACAAGCTTTTAACTTAATACAGCTACAGCCTTGTATATTATTATGCTTATAGATTGATGTATGTGATAATTCTCCACTCATTCAGGACTGAACAACAATTATCACTTCCTGTGCCATAGCTGATGGAACCTTTTCTCGCTTTTCTTGTATTTTCTTGACAAATGGATACACGGAGAACAATACTGACCCAACCAGCATAGAACAACAACATATATAGTTAACAACTGCGAATGAACCAAGTTCATCTCTTATGGCACCTGAAATAGAATAATAGAATAGAATAAAGGTAGAGAAGAAAATGAACAGCGATTTCTGATGACAATGTTCACATTTATTTAAAGAAAAAGTTCACAGTCACCTGCAACCACATATTTTTTCAAACAAGCCTTGGTCACTTTATTCCTGTAACATTTAGTTGTTCTTACTTCTATCATGTGACTGAATAGCCTATTTCAGGAAGCATTAACCATCTCTAACTTTTATTAAATATTTTCTGGATAATAATTATATCCCTCTGTCTGACACAAACCAAACTACAAACTTGCTTCAAGATTTCAGACTTACCTAACACTGGCTGCCCTATAGCAGCTCCGAGGCCCTGTATGAACAGTACAACTCCCAGAACTTTTGGCATCATCTTCAGTCCGACAAGATCTATTAACACTGGAGCATTAATCGAGACATAACACCCACCGAGGAAGCCGTAACAACCAACGAAGACGGCCATCACCCAGTACTGCTGTGCCAAACTGAATCCAAATATAGCAAATCCACATAGAAAAGTTGCTATTCCCATAAGTTTGTATCGGGCTGTGAACTGGAGATCCCCAGCCACGCCCACAAGTACACGCCCAAAGAGATCACATATTCCGGTAATTGAGACAAGATATGCTACGTCATACTTCGGGACACCTCTACTTAACGCTGTAGGTGGCATAAACAAGATAAAATTAAAATGTCCAAAAAATAAAAGAAAACTAACCATCACAAATAAAATAACAACAAAACTTCTCAATACACTAAAATCTATGAGCCCTGATAGGAACTCTATGCAATTAGTTTTTGAAGATTTATTTTCGGCATTATTTTTAGACTGGTTATCCGTTTCAAATGCCAATGAATGTAGACTGTCAACACTTCCCATAACAACACTTCCCGAGCTGCTTGTCCTATAACGGATACTCTCTGTTAATCTCCCGCTTAAATTTTTTGTTTCGCATTCCACTATATCTTTGTCTTTCTGTTCTGTGTGTTTAACAACCTGATTGGCTTTCCAGTCGTCTTTCAGGTCCAGCAGTTTCTGATGTTCTTTGTCAGCGTTCACGGTCTTACAATTTTTTGTGTAGAATGACGTCGGCCTGAACAATGCTCCACACATGATCACGTTTAGATATATTCCTCCAATGATAACGAGGGTTCCCTGTCAAAACAGACAAATAATGTAGGATCAAAACGTACAATGAAATCTGTTTTTTTTTTCACTTCTACTGATCATTGTGCATACCAATCATTCAGTGTTATCACAAACGAAAAATAATATCCTCTCTTGTGTATTAAACTAGATATATCATTATATTGGAATCTGAATTCAGACCAGAGTAGACTATGACTAGTCTGCCCAGCTATGTAGTTTCATCATGGTCTGCATTGTTCAATTATAAATATCTAATGTGCATCTCTCTACAAAATAAATGGTACATGCCAAAATGAAATGACAGACAAATGCATTTCATTAGCAGTATACATGTATAGCAAAAACTGCAATGTTATAGACCGCACTGACCTGTAGGGAGTATGTATCGAGCAGGAATTGTAGAAGGGGAGGTAATGCAAACTGTCCTATGCTGGCCCCAGACAATGACAGACCATTGGCGAGACCTCGTCTCTTGTTGAAATACTGACCAAGCATCACAAGTCCATTACCAAACAGACAGGCATTACCAAAACCTGAAACCAAACAATGTTGTACCCGAGTTAAAGGAATGAAATAAAATATATATGTAAATGTTTTGTTTCAATCTGGTGTGTGTGGCAATTTGTGTAGAAAAGTCCTCTAAATTTCTTAGCCAGGCATTTTTTTGCTCCTCAATAAAAATATTATGTATTTAATACATGTTTGTGAGGCTGAACATAAAATCTGAAATAGATTATTGAAATAAACCTACATATATCTGTGTCAAACACTCTTTTTTTATGCTGTTTTAAACTTTCATAAGTTTGCTACCTCAATTGGAAAACCTTTATCACAAAAAATGTGCCCTTGGTCATTTGTCTCTAGTTACTGTTTAAAATGGGACTTAACACTTGAAATAAAGTTAAATGTATGATCATTTACCTTGCACACAACTTGTATGTATTTCATACACATATAAACACAAAGGATAATTGTAAAGCATAGTCTCTTTTCTCCAATAAACTTTAATGAAATATAGAAGTGACTAAACATGATGGAGTCATTGTCTGTGAAACAAAAAGCTGCTTCATCGTATATGAATTAAATATAGCTATAGTCAAAGGGACACAACTCTTGTAAATCTCATTATAGTTGAACCAATTGCTAATACTATGCTCACCTCCCTTTGATAATAAAGATTTGTTTTTTCATTTACTACTTCTGGAGCATTTGCCCAGAACAGAATGGTGCTACATGTATATACACTAATCATAGCAATAATCCAAGGGCAAATAACTTTGAAAAAAATCATTCAGCGTCAGCATGTTGAGTACATTTTTATGACTATATGTACCTCTTTTAAACCTTTAAATTTTGAAGGTCTGAGAAGTTTCATTGAGCTACAGACTTTGTTGGGTAAAAATTATCCCTGAACAAGTTATGGGATAGATGGATGGACATCTGGATGAAACGCAGTAATGTTGTCCCTTGAGTAACCACTTCTTATGAGCTACAACTAGAACTTTCACTGAAGGTGATGAACACCGTACTGACACACTATAAAAAATTTATGTAATATTTGATGCTTTAATTATTGGACCATGCACAACTTGGCACAAAACTTATCACTTCTGTGAAGTATCATTTAATTCTGACCTGGGGTTTTGGAGAATCAGAGCAAACAAGATTTTATTATCTCAAGCCCCTGTGACCATGACCTAGAGACCCAAAACATGGACCATGCACAACAAGGCATGGTACTTATCATTTCTGTGTGGTATCATTAAATTCTCACCAGGGATTTTGGAAAATAAGAGTGCACAAGATTGTGCCTTCAGACAGACGATCAAGCTGAATCCAGTATATCTCCCATACTCTTCGTATATAAATGAAGACAACCCAGTCTATAAGGAAACAAAGAAATCATGACCCAAATGTTTACCTTTCTACTACAAGGTTATCAACTCACCAAAAAGAATTCCAAAAGTGAAGATGACCCACTCTATATTAAGCAACAGCCCACTCAGTGACAGACCCAGCGCTCCAATCAGACCACCAAGCATGATCACCTTCCTCTGTGTAAAGTGCTGTCCTGCTGCCACACATATAGGAGCTAGAGAGGTAAAACAGATTGTATAAACTGTAAAAGTCTATCACAATTGCAGGTGTGGATGGGAATATCTGGCTCAATGGTAACTTTTTTTGGCGGTAATGAAACTCTGCCGAGTTACCGCCAAAAGAAATTACCCGAGAGCTGGATATTCCCATCTTCTTCATTCTTGTAGTAGTATATGAATTTACGCATTTATTCGTAAAGTAGTTCCTCCTGACATCATTAAGAGCACGAGAGTCATCTTACATCTCCCCCCCCCTCCCCCCACCGCACAGTGTAAGATGAGATTTTCCAGCACTGATAAAAACTGCAGATATCCTGATCTGATATGCAAGGTAACTGTAAGTAGACTGTCCTTATGTCTCTCTTTAAATCAGTTAAGTAACAGAGAAGAGATGATAATGTCAAGGAAAATGTCAGCTTTAGTCAACATTGCATTCATACCGGTACATAGTTGTACCATAGTTGTGCACATGTATACATATAATTTGCACATGTGACGCACTTGAAACACTACTTTTAACCTTTTGCAATATACATGTACAAGAATGTCAAAAGCTGTAATAAATTATATTAGAAAAACAAATATTGGAATTTTAATTTACAAAGGTCTAATAAACAACAAGTAAATATTACCAACCAGCAAAGTTAACGTTGTCTTGTTATGTATTCAGACTGAAAGTGTTTATTTAACTGAAAGAGATATCAATTACACATTTAAAATTCTCACAATCTTAGAAACGTCGGATTTAATTTTATATTCAAACCTGATAGTGTGTACATCCCGCCCGACATACCCATCACCAGCGCTGCCACGGCAACGGGAATGTCAAAATAAATAACGAACTGCGTCAGAAGTATCCCAAACGATTTAGCAATACCAACCATACAAAATATACCAATAAAATAACCTGAAATTATTCAAAGTGTAACATATCAACTGACCACTATATGTCATACATGTACATGTAAATTTATTAAAGAGACAGTCATGCCTCCACTTATAATCTGGTACTCAACACAAAGTATACCTCAAGAAATTGAACTACTCAAAGAGGAGCCAATAATTCTATATGTTACATTGTATAAGGTTCAGACAAAATGATTACCTTTGCTTTGGGATCAAGAATTTGTAGCATCTCTAGCGTACAAAGTGCATGACTAATCAAGTTTTTACCTATAGTGCTGAAACACATTTTCTGAAACATTTATACATCTGTTTCAGTACAAATGTATATCAACTAAATTATCACAGAAAAAAAATAATTTTCAGTCCGTAACAATTTGTATACAAGTTAAACATCTACAATAGTATTAATAATCAATATAAAACTGTTTGAAACCCATAACCTGTGACTATCTACATCAACTGACATATATTTTAGAATGGTTCAAAATCTTGAGAGAAAAGAAGAGGAACATACCAAAAGCAATAACCCATGCCCATCCACGGTCTACCGGCACTCCTTGATTATCTGGCATCTTTTCTACTAGTTTCCCCAACTTGGCAAGCCTTCAACTTGTAATGCTCTCCTGAAAGAAAACACTGTGCCTGTCAATTTCTGTGGCTGTTTTTGTGGTGTTCTGGTCACCCAAGCATTTATATCCAATTAAGATTTCCGCTCATGTGTAAAGCTATAATATTTCGTAATTGGATTTTTCTCCATTCATATGTAAAACTATTTCATCAACTACGTCATGATTTTGTTTTTGATGAGCAGTGGTGTCATTCATATTCAGTCACTTCAATTTATTGAAGATAAAAATAAATGACCAACTTGACCTATTTTGTACAACTTCAAAAACCATCAATCTTTCTGAAGTCGAAAGAATTATACACAAAAGCTGGAGTGATCTTTTCTGTGATAGGCTTGAGTAATGGTGTAAATGTTTGACAATTTTGACAACTAATTAAGAACAATTTTGAAATGTACAACAAGGGTTGAAACATTACACAAATTAATTAGGCTAGCTTATCAAATTCATCAGGTTTTTCAGTTCATCCAATTTTATGATCTGACAATAGCAAATGTTTTTATTGTCAGCACCCCAGGAATACAATCCCACAGACTTCTTACTGTAAAAAAATTTGGATTTACTTTCTTCGATCTTACAGTGATCTTTCAAAGTAACCTTGAAATTTACAAATAGGCTGATGGGTTGTAAAGTTTGTATACTAGGCACATATGATACAAGATACTTCTATACTGGTATATATTCCATATCTATGTCAGATTCCAGTACTCACTGGGCAGTCTGTTGTTAGTGGGGTTTAGGTTTATACTACATGTATTTTATTTTGGCTCGATTGTGAAGAAAGCTTGAAGCCGAATGTTGTCAGACTTTCAAGCTTATAAACATTGGTTTACAGAAGTTCGGGATTGTAAATACCATGTGCATAAACTTAGATTTATGTATCCAGTGATTGAATCATACAGAAATTTGGGTAGAGTGATAAACTAAAGTAGAGTTTATCATGTGATCCAAACTTGATACATGTCGTTGTGTTTCAAGGAAAGATCTAGCTAGTTAATCTATTGGATTAATCAAATTGAATTGCAGTTTTTAGAAAATATTGAGCTATTTCAATATAATTATGTTAGATCTCAACCAGCAACAAATGTAAGAAAGACTAAAATAATGGAAGACCTTGTATCAAATTATAAACAAATGTAAGAAAGACTAAAATAATGGAAGACCTTGTATCAAATTATAAACACATGTAAGAAAGACTAAAATAATGGAAGACCTTGTATCAAATTATAAACAAATGTAAGAAAGACTAAAATAATGGAAGACCTTGTATCAAATTATAAACAAATGTAAGAAAGACTAATAATAAAAAAAAAAAAAATAATGGAAGACCTTGTATCAAATTATAAACACATGTAAGAAAGACTAAAATAATGGAAGACCTTGTATCAAATTATAAACAAATGTAAGAAAGACTAAAATAATGGAAGACCTTGTATCAAATTATAAACAAATGTAAAAAAGACTAAAATAATGAAAGACATTGTATCAAATTATATCTTAATATGTCAAAAATAATGTCAAAAACAAAAATAAAATCAGATTAAACATATTGTACAATGTATATCAAAAGATAATTCAATGAACAGTCAAACCATATACCAAGAGGACCATTATGGCCCTACATCGCTCACCTGAGTGACAGTGCTCATCAAGAAAAATATTCTAATACATTTCTATGATGACTGAATGCAAAATCATTCACAAGCTTTTTTCTTTTATTCGTAATGGTGACCTTTTTAATTTTTTGAAAACAGGTGCCTCAGATTCAAACTTGACCTAGAAACATTCTGACTAATTTTCAAGCAAATGTGACCTCTAGTGTTAACAAGGCTTTACTTTGATTTAACCTTCTGAACTGGTTTTTGACCCCATGTGACCCAGTTAAGAACATGGCGACAATCATTCTGACACATTCCAGTGGTAGAAACACTGTAATATATTAACAATTCCAGTTTAGCTTTACCTGTTGTCCTCACATGTACTGAAACATTTTGATGTTTCCCAACAACACTGCAGGAAGTTTCCGCAAAGTGCAAACACTGTCTTACCATGATAACTGGCAGTACAAAGTTGAAAGGCTTAAAAATTCAGTGTGGCTGGCAAAATATTTAGACCCGACAGGTGCTCTCTGCCAGACAAAACATTTGAGAAACTGATGACAGGGTAAGCAGACAAGGGAGGCTCTCCAGAGAAGGGAGAGTTTCAGCAGGGAGTTTGTCACGCTGTCTTTAAATCAGTCCCTTTCACCGCAACACTTTTTTTCTTCCATTAATAAACATTCTCAGTGTATATTATGTTCTGTGGGTTCCTCAAGGTTTTTGTTTTTAGTGAAATGCATTTGATTGCATAAATTTTTTTAAAACTTTTTCCTACTGATTTTATCCCGATTAATGAATTTGTTACGAGATAAAAAAATGCAGCAAACGACACACGAACAAGCAGTGTCAGTAATCTTTGCAAAAATGTGAATACGTTAAAGAACTTTCGGCTCTTAAAACAGCGTTTAATTGTAAGCATGTATTGGTCCTTATTTTCCATCATGCTATCCGTTTAATATCATGTTTCTCAACTATTAAATTGCATAAATTAACATGTCAAAATCCATGTCACCTTTAATCCTATGTTGTCTCGCCCTTTTGATTGGCTTACAGTTTTTATTCCAATGAAAGCGATTTACTAACCAGCGAGAGGCGGTGCGTATCGAGATTGAACTCGAAAACATTGTCTGTTTCGAAAATGAGCGACTTTTTTTCCTTTTTACATCCGGCAAAGCCGGGACCACATTCCCCACGCCCCACGATGATGATTATATGCAATTGTTCACTCTAAGGTGTCATTGACAGCTGTTGTAAATAAATAAATGTATAGGCTTGATATTGATTTGATATCATATTTACATTGTATGCTATTATAGCTCACAGACAGCATATTCTTCGGTGTTTACAAATGGGAAAACAAATGATTATATTTTTAATTTATTATAAACAGTAAACATAACCAATTACATTTCAAAAGTAATTGTAATTTAATCAATTACATAAAAAAACATTAAGTAATCATAAGTAATCAATTACATTTTTTAAGGCATTGCAATTGTAAATTAATTGCTTAAATTCAAAGTAATCATGTCTAAGTCTGATTGCCATAGCCACTTGACTCCTCATTTTGGGCTAGGACAGACAGACAAGCGAAGATCATTCATAGTTTATACTAATTTATTCATTCTCGATTGCGAAACAAGTTCTTTCAACTTATATTAATCGCTCTGGAGACTCATTCCAGATTGAATCAACCTCGAAAAGAGAGAGGCAATTTGGAGTTATTTGTGTCTTGCCTAAGGACACAACCAACATGGCAATGGTATGGATCAAACCCGGGGCCCTTTGATCCCGAGGCGAACGCACTACCACTGCGCCACGGCAGATCATTCATATGATCTCGCCACTCTACTATAGCACAGGGATAATTCAGACAACTCTGCCACAGCAACAAAAACCAAACAAGGTTAAGGAAATAATCAATATCTAGGTGTCAACTCTACACCACACTGAAAAAGGCATATAATACACAACATAAATATTGATGCATAGCACTGAAGCTGTCAGGATAAAAATTAATATTGCAGCATTTACAGGCTAGAGATGAATAATTTTCATCATGACTGGGTAAACGAAAATGTTCAGGTAATCACAAAAAAATAGGTTACCATGTAGAACTTAGTTTGCATATTCAAGCAATTGCATCATGTTCATTGGTTCGTTCGGTCACATGTCCAAATGACCGTGAGCCAATTTTCCACTCAACTAAAGATTTTGCTGATACAGTCACCTTTCCACCACGCTGTTTCTTTCCCACAGTATGCTTAATTTCGTTTTTACCATCATCTCCCACAAATCATTACGTCCGAGTTGTTATTGGATTTAATTGGTAAATTAATTAGTAATTTTAGCAAAATAAGTATGCTCAGAAGAGAGGTATTTTTGTTGATAAATTATATTCGTCAATTTTCTTGTAGATTAAATTTAATTCTTCACAGCAAGACAGCCATAATACTTAGTACTAGATGGACGACAACCGATATGGTGGAGAAGAAAAGGGGATCAGTGAACCATGTGTGCTTCAGTACAACAGATGGGGTGGCGGTTGTTTTCACATCAGCTAATAAAGCTTGTTGGCGCAAAACTCCCTTGAAATTTTTCAGCTAAATGTCACCTCACAGTCGTACATCTAAGATGTGTTACATCCATGATCTGTTGCAGCCTATTGACATACTGTTCTTGCAGCAATACTGAATTCTGTAATAAGATTATACCTGGGTCCACGTTGCCAGGATTCAACTCAGGAGTTCCTGCAGCAGAACAAAATCAAAGGTCTTCCATAGCAATCGATGTTCCCAGACATGTCTGCCAACAAGTTGAAACTGTGGGCGTATTTATGTGCCCTACCTCCAGCAGTTCAGAGATGCTGCCAAGAAGAAATGGGCCAATCTTCGGCAAGTACTCCTAGATTGTATTGTACACAATGCATGGTTGGTGCCTTGTGTTAGTGAATGCAAATGGTCGGTGATGTTAACTCGATATCAACTTATGGAATTTGAGACAAATTTGTGTGATTGAACTAGTAAATGATGGAATATTGTTATGATTTTTTACAACAACAGATACCACTCACTATCTATCTGTCTAGTAACACACACTCGTGGTAAAATAAATAGAAAAAATAAATTACAACAACCCATATGACAATAAATCACTGCATACTTTCTAGCTCAAACAACTTCAGTGTACCTGGTTTGTATGTTCGACAGAAGTGGTATGCTTTAAAGCCGCACTTAACCAAAAACAAAATATAAACAATCACTCTAACAAGAGTTCTGTGTTTTTCTAACAAGTGATAATTTAATGAAATGTGGTCTCGTAGGCAAAAATATTTCAGCACTGCAAGGGTTGATATATATTAAAGACCAGAACCATATGTTTAGTACAAATAAAGTCGAGAAGTTTGGTAGAATATGTTGTCAGTGACTTCTTTACGCCTGTGTATTGATATATCGCTGTATCGTCGATATTTCTAAATCGATATATCGATACAAAAATTTTAATCAATGACATCCCTACTACATACTAGACATAGGTGCAAGACACATATCTTTTTCTCTTTTTTTTCCCATATATATATATATATATATATATATATATATATATATATATATATATATATATATAAAAGAAAAGCATATAATTTTTATGCAAAAAAAAAAGGAAGTGTCTCCAGGTCCGGATCTTGAGACTAAAAGTCTTCAGGTCCGGTCCGGATCTCGAGACTAAAAGTCTCCAGGTCCGGACCCCGAGACTATCCATATATACCTTGTCTCCAGGTCCGGGAATTTTTCATCGTTTATTTTTGTATGCATATACTTTGTTCAACTTTAATAAAAACATATTTATCTTATTGTTTGTTATGAAAATATATATTATCATTATTATTTTGGTGTTGTTATCTTCTTTTTTTCTTAATATATTGAAGGTTTCATGTTATAAAATGTAATTGTACGTTATAAGAAGGAATTTTAAGCTTTGCGCTGCGTAATAATACATTGTTCCTTTAGTTTTCGCAGCTGTCTGATCAGGTAGGTGGGTGCGAACATTAATTTGCATTTATTTAGTATCAAAATGGTGTTTGCACACTTATCACATACTGTCCAGCCTTATGAGTAACATCACCTCAGACGGACAACAATAATAACAGTCAAAGATGGTCCAGTAGGTGCGAACTTTAATTGCTCCCGATTAAGACGATCAAATCGAACTTTATTTGTTCAGGGAATTTAATGTGTAACTTCACCTGTGAAAAGAACAATACAAGCGGTTCATTTGAAAGTTATTAAAACATTTTTTCTATAACGCGAAGTCTCTGTCAGTTCGTTAAAGTTTATTATCCGGCCAAGATGGTACACAAATTTCTTGTTGGTGAAAATTTTAACGACTTTCTGTCTCGGGAAATTAAATTACGGTAGATAGTCACATATTGCTATTTAGTAGAAGAGAATAAAATATTGTACCAATCGCTTAAGATTTGTGAAATAAAATTTGCAGGCCTTCCAAAGTCGCCCAGTATATTTATTATAAAGATAAACTTATTTCATGAAAAACAATGAAAATGGAAATTACAATCTTGACATTTATTACCTTGGTATTGGATCAACCAAACAAGATTTTTTAAAGTTTTTCCTTTCCATTACCACATGCTAAGCAGAGGATCATTTCATCCCCAAAAACTATGTCACTTGTAAAATTTAATATCAGTTTATATCCCAATCAGATGTTAGACATTGACTGCTCCGTTATATTTAGGTTCGCGTATATACGTCAGAGCTCACAGGTAAAAACATACCATAACAAATTGTGATCGTATCGATAAACATATATTCTCTTTTTTCATTTCAATGTAATTGCCAGAAAATGACATTTTAAATGATTTGATAAGCTGACCATATAACTGTATGAAATAAATTTCCCTGACCTGGAGACAAGGTATATATGGATAGTCTCGGGGTCCGGATCCGGACCTGGAGCCTTTTAGTCTCGAGATCCGGACCTGGAGACACTTCCAAAAAATAGTGTGTCTTGCACCTGTAATCCTGGAGATCTGCTTTCAGTTACTTTAACAGTTTAAAGTCCTGCAAACCATAAATTTCAGTGAGCGATATTACATACAATGTAAAATAAATTCAGGTTAACAATGCATACAGTGGCTCGAATGATTAGAATAAAGAATAAAATATCAAATCAATGTCCTGTCATCTCACCTTCCCAGGGTAAAGTGTGTCTCACAATAAATTATTTTCACGATGCACCGAAATCATTAATTGCAAAGGGAGGTAAAAACACATGCACTCGTAAACAAAAACAAGTCAATTTCATATTCAGCGAAAATACCTCTGACGATGTCTGTAACAAATAGTAACTAGAGAAGAATAGTACATCTTTTCTCATTGGACAACTAGATGTAGATGTGGTTTCCGCAAAACAAGCTACATGCTGTTTCATCGTCCTGAGAAAATACACCACAGGCACAGGTAGATTCAGCAGGTACACTGTATATCGACCGATTTGTGTATCATACACAAATCAGTGTATCTGGTTATACCCAAATTAGTGTATACATAAAATGATTAAGCTGATTCTCGGGTAAGGCTTTAGTGTTCCCCACTCAGTACTTTTTTCTGGGTACAGCTGATAGCTACTTACCCCTTGGATGCAAAAAGTGGGGGTAATCTCAATTTTTGCGGGTATAAAAATTATAAGATAAGAAATGTTGTACTGTTTCGGAATTAAATTTTAGCCAGGAAAACTCCAACAACCACTTGTTCTAAAACCGTTTTGAGTACTTTTTCTGGCATTTAACACTACTCGTAGTTGTGCCTGAGTACTCATGGATGGCAACTCTTCACTTTATTGTTGGGCATCATTTATTTTATTCACCATGAAGTCAAGCACAGAAAGCTTTGACTGCGACATTTTTTGCATACAAAGCCCCGATCATTGGATTTGTCACAATTTTAAAGTGCTAATATTATTTCCTAAGCATTAGAATATCAAACCTGTGTACATTTTAAGATGTCAACAGTAAATCATTAGCAGTTATGCCGAGAAAGTAGAATTTCGATAATCTATTTTTAGAACATACTGTGGGATTACAGCTGATCCTACATGTATTCGTCCTCGGCATTTTCATAAAGAGAAATCTCGCACATGGTGAAAAAAACATGCGTGATATTTATTTTTTTGTGTGATTTACTTAATAATTTAAGAGAGTGGGAACATAGAGGCTTCAATGGCAGAAAAGTGCACTTTGTGCAATACACACATAAACAGGCTGAGCTTATCTCTGTGAAAAATTTAACTTGTGCTTTTTCTTGAAAAAAAGTTATTTAAAAAATTGTACTTTTCTATTGTTTGCGTTTTAACCGGATCAGGCTATTTTAGCTCCTTCGGGGTATTTACTCCGATCGGAAAATATGCTCAGCCTGATAAATATAGCCTATTTAATTTGGCATTCAGTGTCACCCCTTTCACAGATCTGATATTTTATAACTGTCACACATTTATGCCTAATTTTAATGTGCTCCATAATAAGCAGAAAGTGTAGTTTCAACATTAGCTTCAACCGGCGCATAATACACAATTCACCTTTTAGCCCAAGGTCTTTGACAGCTAGTATTCCTATTATATATTACTCATTATAAATATTGTCAAGTGACACAATAGAAAGACCAATCATTAAGTTATGGAAGCCAGACTTCAAAAAATAATTTTCCGCTCTAAAATGAAGTATTAATATCACATTAAATGAAAACCTAAAATTTTATGAAAAATCTCACCGCTTTATGAAAATGTGAATGTTTAAACCTAAACATGCAAGTTTACACATAAGGCATGATACACTGTTTATTTTCATATTTCACCAATTGATGCAGGTATGTAGATTGGTAAATGTAACTTAGAATTGTGTTAGCATCATTTTTTAAACTTGATCCTATCATTTTAAATCACAAATACATTTAGATATTGGATTTTATTGTGTTTATAAGTGCCCAACAGATTTTGTTGGGGATGTGCACAGCAAAGTGGACAACTGTAAAATGTCAACCTGTAAAATCGGTTTTCCTTCGAAGTGGAAATAGTGAGACTACTTTACGTCATCCTCACACTCTATGGATATATAATGGAATTTAAACTGAAGGTTTTCTTGCTTTGTTTTCTTACCTAAGGCTATTGCCTGGAATTTTTCAGGATTGGCTTTCATTTGTTTTTTTGAGAACCAGTTTATTAGAGAAAGACTATCATTTTCGAGTGTTTCAACCAGGTCTGTGATAGAGTGACTAGCATATGACAGGGTATTATCATCACCATGATTATACAGCCTGCTTTTGTTTACAAAATGAAAAATGTCATTTATGAAAATGTTAAAGAAGACAGGCCCTAGTCATGTACTTCCTTGTGGTACCCCTTTAATTGTTTCTTTAAAATCACTGCAAACATTACCTATTTTAACAAATTGTTGTCTACCAGCATGACCAGACAAATAACTCTTTTAAAACAAGATATACTGCTGATTCTGACAAACTATAATGCTTTAATTTCAAAAGTAGTAGATCATGGGGTTTGCAGTCAAAAGCCTTTGAGAGGTCCATCAACATAGCAGCCAGACACAAATTTTTGTCTAAAACTACTTCCAGTCTTCAATAATTTTAGTAGGGCTGTATTGCATCCAACACCAGGTCTGAAGGCACTTAAGAATTATCAAAAAGAGCTGTTGGTAGATGGCTCTCTCAAACACCTTTGACATTACAGGTAATAAACTAACAGGTCTGTAATTTCTCTTTTCAAGGATACTATTTTTCTTGTGGATTGGAACTACTTCAAAGCATCTATCATGTGTCTATATATATATAATATATATAGGATTAATCATATTTGTTGAGGGGTTGACAATGGCTGGGGTAGAGATTTTAAGCATTTTGACCAACATTTAATCGCAGCCTGTTGCCTTTTTTACATTTATAGAATTAGATGTTATCTGTTTGCTAACAAAACTTGATGCTATAGGGGGAAAAGTGAGGTAAGGTATGATTTCATTGATAAAGGTATCAATAGGAGATGCTAGAAGATAAGTAGCACCGTGATCATCACTGTATTGATAAATGCCCAAGGCTGCATTTATTGTGCAAACATCATGCACAGTAATGTTCACTACAGTTATAATGCATATTAAATATTTAGATAGTAGTTAGACAGTCGGCCTTGTGATTGATCGTGCAATCTCCTGGGAATTAAACCTGGTACAGACATGGCGGCAAAACCACCTGTTGTAAAATAAAGGGACGAGCTACAGCCAATAGTGCATGCCAGTATTGTTGTATCTACTCAGGTGATAAGGAAATGAAAAACTCTTTACATTTTAAGTTAATAGTAGAAATCTTTGAACACACTTTAAGACCATTTGTGTCTCCAGATTGACTCCAAATTTTAAATGTTTTAAAAGAACAATGTACTTTGGAGACACCAGGGCATTGAAGGTGTCAGCTACTGTGAATGTGATGGACTGATGTCTGTCGTTCATCTGTCACCTGTCGAATGACCACATAAAAGAGCATTAAATTAAATTTTGATATTTGAGAAAACCAAAGAACAACAAATTTAAGCATAACTAAACAAAAATCAATTTCAATGTTCAGTTTTAAGAGAGGATAATGGCTGTAGTATTGAATATTACAAATTTAGTTTCCGTTTCTAAGTGACATTTAAGGTCTTCAAACATGTGATAAAAGCTTAAGAAATGAATTATTCAAACTCGGACTGTACAGGAATTTGTTGTCTGTTATCGCTGATTTTTCAGAAATAATTTATTAGAAGATTATTCTGTTTCAAAAGTAGATGAAAACTCTAGACTGTTAAACATACAGTCCATCTTTTAATGGAAAAATCCGAGTCAGTAGGAGACTGCATGTTGTCACAGGTGATACAGATCTTTAGTTCTTGTAACAGCTGGCGTCAAATTCACATGTTGTTTAAATAACCATGAGCTCATTTATTCAGTAATATGATCCATTAGAATTTTCTAGAAAGCAAGATTTAATTTGATATTGTTTAATAGAGATTTGTTTACAATGACAAGAAACTTGACAGGAGAGCAAAGGTTATCTTGGATAGCACTGAGTAGGTACCTTCAAAGTATTGATTAGAAATGTGACATATGTTGTTACTCATAGTTTTAAGTAAGTATGAAAAATATTGATATCTTTTAAAGAAGATGAAAAGAAGAGGACAATTCAGTATTTCTGAAAATCTGCGGATGTTATGACATATCTGCATTACCGGTAAATGATTATTTAAAAATAGTGGGAAAAACCCAGTGTTACTCAGAAATTGTTTAAGAAATTGGTTTTGGAATAGTTTGAATGTTAATGAAAATTAATGAAAGAGATATTAATGTGCAGGAAAAAGTTGTTTTTCCACAAAATTATTGATGTACAAGTCTACAACTGCTGTGAGGAGAATTTCTTGGTTTTTAAATCGTGAAACTAACTGCAAGTAGATACATGTAGTGTGCAGGATTTTTTAAAATCCTAAATGGCGGATATGTACATGTACTTAAATTAGATTATTAACGACAAGATGTCGCATACAGTTTGATTATCATATGTGTCATAAAATCGGAGTGTTTCAAATGTATGGAATAAATAATTAGTAAGAGTGAACACATGCTGGTCTTGACCTAGAGTGAATAATGACAGAAAATTCAGACTGTTCCGAGAGTACTGGATTGAAGCATGATATAAAAAGCATAAAATGTCCTGAAATTGCTAAAGTGAATAGTGCTTTTGACAGAGAAGAAAGTCCTGACATTACAGAAGAGAAAGGTAGATTTTAATTTAAGGCAGCTGGGATCAGTCTAGACTGACATCTGTCGTTAGAGTCATTACCTCGTGTCTTTTCTGGGCATTTTTATGACATCTTCACAATTTCTCCATGAGCTTTGATTGAGAACAAATATTTGGCAGAGATACTTTCTTAAAAGAAAAAAGACTTTCAGACTTGTCAATCTCAACAGACTTTTGTAAGTCTAGGAATAGTCTTGAGGACAACAATAGTATATATTTGCTTATAATTGTGATTTTGTGTACATCTATATTATATTACCAGGATAATCATCTTATGGCATAAACTAATTTGAACAACTATTTAGCATGTTTAGTTTTCTGTATTTTATTAGAATAACTCTACTTCTCTAGATTTTCATATGCTGCAAGCAAGCATAGAGTGAAGTCTCTGAAAAGTCATTTTTTGAAACAATGTTCACCCTGAGACGCTCCGGGTCCATTTTGATAAAACATATCACATATAATTAATAAAATGTAAATCACACAGACATTATGTATGAGCTGTATTCCAACAGTAGCATGAATGTTTGTCTCCATCTGTCCGTCCGTCCGTCCCAATTTTGTCCGGAGCATAACTCCAAAAGTACTTGAGCGATTTTCTTCAAACTTCATACACTGACAGAGCACATTGGGAGGAAGTGCAGTGTGTAAGAACAATAACTCTACCTTGCCTACTGTTAGAGTTATTCCCCTTTATCAGATTTACTTGAAAAACTTTGTCCGGAGCATAACTCCAAAAGTACTTGAGCGATTTTCTTCAAACTTCATACACTGACAGAGCACATTGGTAGGAAGTGTAGTGTGCAAGAACAATAACTCTACCTTGCCTACTTTTAGAGTTATTCCCCTTTATCAGATTTACTTTAAAAGTTTTGTCCATAGCATAACTCCAAAAGTACTTGAGGGATTTACTTCAAACTTAATACACTCACATAGCACATTGGTAGGAAGTGCAGTGTGTAAGAACAATAACTCTACCTTGCCTACTTTTAGAGTTATTCCCCTTTATCAGATTTACTTGTCCGAAGCATAACTCCAAAAGTACTTGAGGGATTTTCTTCAAACTTAATACACTGACATAGCACATTGGTAGGAAGTGCAGTGTGCAAGAACAATAACTCTACCTTGTCTACTTTTAGTCAAATAGAAAAATATCATACCTATACTGATAATGATCATTACTATAGTTTTGCAAACCTTCTCTTCATTGCCTTGTTCTTTTTCCACTTATTTGAAAACTGTACTCAGCATGACCATAACTATACGGCTTTTTAAGGATTTCCTCTCACCAAGTAAAATGTACGAATGTACAACCTTCAGGTAACTTCTTCCCGGCTGGGGGATTAACCATGTGTAACATGGCTCTTGTTAGTTTTTCATTCATTTTAGAACAATTAATTATGAGCATGTTATTGTCATTATTTAACTTCGTCAGTTGATCAATATTTCCATAGAAGCTATGAGTTAGACTGCCAAAACCATCCTTGTCATGGGAATTTGAATGTAGATATTATACAGTGGATCTACATTGAATACTCCTTTCACTCCATGCATAATGGTTGATAAAGCAGCTCTTTCTTTCTTTTCTTTTTTTTAATTTTCGGGCCCCAAAAGGGTCACATTAGCTCTTGCATCCTTATACGAGTTATATATGCATGCACATAATTACGTATCAAAACTTATTGTGAGATAAACAATGTAATGACTGTAAATTTCATTACTACTTCAGACAGATATATAAAACGCTACATGTGTGACACCAATGACTGCCAAATGACCTATCGGTACCTGCGGCGGAAAAAAGGCCACATTCTATTCATAGTTACCTCCCTTGTGGTATTGTACATATGGGCAGATGGATTTGACGGGTACAGCAGTTATGGCGTGGAGGAGTATGAATCTAACTGTAAATTTCCGTGCTTTGGACCATTTTGTTTGGACTGTCGCACAAACCCACCAACAACTGTGCGAGTAGTAGATATTGTTGAACACTTGAATCTAAAACAAGCTCTCAGAAGAACTGGATCAGATTTCGATTCTAATCGGAATGTATCATCTCAGTCTCAGTTTTGTAAAAGACCTAATTTTGATTTGAATCATGACAGTGTCAAATACGCATTCTATAGATTGGCTCCTTTGAACTGTTCAGGTGAAGAATTATTCTATATCGAAAACAACGTATTTAAATTTAATAAAACACAGCTTGGTGGCAGGGAACTTGAGAAATGTAAGTATTATGGTGTTGAAAGAGTGTCAGACGATTTCTCAACATACACGGAGCCATTAACGAAGGAGAAAGAACCGTTTGATCTGGTCCTTATGCATGACTTTGTTAGGATCAAATGTTTCTTAAAGAAAGATGAGAAGTCAGGGGATAAAGACATTAGGTTTGATGATGAGAACGAAAATCAGAATAAAATAGACGAAGATATTCAGAAACAATTTGATGACGAATGGAAGAAAAAGACTTTAGCCAATGCAAACTATTCGAATATTGATCTTTATGGAAATAAAAAAGATGGTATTGTAAATAATGGGAATGAAACAGGAATTGATGTACAAAGGATATACCGGTCTGTAAAGAATTACGCTGATTACAATGATATTGATCGTGAGAGCGCTGAGATGAACGATACCGAGAGAGATAATGACTATGATTACTGGAATCGACTTTGGGGCGGAAATTACTTTGATATAGAGGATAAGGCAGACTTTGATCAACTTTTTGTTCAAGTGAACCCAAAATCTGAAGTGTTTGAAAGAATCGCAAACCAAAAAAGGAGTCGACTGACAGAGATGAAAATGAATGTGTTAATGTTTGGGTTAGATTCTATGTCACATTTGTCGTACCAGAGGAAATTACCAAAGACATTCAAGTATTTGCAAGAGCTGGGAGCTGTAATGATGGATGGGTACAACATTGTTGGGGATGCTACAACAGCCGCTCTCATTCCCATGTTAACAGGTAATTTTGTTGCACATCTTTTTGTCTAGTCAAACTCAGGACTCCCAGTTTTAGTTGTTGATGCAGGAGTTTAATGCTCATGTAAAGAGATATGGTTGGTAGCCACTTGACCACTGGAGGCACATGTTACAGTTTTAGAAGCTTCAATGTTGGTGACTTTATACTGTTGATTGAAATTTCATGTTAACCCCCCCCGCCACTCCCCGCTTCTGACCCACCCCTCTCGATACTTATTGAAGTTGAGCCAACTAGGTAACACGTTCAGGAAAAACTTTAAAAAAGGGTGTTAATATATGAAAAGTAAAGTTTGATTGAATTACTGGACTGATCTTGCTGTCTGTTTGATTTTTCCAGGTAAAACAGAGATGGAGCTTCCAGAAACTAGAAAAAACAGATGGGAGTCAGACGTAGTGGATATTTACCCACTTGTCTGGAAGAAATTCCAGGTTAGTATCTGGTAGTGGACTTAATGCTTTTAATGTTTGCACATATTAAGTTTTTTGGCAGATAAATGAATAATGGAATCAATTTCATGAGGAGTCTTTTGGTAAGAACTTTAAAGAAACTAGAAATGTATCCACAGGACATGGAAGTGTCCCATATCTGCTTTTTGTCACAGAAATGAGGGGTTTGCTTGTGATAGGATTTTGTCATTATTTATCACCACAGTTTTAAGTGGAGAATAAAAATGTCAAGTTCTTAAGGAAGTAAAAATTTATTTGCCTTTGTAGCAAAACTCTGGTTACAACAAAAATATCATCAGTGTATTACCCTCAGTAAATACTTATATAGTGAATAGTTGAGAGAAGCAAAAACTTGCTGTAACCTTCACCTATGAAATAGGGGCACAGTTCTTGTGCATGACACATTGTTGTGTTATGGTTAACACTAAGTCTTGTACTAAGTCATTTTGAAATACCACCATGCCTAACAAAATATCATGTCTTCGAGCAAAGGGCCAGGCAGGTTTGAATTTTTTTTAACATACATGTAGTATATATAGACATGGGAACCATTACTCCAGGTTGGACAAACAGTCTAGGTAGCAACTTCTAGAGTGAATTGAGTGTTAGACGCAATGTGCACTATCCAAAACTACAGAACTCACTTAAAAGCAAATCACTGTGACAATTTTAGCAATGATATAAACTTATGAGGTCGGCGACCAATCATTGCTACTGTGACTTCTTGTCAGACAAGAAGTCAAGGTAGTGATTTCTACATGTGAAAAGTGTCTTAGCCGCAATGTACACAATCTGAAACTGTATAGATAATTTTAAAGCAAATCGCTGTGATAACTTTACAATGATATAAACTTACTTAACCAAGTCAGCGACCACTCATCCCTGCCTCGACTTTTTGTCCGACCTTGGAGTTGGTTCCCTTGTTTATACATACTATGTTTAAAAAGATCAAACATGCCTAGCCCCTTGTTTTTCAAGTAAATACTTAACTAGGGAATACTGTTTATATAGAAATCATCCGCTGTGACCTTGACATTTGATCTAGGGATGTGGTTCTTGAGCATGACACATCATCTTGTTGTGGTAAACACTTGTGCCAAATTATTTTGAAATTATTTTGAAATACCAACATGCAAAACAAAGTTATGGACCGTAAACGATTTTCCAATACACGGACAGACACACACAGTGCAAACACATACACAGATAATTCAAAGATTGATTGTACATGTAGCTACTGTATGTGCATGTAAACAGAAAAGCAGATTTGGTTTCACAGTCAACTTGAAATATCATTGTTGTCTATAGTACTCAGGCTTTCTTATTTAAATAGGTGTAGTATATGTGTGGTAGGGTGTGGGAGAGGAGGGGAGGGGTTTGGGGGCAGACAGATAGTTGGGGTTAGGGAGATTGGGCTTCTTGGCGTACATGGTGTATAATGCAGATTAGATTGTCTTGAAGTTTTGGTATTTAAGACTGTTAGATCCTCACAGAAAAGGAGTCTCTGTTCACAAGTACTGGTAAGAAGAGAGAATATGATTTCTTTCTCCTGTTGTGTATACAGTTAAACCTCTCTTATTTACCATGTGGTTTTAACAGAAAACTGCCATATCTAACACAGTGTCTTGGTTCTGGTAACATAATATAATGTAAAACCTGGTTTAGCCAGGAATTGGCTAAAACCTGATATGATCAAGTGTCCCACAGGATGCTAGATAAGACTGGTTTCACTGTGTATGTTTGATTTTTAAGAAGTTCAGGAGACTGGTTCATAGGAGTTTGGAGAAATGTTTACCGATAGCAGTATATGAAGTTGTAAACATAGGTTTAGCCATCCCAAATAAATGTCTTGTAAAAACTTTAATTATTTCAGGACAAAGGATATGTGACAATGTTTGGTGAAGATGAACCGAGCATTGGAGTGTTTAATTTACGACTGAATGGCTTCCGGGACTCACCAACTGACCATTACATGAGACCATTCTGGCAGTCATTGTGGGATACTGAATTGCGGAAGGGCAGTCCAACGTACTGCACAGGCAACGTACCAAACCATATGTATTTATTAAATTATATGAAAGATTTTTTCACAAAATATAATAATGTTTCAAAATTTGCATTCATGTTCGGAAGTGAACTGACACACTGGGACAATAACCCTGGGGAGTACATGGATGAGGATTTTGTTGAATTGTTGACGTTCTTAAAAAATAAAGGGCATTTAGAAAACACTGTGCTGATAGTGTTTGGTGACCATGGCGCGCGTTACAGCAAGGTACGTTACACAGTTCAGGGAAAGATGGAGGAGAGGCTTCCACTTATGTCGTTTACATTCCCGAAATGGTTCCGACGAAAACATGCAAATCTTCACATGAATCTCATGAAAAATGTAGATAAACTTACCACACCCTTTGATATACATGAAACTTTACTTGATATACTTGATCTCAGACGAGCTGAAGCTCAGCCGCGACCAAAACAGCGAGGGATAAGCTTACTGCGGCAGGTTCCGCCCGATCGCACATGCTCAGATGCTAGTATACAGTTGCACTGGTGCACGTGTCTTAAACAGCTAGAACTTGATGCTCGGGACAAACACGTGCAGAATTCTGTGACTGCCTTGGTGAACTTCATCAACAAACAAACCAAAAGGATGAGACAGTTCTGTGCCCATCTTAAATTTCAAAAGTTGCATAATGCCTACCTCCTTGTTCCTAATGAAAAGGTGAGTGACTGTACTTACTTTCTACTGTTGATTTGTACCTGTTATTCTCAATAAGGGTTTCAAAAATTGTGAATTGTTTAAAAAAAAGTGACTGGCAATTTAAAAGTTTTGTGTCCTAGATCCTAAATGTCTGCAAGGATCACACTTGCTGTAATACCATACACAAGTGTAGAGAATGAAAATAGAAACAACTCGACGAGAGCTAGGGTCAGGCAGACTTTATTGTCAATGAGTGAGTCAGTTTCAGTCCACCAATGACTGTACGGTTGAATAGTTTACTTGTATTATTAATAATGAAAGTAATTAATTGCAAGCAGAGGAAAGGCTTTTATATTAGCAAAAACTGTTACGATGATTTACGATAAAAATTGTGCACAAATAAATATTCACTATCACCACTGCAAGATGTTATACCTGGTAAGATCAATATTGAATTCATTACATTTGCTATAGATCAAAATCAGCGTGGTAAATTATGTTACTAGATATCTGTAGTCACATGTAGCTGTTCAGAATGATGTCCTAGGGTATATCAGATAATATCAACCTTAACAACGTAGAGTTTGTTTTGTAAAGTTGGGTTGTCATCTGGTGCACAGTATGATGCATTTTACCATTATTCGATGTTCCTAATGAATTATAAAACAGTTGTTAACTAAACAGGTTTTATATGATTAGTTCTTGTTGTGTTACGAAGCTCATTGAAAGAAACTATGGGCCCGTCTCATCAAAAATCGTAACTTACGACGTATTTACGAGACCCGTTTCTCGTAAGTACAGTGATAAGACGGGCCCTATTTGTTTTAAATTAAAGGCCCAAATAAACTTCATTGTATATATTTGCTAGAAACAGTGACATGTATACTATATGGAAAACCGACTGTTTGTTCAGATGAGCTACACAAGTAACACGAAAACAGTTTATTCATTCTGAACAGTTTGTGTAAAATAGTCTGGTTCTTTGTGTAAAATAGTCTGGTTCTTTGGAACATACTGATGCAAAAGCAGACTGTATCCCTAATCATGCTAGCTGGGAAGCAGTCTGCCTTCGTGATCAGTGTAGATCATGACCAACATGCACCTCCGTGGTCTGATCACAGTCTGCACTGGCGGCTACTCTGTCATTACATTTTCACTGAGCATGTCTATGTCCCATTAATTGTTCCATTTCGGGAGTTTATCAGGGTAAAGGACAGTAGAGCATCCAAGAAAAACTTTATGCATAATCATGTAGACTAAGTTTATAGGGATAACAGAAATAATGAAATGTATTTCCATAATAAACCTTTAAATGTTTTTTTTTTTTTCAATTTTAGGTTTTGATGTTCCTACATTCCAGTGATGATGATAACCGTGTTGCTAACTTCACAAGTAATATTAAAGTTGACCACGCCCACTTTCAGGTTACCATAGAAACAATTCCAAATCATGGTTTATATGAAAGCACAGTACAGGTAGATTTTTGTATCTATTCAGAACATGGAGTCCGAGCCTTCTCTTTAATATGTGAAAAAGATGGCAGTTTTTTACAGACAATAGGGTTCTAGTACTGGTTCTTCCCAGGGATGATGGTTAGGTAAACTGCCTGTTTGTAAATTTACTAAATATGATTGAAATGGGCATTAATCCATGTTATATGAAGAAACGAAACTACCACTGAAGAGAGAATTCATTGTCTAAAATGTATCACCAAAAGTATTTGACCTAAAACTATTAATTGTGCTATGAATGTGAAATGTAACTGATAGTGATAGATCTGAACAAAACAAGGTCTTCCACTGTCAGCGCAGTCATCCTACTCACAGAGAAGAGGAAAGGTACTTAATTAAGCCTGTCTTATATAGGGAAAAATATTTTCTTGAGTCATAAATTTTTTTAAGAACTTGCTGTCATGTGACATTGTGTGATAGAGGTAGGATTAAAACCAGGAACCGGTATCACATTTGATATACTAGTGTACTATACACTACTCCTTACCTGCTAAGATTCCACCTGTGTTAATTATCAGCGAACAAAGTTGTTGTTACTTTAATTAAAATGAAACGCCTATTTTTTTTTTCGAATTCAGGTAAATATGACGTCAGGTGCGTACACAGTGATTGAGACAGAGATTAGCCGCCTGGATATGTACGGCAGTCAGCCAGCTTGTGTTCAAGACAAATACCCTGATCTACGCAAATACTGCTACTGCCATAAGCAAAGCTTGGAAAAGAACAACACAAGATCTACATGAGCTAGATAATTATGGTGTCCTCGGCAGATTGTGAAGACTCCTGTGGAGTAGAATGACAGGATTATTTTTAGTTGTAAACCAAAGAAATTTGCATAACAGACAAACTTTCACACTTCTATAAACCTGCTGGTATCAGGGTGCAGTATTACACAGAAAGTTTGGCGCAGTGACAGCACTGGCCTTCCATAGAAGATTGTAGTTTCTTTGTAGATGTGAAGTATTAATATACAACATGGAGTTAAGCCTTAGGTGGCTTTTGATTACTTTAGGCAATTATTATTGCTTAAAATTCTTGAATTTTGTCGACGGCAGAGCTCAGAGAAGTTTATTCCAGTATTTACCTGTCTAAGGAAAAGTCATTAGACTGAATATAGATCCTTCATAGCACTGCTACTCCCTCACCAGGAAACTGAGAGAAGTTTTGTAACCTTGGCAGACTATTTTACCCTAAATCATGTATTGCAGTATTGTTCATGTATATTGATACATAAATTAAATGGAATCCGCTCATTTTTCATTAGCAATTGTCAGCTCATTAGATGACCAAATTTTTGATACACAAAATAATGTTTTGAAGCACTTGAGCCAGTTAAAATTTGTAATTTAGCATATCATTTGGATTATATATACAAAAATATTTCTACAGCAATGTCCCAGGCGTAAATCTTCCTCAGGTTAGCAGTATATTCCATATCGGGCAAACAGGCCCTTTTTATACATTATCAGTTGTGATGAATATTGTCATAGTTCAAGAATGAATTTGGTTGTTTAGTGTTCATTGTTCTATCAGCAACATTCAGTGTGTTGAAAGAGTTCCCCATTTGGTCAGAATCTGATAGTCATGAAACTTGGTCAGGAATTTTGAAAATAATGATGTGTTTTGTTTTCATCCACATTGCAGTCTGGGTTTTATTTTAAGGTCACCTTATCTTTTAAACTGTCGAGCCTATTCTTTTTTGGTCTCATTTAGCCATAATGTCTCTGAATTGCATGTCTCATAAGCTCTATCGTATTTTATGTTTAGTTATGGTGTTGTTTTTTTTTAGCTTAGATTAAGCTTACTTCATGGTCAAGTTTTATGTTTAGGTCAATTCTTTATTCTGAAAAGTTCAAATAATTGCTTTAAGATTTATAAAAAAGGTATTTACAATCACATAATGATTTTGCAATGTAAGTTAGTGGAGTTATGATTTTCTTGAACTTGCTAATTGTTAGGTCAAGTTTCAGTTGACTTTTGAACTTGTTGAACATATTCCCCAGCATAGAAAAATAGTAAGAACAGCCTTATTATGTCTTCACATACAAGGCAATGCTTTGTTTAAACTGTTAAACAAAAACATCACTGAAGCAGCCTTTGTTCAAAATGGTCCCTTCCATTCTATCCCAAGGCTACCTGCTTGTTCTCAAGAGTTTTGCTGTATGACCATTGTGATATCAATAGAACTAGACTACTTAAATCTTTATTGTGATAAAACAACCTGTGAATACTCTATGCAAACGTTTGATGTTTTTGATGTTGAGAGTGTTGATATCTGTTAGTGACTCTGAAGACAGTTGTAGATGAACTACCTATACTCCCATAGTTTAAGATGTGTTATATATGTACCTCCTATACACACAAGATTAAAGACTGTTATTGGTGATGTGCAGAACCAATGTTCCAACCATATCTGTTCAAGGTCACACAATAGGGTGTCATTGTTCTTTAGTGTGTGCTAAGCCATTGAAGGATTTTCATGACACTTGGGTCAAATGTTTAATCTCATCAAGACGAGATGCAAAACTGCCAAAGGGTCAAAAGCCATGAGCCTATATCTCCTTAAAGCCTTAAAGTATTTGCATGTAATAGAGGTCAAGGTCACAGTGGTCAGTGGTCATGTGACTATATTTTATATCCATTCAGTAACTCATCGCTTGCAGGATTTTAATATGGCACATTTTTTTACCACTTAGCAGTTAACATAATACAATAAGGGAAGCCATTTCATGTAACAAGGCAAAACTGGGGGTATTTGAATCTCATTCAGTGATCATTCTTGTTTAGGAGTCAGTATATTTAACTTATGTTCCATGTTTTCAAAAGATACTTGTATAAATGTACTAAATAGGTCATCGTTTGGCACATCAATGTATACATGTATTTCACATCATTTTTCAAGCCAAATACTCCTACTTGTCTTGTATCATGTTCTTGAATCTCTCATGTACAATGTACATGTATATTGATGCCACCAATTTTAGTTGACACTATTTCACACAGTTGAGGTCATTTAGAATTACATGTACATGTAATTTCTTTTACATGTACATGTAATTTCTTTTACTTTCTTTTACATGTACATGTAATTTCGTTTACTTATTCATATAAAATTTATTGATACCAGTTATGCTTACATTAATTATTTAAACTGGCAAAGGCTTCATAGCCGCTAAGTTACACAATGCATGAAACTGTAATGATAGCTGTGGATTAGTGACCTGGCTTACACCATCACAACACATGTGTCTATAGTAATGGTTGCATATAAGTAATTTTTTCAGTTTACCATTGGTTGTAAAGCATGGTATGATTTGTGTTTTTACAACGCTAGTTAAAGACCGCCTCCCAGGTGGAATTGTTTTGGTTGCTCACAAAACCATGGGCTGATTGAGGGCCATGGGTTCGAGCCCCGCTACCGAACATGACTATTTATGTGAGAAAGTTCACCGTTTCTAATGGAGAATAGGGGTCTAGTACTGCACTGATTCTTCCCAGGAATTAAAGTTACCGGTAGGTAAACTACCCGCCTGTATATGACTGAAATACTGTTGAAAAATGGGTGTTAAACTCACAACTAAGCTAAACCAATACAAACCTGGTTGCTATATAACTTACAGTGTTACACTAATTTATATTTTATTCTGTTTATTACATCAGCATGAATTTACATTCCATTCTTGTATTTTGAATAATCAGAATTGTGATACAATTTTTTTGTAGATACCGCGAGGGTTTTTAGATTTGGTTGTTTATTTGTATACTGTATATGATGTCTGTTTTACATTAATGTTGTTTTTTCTGCATTTTATGTTTACATGGAGACCTGTGTGGGAAATTTTAGAAATTGGTTATTCGGTAGAGGATTTATTTGAACACCAGACATTGTTATCACAAACAATTGGGAAGGAAATTATGAATCTATGATGAATTCTTAGAGCAATATACACAATGTGTATTTAACTTTAATTGATTTTTAAGTTTTCATTGAAAATTTATATGTGTAAGTGACTTTACAGATAACTTACAAGTTTTCTTGAGGTATGTGTATAAATTGTTTGAGTTATTTATGGGCTAACAAGTATGTTCTTAGTACTGACATTTTCATTTTTCAAACTGATTATTCTCTATTTATGAATATAATATATTTAAGTTTAGTAGATATTTACGAATCAAATGTTGAAACTTCTGCACAAAATGTCTGAAATGAGATCATGTAAGGGTCTGTCAAGTGTTATAATATATTTATGCAAATAGTTTAATAATTCCAATATTCAATGCCCTCAAATAGAAATAGGCTGTTTATCATTATCTATCATTGCTTAGTCTTTCAAATCATCCACATTTCTTCTCTTTTCTAGAATTATAAACAAAGTTAGTGTGTCCTGCGCCATCAGGGCTTGAAATGACCTCCCACAGTAGTGTCGGCACATAAGTGTCATATCAAAATTATAACACAGTTTTATCGCGCTTCTCTTATGTCAGATATGTGATAAATTTTTGTGAAAAACAGCGAAAATGTTCATTTTGGATTGACCATTATGGACTAACATGTATTGTGTAATGTATTGATGACATTACACAAAATGTTATGTGTTTTGATCTTCTAATAAGTTTTATATTCACACAGAGTTGGATGTAGAGAGTATTGCATGCGATTTTACATGTCTTTGAATATGTAGATTCATGTAATATTATATGTGTTGATAGAATTACATTTGTACTTGTAATGTTATTTACATAGAATTCCTAGAGTTGATTTACTGCATTTTGTTCAGTCGTGAAATGTTTATTCAGTGTTGCCTTTATATTATGTCCCAAAACATTTTACTTTGTACGTTTATTTAAGATAAAAAAACTTTCATGTATAATGTACTCGAAATATGTGCAATGCAGTTTTGGGCACCAATGCTGACTCTTTATTGAATAAAGATATGAGGTATTAGATGAAAGCGTCACTCAAAATTTTACGAAACATTCACCATTTATTCTCTATCTTGAGTTCCTCCTTCGGACAGCTGGCATATTTTGATACACACTAGGCAGACTCATGTCTGTTTTTGTAAACGCTGTGCATGACGTTATGCTACTTTCAGTTTCACTGAATATGTTGTAAACATCAGTAAAGACATTGTCACATTGCACTTTGTTTACACATTATCACCTTAAACAATTTTTGTTACAAATGAGTTTACATCTTTGTATTTTATTAACCTCATATATCACCTACAGAAATCCATAGTTACAGTAAACATGCAATAGTATCCATGGATAAGGTGGTCAGCAATGTCTGTAAGAGGTTGTACATTTGTATTTCTATCACATGTGGTAACTATGCATTCTTCAGTCTTAGGTAGATCTACAAAAGTTTACTTCAGATGCAAAAATAGTCTGTGTATTATATTGAAATTGTTTACGCAATTAGTTCAAGATAGAATTATGTACAGAACGTTTTAGTTTTAGATGTATAGCTATTAAAATGATTGTGAAATCCACTGTTGTGCCATTTAGATTTTTAATCTTTTGCTATTTTATTTAAATGTGTTCATAGACATTAGGAAATGTTTTAGCAGATAGTAGAATTTCATGATACCTCTTACATTGTATTACTAATTTTTTAGCTCACCCGAGCCAAACGCAACTTAACAAATTATTTTCAGATGATATATGATATTTTGTGTAAAGCACACCAGCTGTAATCATCATATTTTTAAAGATACAATTTCTTGTTTTGAAATAACTTCCAACACTTTTTGCCCATACCTTGCCTGCTTAAGGAGAGAGTTTATAAATAAGCCTAGAGCTTTCTACGCAATCCTTTATGCTGTTTGTATTAGCATGTCTTTTATGTGATTTATCAATAAAATACTGTTTAAACCAAGGTCAAGGTCACATTTCAAGGTCAAATGTCAACATCTGGAAGGTTTTTTTTTTAATTTGAACCAAATGCTCACCTCATGGAGAGTACATGCAATATCTATGTTTCAGCCAAGTATGCTCAATTTCAAGGTCACAATACAGGGTCAAAGGTTAAAAGACTTTCTCCCAACACTGACTGATTTCCTTGAAACTTTGGGTAAATGTGAATAATCCATTTCTCAACCAAGCTTGATTCAAGGTCACACAGGTTATCTGACTATAATTATCTCCTTAACCCTTTGAAGAACTTTCATCAAACTTGAGACAAATATTTATCTCATCATGATAAAAATGGTCTTTATCACCCTTTGGGTCAAAGGTCATGTGACTATATCTCCAAATACCCCTTGAAGGATGTTCATGAAGCTTAGGTCATATGTTCATCACATCTTGTCATATTCGTTTGGAGACTTAGTATTGCATGGCAATACTCCATCCATTTGTTTTCCTTGCAAATACCAAGTAAATTTTGAAATACTAAACACTTGTACAAAAACTTTAATTTACCATAAGGCACTGCCGCTCTATCAGGTCACTCCGGCTGTGTCAGGTTCTACAGTGTGTAGTTTGTATTCTTTAAAATCTCGCTGTTTTGTCAAACATTTTCCTATTTTTTCAGTCTTCAATGTAAGAGGGTATTAATTGTATAGGATATAAAATGCTGGCAATGTTGTGAACAGAAAATCTAAAATTGTCTTTCAAGCATGAAATACATTTGTAAGCAGAAAAAAATATATGCTGCTTTCAGTAATAGTTCAAGACTAAGTATAGAACTTTTTGTGATCATCAAAAGTAATTTTCAGAAGAGGCTAAACTAGCGTTTATGTAGAAATTTTTAATTTCCAGCAAATTTATTTTCGTAGCAATCTGCCAGCTTGTAGATTTTACTTTTTTTAGCACTTTAAGAAATATTTTTTGGTGGTATTTCTCGAAATAAATGTGGACCATTCCATGAGAAAACCTGTTGCAGTGACATATCATGATTGTTGGAATACTAGCCTAGTCAGTGATTTAAAATATTAAAAAAATGTTTTAACCAGCCAAAAGATATATTGATTGATGTCAGATAAGTGAATTATCTAGTAAGTGAATAAAATGACAGAATATGTGCATCGTGCAGGATGTCAGAATGGTTTTCAGATGTACTTGGCGTCATATTTGTCTTCAAATTCTTCCTGTTTCAAATGTAAATCCTATTTAAAGTATCCGTGTATACTTTCTCAGTACAAGTTTTAACATCAATATTAGTAACTGTTCTGTTAGCCTACATATATAACATACGCATTTATGGTATGTTGGTCAATGTGATGTCATACTTTCATTCTGATTATGTGTAATTATTGTTGTTTGAATGTACATTCCAATGTGCAGTGATAGCACGAAACACAATTTAGATATAGCTACAGCTATCTGTTTTATATACATTGTCAAGTGGTTGTTTAGTATTTATTGTATTGATATATATACATTGCACCTTCAATAAATAAAACTTATTTAAATGGACACAAAACCTGCTCAGGTCAGTAACATAAATGTGATAGAAAAATTAACTATCAAAATGTGTTAGGATTATGGCATATGAAATATACAGGGTCCTTACTCGTGTATAATGGTTGTGTAATGTCGAGGGCAAGAAATAAAACACTGAATCTTACACTTGGTTGTTTTGTTACATCGCATGACTGTATTGCCAACCCTCTTTATCCATATTCTGTTGTTAAGAGATAATTTCTCCTGTCCAGTATACAACTTTCAGCTTAGCTCGACCACTCAGTGTAGTGCAAGCTTTTACGACCATCCTAATGTCAGTGGCACACCTTTGTTAAAGGTCTGTCTGTAAGCAAGGTCCTTCTCCAACAGTAATGCACTCTAATATCTGAGTTACTGCCCTTTGATCTACAGCTGAAAATTTCTTTACTTATATTGCCGAGGTGTATTCATTTTTGTATCTCCGATTCAAGAGAAGTCATTTTGAAACAAAATCCTGGAAATTTGACCTTGACTTATGAGTGGGTACAAGTGAAATATGGGCTTTCTCAAACCAAAACAACCCAGAACTTATTAGCAACTCTGACTTATGGCCAAGTATTTATAATACTTCTTCAGATGTATCTGGGTTGTATTCCAGAGCCAGCTTGAAAGTTTGTTAACCAAAGCTGTCACTACAAACATGTGAAACTGACCATACAAATAAAAGCAAGTCCATTTCAAATTTATATTTATTTGATACAAAAATAAGAGTTTACATATCTCTCACCATTCTTGTAGTCACTAACATCTGGCAAATAAAAACAGCAGTGTATATAAACACACAACTTCTACAAGCTTCTTTATTCCTTTTCCCTTTATTCATTTTTCCTACACACTACATGCATGTCAAACTATTTTAGTAAATTATTTCTAAAACCAGTCATTTCTATAAGTAATGAAAGCTCTTGCGTCTTACTCCAAGAAAAAGCAGAAAAAACGACAAAACTTTGGGCAAAAAGTAGCAACTAACATAATGAGGAATGCCTCTATGATAAGCATCCATTCCTGCAGGATATTTCTGTCACAATTTTCCAAACACTGAACTGTTTTTGCTTCAATGTGTGTAGATAAATTAAAGACAATAGTTAATTCCAAGTACCCATATGCTAAAGATCAGTGTTTATGAATGGTAATACGCATTTTCAAAAACCCTTAACATGATGCAAAAGACAAACCAGCCATGGCATTGAGAAAGTCACACAATGTTGATGACCTGCTGTATGACTGTAGACAGTCAAACCCTACAAATGTTTCAATATTGTTCAGTCATTGGGGTATCATGTGTAAGGTAACTACCCAAGTGAAGTCTTCGCAGAACAAACTTTATGACTGTTAAGGTGAACAGCGTATGTGTTCTTCATAGTTGTGTCACTCAAATCAACATGATGTTGCTTAAGTATACTAATAAAGGTAACTTAAAGTATGTGTAAACCACCAAATAAATTAAATAGTAGAACAAAATATACTTTGATATATTACCAAAATTTGGTTTGAAATTATTGTACGAAAACTTCTCTGGCTCTCAAATTTATTGAAAATTGTGAAAAAAGTTCTTCAATTTGAATTCACTCTTTCATCTTATTTACAGCAAACATTTGCTAAATACATTATACCTATTATATCTTTACTACATACACAAAGGTGGACGGAATCTCAGGAGTACATATCCTATCATTTATATACAATTATTACAACAATGCACTGTTTCCATAAATCATTAAATAGGACAACTATACAACAGACCAATATAAAGGAAAATAACTCTAGAATAAATAATATACAAAAATGTACATCTATTTCTACAGAACATAGCATCCCTACATGAGATAAGCTGTAGCCACATTTAGTTAAATATAAACTTTATATTTAATTTACTAGTACAGCAACTTTTCAAACAGAAATACATGTAAAATTAGGACAGTCAATGTTATATGACTGGTTCTTGCTTTGAAATGGTTAAGTTTAGAAAAGTGTATGTATAGTCAAAAAAATATCCTTGCCCTTTTTTATCACATGTTGCAGAGACTACATGAAATCTTGCGATTTAATTGTAACAAGAAATGCGGCAATGCCGCCAAACCAGATTTTCAACAGCGCCTGTAGAAATTCTAGAATTTAATAATACATTTATTAAAAAAAAACAAGTTACAAAGTAGACATGAAATAATATATCATATCTTTTTTAAATTACCTCCAAAGATGATATGACCTTTGACTGCCAAATCAAGTTAAAATCATGTAAACAGGATTTTCAATGTTAATGTCACTGTGACCTTGACCTTGGAGCCAGCCATGCGGAACATGCGTTCTGCACGTCATCTTGATGTGGTAAACATTTGTCTGAAGTTTCATCAAAATTCTTCAAAGGGTTGAAGAGTTACAGAGCGGACAGGATTTTCAATGTTAATGTCACTGTGACCTTGACCTTGGAGCCAGCCATGCGGAACATGCGTTCTGCACGTCATCTTGATGTGGTAAACATTTGTCTGAAGTTTCATCAAAATTCTTCAAAGGGTTGAAGAGTTACAGAGCGGACACAATTTCGTTTGACGCCCGCCCATCCGCCCATCCGCCCATCCGCCCGCCATACCCCAATCTAATAACCAGGATTTTCAAAATTGAAAACCTGGTTAAAAATCAAGGAGCCATGGTACAATGATCGGGTCTAACCTAAAGACTTTGTTTTCATTAAAAGTCTACACATCTGTCACACAGACCCAGTTATCTTCCTTGCATACCACAGATGAATAAAACCAAATCCACAATTGGTTGTAAAGCTACTGAAAGTATCCCCTTTACCCAAAAACCATCGTGTAAAAAAAAATATCAAAATACTAACAGCGTGCAATTGTTAAATACCTGTATTCAAAACAAAAGCAGAAACAGTAAACTAAAACATTCATTATAGTAGACTTCACATAAACAAGAAAATGTCAACAGAGATTTAAGTATAGTCTATTTTCTTGCATACCACTTTGAATAAGTTAATAATCAGTACTAAAAAAATAAAATGAAAAAAGAACATAATGAGAACAGTGTTTTTCTAAGAATACAGAGAAAATATATTCAAATATTTCTATGGTTTTGATCAGAAAAAATCCCGTCTGTGACTGGTGGCAATTTCAATATCCCTTCTTTGTTTCCTTTCATTACATAACTGGTATACATATTATTTTTATCTTGATTCATTTGCCATGAAATTCTGGAAATCTGTACAATATCACAAATCACAAAATGCTCTTGTACATTCAAATCCCATTGTACGTAAATATATCAGTGAATGCTCAACATGTACAATATATTGATGTACAGTAACTCTGATCCCTGGCAAGTTCTGCTGTATAACTATGAAGCAGCTATCCTCTCTTTTTATCTGTCACATAACTTTATTAAAAGTATGTCACATGATATTGTGTCACATATTTACCACCAACTTCATACATGTCACAGTCACTGTCGTATAACTATTCAAATGCTTTGCTACTTTAATCTTTTTCACTTCCTGTTTCCATTGATGTCACTTCCTGTTTTCATTTACATCACTTCCTGTTCTTGCGTAAATTGTCCTGTGATTCCTGAAAACATTAAATCAAAATGAGAAATGAGTAATGTAGTGATACAAAACACCAAGTTCAAGTCCATGTTGTTATGTGCTTACATATCAATAAAGTTTATTCAATATAGAGTATAATCAACAATTGAACAACTATACATAAAAATATTTAAGCTCACAACTTCCCATAGTATCATCAACTAGGAACATACAACACCATTTTAAAGGCTTTCCTATGGACAACCGATTTCTAAATTATGGCAACTTGAAAGTGGAATTAGCTTTAGAGTCAAGGCTAGGCACCATGCCAGACTCTGAAGCACTGAAAACTCAGCTGCTGGAAAAGCCACCCCCCTCCCCCCCCCCCAACTGCCCAGAGAACATTTTCTGTTGAGTGTTTACAAGATTCAGCCTTTTCCCCTTTCCTAACATCCACTGATTCTGGCAAGAAACTTTTTATTGTTCAATTTTTGCTAGCATTCAATCAGCTTTCTGAACTTAACATTCTTTAGAAACTGTCCTATCCAAACACCACCCAATTCCTTCCACTTTTAAAACTGACGACACCCATTTCCTGCCCAACCCAAACACTTTCACTCAGCTGTCCTGTTTTAAAAAGGAAATTCTATTTACAGTATGTATCATTTCATTTATATATTTAGTTACCCTTTTTACAAAGTCTGAAGAATTTGACTACAAAAGCATCTACAATCATCTACAATCAACAGCTGACTGCTGTGCATATGAAACAATTAGAATAACAGTTACTGTGCTGATCAAATTGACTTACTCTAACATAATTATTATGGGCAGACATTTTATATGCATGTATCTAAAGCTACACGAGGACTTCACATGCTCATAAATATATAATAAATTTACAGACAGAGTAATGATAGAGTAGTGCTCCGTTCCACCTAAAACAATATTAACTTCTACATTTTCTTTCAAATTAATATTTTGTTGCTGATTCTCACAAGTATTGTCAGACAGTGTTCGACTTAAAAAGCAACATTGTGAATGGTCTTTCACATGTTAAACTGTTACCCTAAAACACTGAAAATATATTCCCCCCCCCCTGAAAATCGACATGAACTAGAGACCAACTAGATAGTTACTCTAAAAATACAAATTATTTAGTTTATTAATGTCCCTGTAAATCAAACTACATTATAAACATTATCAAAGAGTTGTTAACTGATGCTGAATACATGTACTACTCAACTTATCTATGTAATGAAAAGAATGTTTTCTTTTAAAATGATTAATCTTCTGAAGCCTAAGGTAACAAAGTTTCAAAATCTATTTTAATTATTTCAGATCTATTTTCAATTTTCAAAAGTATAACATCGAAATAGTAGAGGTATAATGCGCCAGTGTGAGCACCAAATGTAGATATGAAAAATGCCTAACTGAAGCAGGATTCAAACTCGGAACCTTTAGTTTGTCTAGCTAACTGTCTCCACTACATTGTCATAAATTGCTAGGAAGTACTATTGCCGTATTATACCTCTGCTACATCAAATATTTATAAATTAATTTAAACTTATTCAATTTCACATCAGCTGTAGACAAGTTCTTGTAACTTATATTAACTATTGTTGGAGTTTTGACCTGGTTCAGTATAACGTATTACAGAGGTCAAATTCACCAGATGACCTCCAGGGTAGGTATCAAGACCCTCTACCATGGCACCATAGGGTCTCTCTCTTTTGCAATAAATTTGTGTCAAAAATGAAAAGGTATGAGCGAGACTTTATTATGTACAATGATACTTCCAAAAGAGAATTATGATAGATCCTGTAGAGAAATCTACGATAAGTTAATTGTAAGGTTCTATTTTTATTAAATATCTGAAGATCCGTTCCCTTAGAGAGAGATCTCACCCTTTTCTTTCTCCTTCTGTGTCGGTGTTTCTATACATACAATAATAATGCATTTATTCCATATACATAATAGTGTTATACTAATTTCAAACAAGGACCTTTACTGGGCATACGTACATAAGCAGACACTGGCACAGTTATAAATTCAGTACAACCATTCAGCTTTCTCCTGTATTCTTACAATAACTAGAGCTATCACTAAATGTGATCAATACCCCCGAAAGACTGCTTTATAAACTGAGAAAGTTCGTAGTAACAGAATACCTTGCAAAAAAAAACTTAAAAAGAGATATTGTTCTTGGCAATAACTTGGTAATTACTCAAGATAGAGTTATTGTTCTTGTACACTGCACTTCCTCACATTGTGCTGAACCATTGTATGAAGTTGTATTACATTCCAGCCATTAGTTTTCAAGTAATGCTCCGGACAAGGAAAAGTAACAATGGGCAATAACTCTGTAATGAGTCAAGAAAGAGTTATGGTTTTTGTGCAGTGCACTTCATCTCAATGTACTTGACCATTGTATGAAGTTGTATTGAATTCCAACCAGTAGTTTTCAAGTTATGCTCCGGACAAGGAAAAGTAACAAAGGGCAATAACTCTGTAAAGGGTCAAGATAGAGTTATGGTTCTTGTACACTGCACTTCCTCTCATTGTGCTAGACCATTGTGTAAAGTTGTATTTAATTCCAACCAGTAGTTTTCAAGTAATGCTCCGGAAAAGGAAAAGTAACAAAGGGCAATAACTCTGTAATAAATCAAGATGGAGTTATAGTTCTTGTGCAATGCACTTCATCTCAATGTACTTGACCATTGTATGAAGTTGTATTGAATTTCAACCAATAGTTTTCAAGTAATGCTCCAGACAAGGAAAAGTAACAATGGGCAATAACTCTGTAATGAGTCAAGAAAGAGTTATGGTTTGTGTGCAGTGCACTTCATCTCAATGTACTTGACCATTGTATGAAGTTGTATTGAATTCCAACCAGTAGTTTTCAAGTTATGCTCCGGACAAGGAAAAGTAACAAAGGGCAATAACTCTGTAATGAGTCAAGATGGAGTTATAGTTCTTGTGCACTGCACTTCCTCTCAATGTGCTTGTATATTGTATGAAGTTGTATTGAATTCCAACTAGTAGTTTTCAAGTTATGCTCCGGACAAGGAAAATGCAACAGACCACCTGACTGACCGCCCCACCGCACGCCTGTCCGACAGACCGACCAACCACCGGGTGACTCCTATACACCCCCCCCCCCCCCCCCAATCTTCATTTCAGGGATATAAAAATATTTTTTTCTCATTTTGAAAAACGTTTTATGGGTTTCTATAAAACTTCGAGAATTCACACCTGACTGCATTTTATTCACAGAGTATTAATGTTACTTATGGAATACAACCATAAAGGCTGAGGAGAACTTGTAAACCACATCTCATTCCTTGTTGTTCAACTATACAACATAATTTCTAGACTAATGGTAGTAATTTTATGAATCTTAGTTATTTTCTATAGTTTCATGTGAACTCAGTAAAATTGTCTCTACTTCTAGGTATGATGTATCTGAAAGATTAATATTTTTAGGTAAAAACTTGGATATCTCTGATTACTGTGCAAGAAAAACTGGGGTAACTTCTTTCTGTGAATATATATATATATTTCCACATTCTTTATCACTAAGCATCCAGACTTGAAGGATTGCATTATCAGGAAAACATCAACAAAAACAGCAACAACAACAATAAAACAACAGCAACAACAAAAAACCCAAAACCATAGAAAACATTTAAGCACAGCATGCTAACAAAGTCACAAAACTGAGTTTTACTAATTTTTTCAGCATTTTTAGGTTTTACTTATAAGTCAACTGGAACGCCTAAGGTAGACCCTTTAGAAATTATAGATACAAGTTTGTAAATAGTGAGGTTAAAATTCACCATTTTTGATATCACATTTAACTGTGCTGGGACTGAAAAATCACATATAGGAAAGTAGGACAAATGAAAAGCTCAGAGTAAAGAACAATATAACTACTTGTGAAGTGTGCAGCCTCTGCCACTGGAAAATCACACATGTATGCATGCAGGTATAATACAATGAACACTTTTCATTCTCATTCTAAGTGTAATAATACTTACAAATAAAGGCCATAAGCTTTTTATTTTGAGAAGAAAACTGAGACATTCTGATTTGCTGACCTGCGTCACGTTCCTAGACAAGAGGTCAAGGTTATATTACAAAGGTTGAAGTTGAAGGTCATTACATATAAAAATAGTGCACATTGTGGTAAGACTGTACAAAATGACACGTACTGCTGGAATACAGACAGAGAGGAAATTACAACAAGACTCACAAAAAAGCAATCTAGGTTATTTTCTCTTGATTAAATGCTCAAACTTTCTGCACAAGGTCAAGGACACCACAGAGACAATCAAGGTCAAAGGTCACCACAGTACAATACAACAAACTGTACCAATGTGACAAAGTAAATAAAGACCTTTCACTTTATCTTCACTGGAATAAGGCTCTGCTGGAATATTTAAAGAAAAAGTAACAAAATTAGCTATTGAACTAGCTGAAACCTAGCATAACTGTCAAATAAATAACATACATTGCAAGCCAGGAAATGTCTCAAAGTCTATAATACATTTATGATTTTACACGCTGTAATATGCAGCCACCCCCCTCAATACAGTCTCCTTCATTATCTATCATGGGTCATGTGACTAGCAAAATTTCAAGAGTAATCAAACTTTTAAGGGAAATTATATTTGATTTTTATAATATAGGTAAGGTCCAACCAATAAAATAGTTATATACTAGTATCTGAAAGCACAGCTCGCACTGCCAATTCAAAAGTTAACAAATTTATGACTTCAAATGAAGAGTATCAATTTTTACATGCAGCTTCACTGATTAGAAATAATGATAAACTTTTATGAAATGAAACTTAGCCAGTCAATTCTCCCACAGTTGAACAAATGGAAGGAGTACCAAGGGTTCAGACTATGTACTTTATTATATCCCAATAACACAGTTATGATTGTAGGAGATATCTTTGCCAATGAATCTGCTTTTTATACAGTAAAAGAACTGGTCATAAACCTGTAAATGTGAATCATTGACCATAACTCCATACAGCCTAGACAAAGATACATAAAATATTAGCCATGCCCATCTACCCTTTATAATGGAGGAAAAAATGTTTCAAATAAAACAGACTTTGAATGAAAATTCTCAATTACTCAAAAGTATTCTTTGACAGACTAATACATGTTAAATGTATATTTCCTGACTTGCAAATTTGAAAAGAATGATTCATGCTTACAACTCTAATATGAAAACAACAAGAAACTGTAACTAGATCCACATGCTATTAATGGCAATGCACAAAAAATCAAGAATTACCAAAGCTGCTAATCAATGGTCAAGGTCACAATCTATTTATAGAAGCTGTCAATTTCAGACTCCTCAGAGATTGATGGTAGACTCCAAGACAGACTAAACTATTCATGCAAGAAACACAGTTTTCTATTTTACATCATGCAGTCACATTATATTATAAAACAAGAAACGTCAGAATGCAATGAAACCAGGTTTTCCATTGTGCACATAGCATAGTTACTTAAAGTCATGCAAATTTATATTGTTTATCCCGTTACATTAATTCTAATTTACCTCAAGAAATACTGGTAATTTCACTTTGTCAATGCATATAGTTTGGTTTGTGCAATTTTGTCATGTAAACTCAGTTAAAATTGGTGGATTGTAACCAAACTCAAACATAACCTACATCAAATAGCGAAAATCAAACTTGACCTGCATTTTATGTTCATGTACATGTGAACAAGTTTGGTGACAATTGGGTTAATATTTGAAAACTGAAGGGCAATAACTTTGAAATGACTGCTTGTTCATCTTGGCCGAGCTATTGTGCCTGTATACATGCTGTTTGATCGATGCTCAAGACTTATCCGACACCCTCTACCAACATTCGCGCAATTAATATCCATTTTTTTTCTGTAGGAAAACCTGGTTGATCATATTTTGTGAAAAATATAGGCCGAGTGTTCAATAACAAATCAAGTGCATTAATATCTATGAAAAATACATGTATGTCAGGGGCAATTTATTTCATTAATTAAGTAACTATATTGCATTAATACAGTAATTTACTTTGAAATCATTCACTTTGATGATCTTAAAAGTTAAGTCTAGCACAGGTATGAAAGATGTAAAATTTCATATGAAATCAAAGTAGCTATACTAGGTATGGAAATAAGGTAACAAAACTTTAAATAAGTTCACAATATATAATGTACAAATATAGCATTAAAAGCTTCATCAAATTAAAGATATACTAACCTTTTTCGAATCCTTTGATTTATCTTGTTGTGGTTGTGAAGTCTGGGGTGACAAGTCTTCTCTATCCAGTTTATGTTGTAACCTAAACAATCGGGGATTGTAAGCCCTACAAGTCAAACAAGCCAATAACATCCAATCAGTACCCTTGTTGCAAGTGGAATACTATGGTAATGGTTTCTCACAAACATTTTGTACATATAATTTCATTAGTAAAAGTTTCGTGAATATTTAAGAATTAGGTAGGAAAAAATCAATTCTTGTCACAAATTGTGCCTTAAACTTTTGAGAATAACTATTAATGTTTACAGCATTTTAATGCCATCAAAATATTCCTAATACATAATTAAAATATTCATTAGTTATGAATGAAGAAATGCATCAATATAATTTACAGTTTAAACAGTTAACAACCCCATCCCTCTCATCCTAGCTATGGTAGCTAAATGTTTGACTGCTATCATCAAAGTTCTGTTACCCAAATTCTAATATCTAAAGGAGTGTTTCAGAAGAAAATTATGTCTTTCAAAGAATATAATATGACACTAAAGTCAGCCTCTAGCCTTTACTGTGAACATAGGGATTGTGAGTTTAATCCAAACACCTCCCCATAAAACAATAATTTGAAAGTTCTTGTGTATGGACTGCTCTACGTCTGGCAAGAACACAAGGACCTGTATGAGCTTCCATTCTGCCCACTTCCCAAAACCCCTGGAAAGTAAGCTTACAACTCCTACATTCGCCCTTCCCATTAAAAGTGAGCTTACAACCCTCTACTCCCCCCTCCCCCTTAATGGTAAGCTAATTACCCTCCACTTAAAAGTAAGTCAACCCTCTCACTTAAAAGTAAGCTTACAACCCTCCACTCTCCCTCTCCTCCTTAAAAAGAAACTAACAGCCCTCCACTCTCCCTCTCCCCCTTAAAAGTAAGCTTACAACCCTCCAGTCTCCCTCTCCCCCTTAAAAGTAAGCCCCCACTTACAACCCTCCAGTCTCCCTCTCCCCCTTAAAAGTAAGCTTACAACCCTACGCTTTCCCCCCCCCTTACAGCCCCCTCCATTCCCTCTCCCCCTTAAAAGTAAGGTTACAACCCCTTCAAGTCTACCCCTACTCCCCCTCCCCTAAAAATAAGCTTACAGCGTCCTTTTCCCCCCCTTCCTCCTCCCTCTTCAAAGTAGGCTTACAGCACCCACATTCCCCCTCCCCCTTAAAAGTAAGCTTACAACCCTCAACTTTCCCCCCTCTCTCTTAAAAGTAAGTTTACATCCCCCGCCTCCCTCTTTACAAACTGACAATCAAAAAATAAAACCACTAACAATATATTATCCATGTCATAATGCAAATTGAAAAAGCTAGCTCTGTAAAAAAACTAGTTGGTAGGGAAGAGAGTCTTTCAATACTGAATTAACAAGAAGCTTAAAAATATGTAATGTGCACTATTGTTTATGCCTTTAAATGAACACAAAATCCTATCTCTGAAGGATACTATCTGGCAAAGGTAAAGCTAAAATTGTAATCTTAATATATCAAGCTAGAAATATAGCCCTTAACCAAAACTTTACTACTAAGGGAAGTGCCGTTTACTACAATCTGTGCCAAATGTGAATGAAAGCTAAAATCTGAACTTCTTATCGAACATGTAAAAGTACAGTATGTTTTTTCTCTTAAAAATGAGTCATTATAACTTTATATGGCTAACCTGAGTTCCAACCCCTGGACACTTTCAACCCCCATAGAGCTGTCAACTGACTTTTGAGAGACAGCTCTAATCAAAGTAACTGATATATTAGATTAAGTCAATGCAAGACCACAAGGAAGTGCCAATTTGAGCCCGGGGATAAGATTTGACCAAACTTAGTAGAGAACCACTAGACAAAGGGACACACCAATATCTGAGCTCTAAACCTTGCAGTTTTGGACCAGAAGATTTTGGAAGTTTTTAGGTCTTGCAGACGTGTTGTTCGTTCAACCAGAACAGATGACATCATTCTGGAATGAGTGTTCGAGAGCGTTCAATTAGCTACGATACTTTCTTCGTAATCAAACTTAAATAAATTTGCATAAACTAACCAGAACAATTTAAACAAATCTATGACAGCACAGTACCATGCTGCTTCTTGCAAATTTTTATGAGAAGATATTGTCTGGAGCAAACTGTGGACCAGTGATGATTAAAGTATGGGCATCAATCCTAAATGCTCACTGTGAGCATATGCCCAAGTTAAAGACAATTGAACAGGAATGTGGGGTATTCACCACAGGGGTCCAGTCAGCCATGCGAATTCACAGCGAATTCACAGTAGATGTCAATTAACATGACTGGTCACTGGTAGACTAGCTTCTGTTTATCATATTCAGCTACTGTATAACTTCCTTACTTATGTACAGATAATGTATGAAAGGGATGTTAGTTATACATAAATTTTAAGACCTTCATAAGATGTTATTATTCTATTTTATCAGTTACCTTTTAGGTACATGTACATAATTCCCAGTCAATTAGATTATAAAAAATCAACACTTACAGTTATTATATCAAAATTATTTTCTAAAATGACGAAACATAAACTATATTTTTTTTTACTTTTAGATTACTGAAAAATAACTGTGATTTCAAAGTTAGATTGAGTAATGTTTTAAATACTCAATCAATTACTCTTACAACAAACCAATTATCACTAAGATTAGATGTTACACTTGATAATTACTTGAGCATATTAACTTTCTCAGTATAACTTTTAAAATCACAGTTTACTGCATTTTATCTAAAATATTTTTCATATCCTGCAATAAAAGTAAAATGTCATTATTATATAAAACAGTTTATATAAACGCAGGAAATAGTTATAAATCAATTATCTGTACAAATCAATAAAATTTATGGTTCTACTATTGTACTACATATCAAGTCTACTGACACACTGCTGGACCTAATCAGAGAGGATTAAAACTGATAAGGGGCAATAAAACGATTAAGATATTTGACCACCTGCGGTTTGGGGGGGGTCACTTATGAAGGACATTTTAATTGTCTTTAAGGTAAAAGCTGTTGCTTCATTTAGATTCAATGGTCAAATTGTAAATTGGAAATTGTAGTACATGTAACATATTGAATAACATTTTGAATACATACTTATGAAACAGATTTGTATATTATACAAATAATACACATTTAACCTGATTTTTAGACAGGAAAAGCATTACTAGATTACAGGTTACCACATCAAACTTCATGCAGTGAGTATATAAAACAGTGACACAGTCAAACGTTAGAATAGTGACACAGTCAAAGGTGAGAATAATGTTGGTGAGAAAACCAGTCAAACAAATTCTTTAACTGTACAAAATTTCTTTCAAATATGAAATGCAATTCTTAAAAATCTAATTTAAAGTAAATTTAATTTGTAAATCATTTTTGGCAATTTCTTCAGGCCTTGTGCAGTTAAAGAATTTGTTTGGCATTCCACTCCACTTGCATTACAAAAACCCATCTCCACATTGGCTTGTTTACATGCAGGCAAAATACATTATACATAACACACTGACTATTTGTTCATGACTAGAATAACACACCAGTCACAAAGAAATAGTCATTTTCTAAATATATTTTTATGCAAGCAGTTTGTCAGTTTCATTGTAAGTGTTGTACATGATATCATCTACAGCTGTGTCTGTGTAAGAGGTCATCTGGATTAAGCAACCAATTGTGGTACACGATCAGTATTGTCATGTCCCAATCAGTCCATGTTATAATCAATGTTTAAGCAACACCAAGCTTTAAGTAGACACTTTTGTAACATCCCATGGATAGCTTCTCAACACAGGTACTGACTTTTAGCATGGTGGAAAAAAATCCTCAGCAAAAAGAAGACAGATTGTATTTTCCAGACTGCTTGCATATGTATCAAGTGTAAAAGTCACATAACTCATTGTAAATTCAAACACAACTACTATCTTTTTCTACATATGCAAAGAAGAAATGATACTGTGATTAAACACTCAATTAATCATGGCACATGCATCTTGACATCACTCGTGTCAGAGTTATGTTATGCCAAGTACACCGAAAAAAAACCAGTCTACATGTAGTTATTTCAGCAACGTCTACAATATTCTGTTGTATTAGAATTGAAATGATAAAGATTTTAATTCAACCTACACACACTGACAAAATCAGACTTTCAATGAAAATATGTGTTTTTTAAAGACCATGACTAAGAGTGAAAATTGTCAGCATATACCATGTGGCCACAGACATTCAAATTTAGTTTTTGTTTGAGAATTACGAATGTAAAATTTTAATTAAATGAATCTTCTCTCTTTAATCAGATACCATGCAAGAAAGTTGTACAAACAGTTAACACCTACAGCTTCAGTCCAGTAGACATGTACAATCTTTTAAAGCAGCAAGATCATAAATTTGATTTCTTCAAACGGTGTTTAGAAATATCACTCTAGCATATGATACAGCTGCTTTAAGAAATGTACATACATGTATAGCTATTGTGCTCAAAACTGAACAGCAGTCTGGTTTACGACAAACAGTCTCAAGTATAACACACAACACACAATACACAACACACAGACATGCATACTGTAAAACTAGATGGCATGACAAACCTTCAAGCAAACTATTTTAACGACATCAAGAAATGCATCTTTAAAGATCTCGAAACACGAAAATGATTCTCTTGGAAGATTTGGTGGATGACTGTTATTGTAAGACGTGTTTATTAATTTCTTTGTTTTTTCGTATTTTTTAACAGAAAAGTGTTTCTAGTTTTACAGAGCATCCTTCACCCATGCTGAAGTACAAGTACGACCATTATGCACAAATATGTAAACTAAAATGCAGTGTGTATCAAACAGTAACCCTCAAATACAGTAAGTACCAGGAACAAGATGCATAATTACACATATATGCCTCATATAATCACACAGAAATATACACTAAGTCTTTTGCTTTTTTATAACACAATGCAATGCTCACATGTAATCCCCTACAAGGAGAATATTGTTCTCGTTGTAGTTTTTATATCTGATCTCCAATATTTACAAACAAACATCTTGACGTGTGAGTCTGAAACACCGTGTTCTAAACAAGCAGAAGTGTATATTATGTTTTTGCATGTAACAAAAGCTTAAAACAACACACCACACAAAGCTATTTCTGAAATTTTCATGCTAAACTATTGTTACTGCGTGTATATACAGAGGCTAGAACAGGTTTGCACTAAGCTCTGTATGATCATATACCTGATGTTTTTCTCATACAGTTCATCCTCAGCACGTTGTCTACGCTCTTCCTCTGTCAATGCAGGTGGAGCTTCCTCTGGTAAAACCTTGATAGAATTCTTTAATGCCTCTCTTTGCTGCAGCGGTTCAGGAACTACACGTGTGAATACATAAAATATTACTGCATCACAGAAATACATGTTTACAAGGCCCCAGAGAAAATCATTATAACAAGAGGGCCATGATGGCCCTTTATCGCTCACCCGAGTACAACTGAGCCAGCTCAGGTGAGCTAAAAAGTTTCAACTCTGACAAGACTAAATTTCTTAAATGACCTAACCTAATTTTCTCATTAACTCTAACTGTAGACTAGTCAATTTTCATATCATTTACAAAATTACACTATTTTACTAACTGACACGTATTTTCATTCAAGGATATACATTGTAATGTACTTTGCTTGAATTTGGTTGGTGCTTTGTACTCAACCTTGCAGCCTATACTCAATAAATAGCTGCACAAACTATCTTTTCCTATCTTTTTTGCTATAACTCTATCTGTTTTATGTCATCTTACTTTTTACACTTTGCATTATTTCTATTACAAACTTTACATAGGAACTATAAGATATAAAACACTCACGTTTTGATGGACCCGTCACTGCTCTACTCTTTTTCCATGACGACAATGTCTTGGACAAACCGCTTGTAGGCTTAGCAGGCTGGGTCTCTTCTGGCTTCCGGCGTACTGGTTTCGGAGCGACTTTTGGCGGGGTCTTCCTTGGTGTAGGTGGGGTGGCTTTCTGAAACAATCCCGAGGAGCCACCGAACTGTCGTATTTCCCCAGCCAGACGACCTCTAGGCGACTTGGGTTCTTCTGTTTTAGCAGACTGTGAACCATATCTACTAAACAGACTGGACTCCTTTGGTTTAGCCCCGCTGTCATGTGACTTTGGCCCAGGTTCAGAAGTATTTGGGCTCTCCCAACCCCTCGGCTGTAAAGCTCTATTCAAAGCTTTAGACGCGGCAACTGCCTTAGCCTCTTTCTCTTTCTTATCAGTACTGAAAGAGTTAGTTCCCTTTAACTGAAAATTTACAGGTGACTTCCCCCTTTCAGCACTGGAACTGTTGACCGACATGGACAGAGTTGGCTCTGCTACAACATTCACCGGCACTGCCCGGAATACCTGATGACTTTCGTTGGGATGATGGGCAGCTAGAGCTCTTTCTTTTGCAGCAGCTGCTCTCCTCTCACTCTGCACCATGAAGTTGTGTTTACGTGCTTCAACTATCTCCTGCAAGCTGTCCAGTTTGGACGTATCTATAACATGAAAATATGGTCCTTTACTGATAATGTAAAATATCTATGCAGACTCAAAGAAACTGATTTACATACATGTATCTATTGAAAGCATATCAACAATTACAAAGGTTTTAAAAACATTCCTTGCCACAAACAAACTCCCTAAGGTTGGGAGGATAAAGTAAATTATGGTAAATCAAATTTAAGTACTAATTATGTAAATGCATATCTAACTAAAGACGGTGTCCACAGCAAATAAATTCTGTAAATTTTGAGACTGCCATAGCTCAGAACACATATATATTTATTTCTTAATTTTTTGTTGAACAAACCTCTAAGACTGTCATCATCAAAGTTATGTGACATTGAAGCAGATTCTGCATCAGACATCTCGTGTTTCTCGAAAGATTTCAGTGAGTCTGAGCTCTCAGACAGTTCCTCTGTCTTGTTAAAAGCCTCCGAAATCGATAATTCCGATCCAAGTGTCATCGTCGTCAGATCTGGCTCAGGTTCTTCTGTAATACCTGAACTGTGATCAGCCAACTGAAATTGTAAGTGCAAATTTTAAAGTAATTGACCATTTTTATCAACTTTCAAATCTATTTATTCATTTTTTTCTTTGACTGCAGTTATACTTTCTCAATACACATGATTGTGTATCAATTTCTCTAATAAAGTGGAAATTATTTTTAGCATTTAGAGAATGTTCACTAGGAATTATGGGAAAGGAGCTTTCTCTTCTATTGACTTATGGATGTTCAGATGGTAAATGTAACTCCTGAAACCTGTGTTTAACATCAGTATTAACTCCTCCTCAGTAACATGCAGAATGTTCTTAAATAAGCATACTTACATAATCTAAACTGTTTTCATCAAGTGTGGATGACTGGTTCCCACTTTTATCCTGTGAGAGACTGGTTTTATCCTGTGACAGACTCAGACTGGTACCATCTGTTTTATCAACACTGTTCTCCATCATTCTACTTCTGAAGAAATTTGACTTTGGTTCTATTCGAAAATATCAAAATAATGATAAAAGTTATTAAACTGAAATCTGTGATATCTTTCATTATTTTTTGCTTATTACCTTAAAAAACAAATGCTCTGTTCAGATGAAAAGATAATATGCAGACATCTGGCTAAAATGTTAGACTTTCTAACTTTTTATAAAAATTTAAACCATCAGTGAATAATAAAATATCAATTAAGGTAAGTTATTTTGTAGAGGATTTATACCCGCTTTGTGCTTACTGTGCATCAGCCTTCCATAGAATCAAACTCCAGGATGATGCAATTACTAATCACTAATCAACTAGTGGCTTTTTAAATCAACGCCACACAATAATTTAAGACACTATGTTGACATCAATGAATCAGATATTAGTACTTACTTTGAGAGATTCCTCCACTGAACAGTGTTGAAGTTGGCTCCCTTTCCGAACTCTTCACTTCTGAAGTCTTCTTTGGCACTTCTTCCTCTGTGTCTTTATTTTTGCTTATGATCTGTTTATGACGCTGTATAATATTTTTGGACTCACTGATTAAGTTATCTAGACTTGCAAACTTCTGCTGAACATAGTTATTATTTTCATTCACATTGCTGTCCTCTTTAGTATCATTTAAAGTGTACTGGCTAAGATTTGTGGCCCCTGTCATGTTTAATGAAGGATCTGAGGTAACGTTGGTAAAGGAAGATGACTTCGGGTTTGTATCAACTGAACCACTACCAAATGAACTTTTGTTTGAATATTCCGAAAGACGACTTTCCGTTGTTGATTCTGGCATATTGTAACTACTGAGACCTGAAAAACTTTCCAATTTGGAGGTGTATTTATCCTGAGCACTTCCTTGTGATGAAATTGTGAACTGTGAAAGTTCCTGGCCAACGCTGGCACTGTTTCTTAAAGATTTGTCCGAGTCTGAATTTTCTGAGATCAGATCTCCATCTCTATTCACAGCGAATGTTTTTACTTTACCAACTGGTTTATCAAGCTTGTCAAACTCTTTCTTTATACATTCTATGGATTCTTCTGCACTCATACCAGAATGACGGGTGAGATCTTCTGTTGGGCTTTTGCCATTACGCTCCGGCGACAGGGTATGAAATTCTTCCCGAGTGCCAGAACTGCTATCATATGGCATCGAATACGAAGACAGTTCGCTGCTCTGACCGTGGGATGTAAACCCTGAACTGACAGTGTCCGAGGGTCTTGTAGCTGTCTTGTCAGCCACTGTTATCTCAGAGGGGAGTTCAGAACGGTGTGTTCCATCAAGAGCAGACTTTCTTCTGTCTTCACCTGGGAAAGAAAAAACATCTGAACTGAACAGCATACAATGATAACAGTTTCAACCAAGACTCATAACCACAGGTGAACCGGCGTAAGCGGTAACCTTGATTTTACTGTCACAACAAAAACAGTCACTTCTAAGCTTAATACACTTGCTCAAATACTAGAAACTGTTCAACAGTATGTGTTCAACTTACATCTGTTCTACATGTACATCCCTTCCAGTAATGAAACAATTGTGACCAGTTCCTGGATTTCTTATTCAACTGATTCTGCAATGCTTTTTTGCAAAGTTAGCAACAATCTAATTAAACTAACTTATAAATCTACCAAGATTCACTCTAATATTTGTTCAATGCATATTTGCTTTTCCTAAATCTTCTGTATATATGCATGTAAACTGTTTTTGTGTAATTCTATATTGTAATAAGAACTGTCTTTGTTTGGGTATATTTTGCTATTTTATAGTGACTTACCCAAGTACTTCTGTTACCAACAAGCAGTAAGCTACCCAACACTTTCCTCAAGCTTTTCATCAGAGTATGCAAGTGATAACCAGACAGAGTTCAAACTTGAGGAAGCAGTGGGGTATAAATGACAAACTTATTTTCAATCACCTTGACACATACAGCAGTTACTTCAAGATTCACAGTTAGGTATATCATTGATAAACTTCATTATATTCCTTACCTGGGGTTGAAGTTGACCTTTGCTGTCTGCTGTCTGAAAGTGCAAATGAATATTCAGTGGATGTAACATCATGTGATGCTCTCCCATTGGTCAATCCAGAACGAGGCTCAAACTTGGCTGAATCTCCTATTGGTGATCTCCTTACAGGTTGTTCCTTTTGTACAGTGCTAGTTCCTGATTGGACAGGAGAGTCATGTGACTGTCTTACTCTGTCTGATTGGCCATTGGCTGCCATGGAAACATCGGTAGATTTATCAGTCAATGAATACTGAGAGAGTTCACTTTTCTCCGGACTTGCATCAGGGCCAGGCATGAATGGCCTTGACACATTTTTACTTGAGTTCATAGAATATTCACTTAAATCCTGCCCACTAGGCTCTGTATTATTCCTTTGCTGTTCAGCCAATTTTTGAGCCAGCATCTCTCTTTCCTCCTCCCCTTTGCGTACCTGCTGTTGCAGATTTTTTAAATGTTGTAACATAGCCCCTGCATTCATTGAATCTGGCTCCAAACTATCCAATGCAGAGTCCATTTTAGAACTTTCTAGTGAACTACTTTCAGTTTTGGAACTATCTGCCTCACTTTCTGGTCCATTTATATCAGAATAAACTTGGAACCTATTTTTATCTCCTGGAAAAACTGCAGCTACACCTGCAGCCCTTTTTTCTACTGGACCTTTACCAGAACCTGGTTTCATCAATTTGAAGGACAGATCTGACTGGTTTGAAGGTGGCATTTTATACTGAGAAAATTCTGATGCCCAAGACTTTGAACCAGTCTGGAAACTGCCATCATCTGTTCTAGACTGTCTACTCTGATTTGTTTCATCAAGTGGGCCTGCAAAATGCAAATATTGCCTGTTACAACTTCATCCATTTTTAAAATTAACAATATTATAGATTAGACTTTAGCTAGAATTTTAATTTTATCAACCTATATTTGGGGTAAACTTTGCTAAATTACACTTCCTGTACTCATAACACCAAAGAAATCATCTGAGTATTTGTTTTGTGTTCCTACATCCACTAAGTGTTCCTGACTAGACTCAAAAACGCTCCGCCCTACAAGTAGCTTGCAAAATTTTCAAACTGAAACATTAGTTGGAGAAAAGTTTGCCAACAATGAAGTGTCTGTTCTGGTGGAAAAAATTCAACTGCAAAGCAGAAAGGCATGCATACTAACCACAGCATCCTTGTGTAAAGGTCCATTTCAAAGACCAAATCAAATTTTTCTTTTAAATCTGGAATTGTAACGGGCGTCTTCTCAGAAGGAAAAATATGACATACTACATCGAATGTGACCATATTGTGTTGAAAATTGACTTTAACAAAAGAATTAATAAATTATATTTCGCCTTTTCAAAAACGAAAGTAGGTTTTCGAGTTATCAAATATCTTTGTAATTTTCCAGAAGTCTCCTAGAAAGAGGCTGTAAATAGGTTGAACATGAATAAGCATGCCTATTTTGAATTATAGTTGAAAGAACTTTATTTCCAATGATTTGCAACGTATATCTCTGACTGTTTACAGCATACAATAAAGTGTAAGTAGGACAAAAAGACCACCCAGGTCTATCTAAGGAAATACAAAAACATTCACTTGTTTTTCTGCAGCAGTATTTCAAACAGGAAAATACTCCACAGCTATTGTAAAGTTTAAGAAGCCAGTTTCAAACTGTATTTCCCTGTTACAATTCCAGATTTAAAAAAAAAATGATTTTGTCTTGGTAATGGACCTTTAAATTACTGTAATTGAAAAAGAAATAACAGAAACAATTTATATATCACAACTAGATTTCAACTTTCAAATCCTTTAACTTCTCATTATTAAATGACTGAATCATCACAAGATTGATTCTCACCTGTAGAAAATGAGCTTGGTGTAAGACTCCCGCTTGACAGAGGGTCAGCTGACATGTGGCGTCGGCTTACGTTGAACTCAAGGGAATCATCAAACTCGTTATCAAACAGGACCGCGTTTGTTTGTTTACGCAGCTTCTGGAGAACCTCCTGCTCAAATCTCTTTGCTCTCTCTAACACGTCATCTATATTCTTCCCGCTATAGTCTGCCACTGTCTCTTTCCTCGCTGAAAAATGTAAAAATAAAGAACTGATATTGAACTGCATAGATCATAATAATAATAAGGTTGTATTTTATGATTAAACATTCCCCCCCATACCACCACTACATGTTATTGGGAGTTGGAAAAGTAGAGTTTAAGGCAGTCCAACCAACAAATGCATAAATCTACATGGCGACAAATAAACATCCTGATTAACATTCCTATTTGTTTTCATGGCTGTACTTGAAATAGTTACGTGCAAGCAAGTTGAAAATTGTCAATTTTCATTTAGTCAAGGGCCATAACTGTGCCAATACTGGAAGAATCCGCATCAAAAACCCAAAGTGCCCACTTCCACAAGCTGATAAACATTCCAGTAAAGTTTCATGACTGTAGCTCCAATACTTCTGGAGATACCCTAGACACGAAATTTGTAAAGGATGGACAGACAGACAGACAACCATTCCAAAAACAATATGTCTCTCCCCCATATGTGAGGGGGAGACATTATTGAACTAATGTTTTGACTTATTCTGCTTCCCTGTCTGTTCATTAATCTTATTTGAAATTCCCTAGTTACCTTTTTATGCCTCTAAGTTTCATTCTCAATACTTTCCACTTATCATCCATTCATACTCACTTTCTAACCCATAAATCTACTTGAATATAAACTACTGGTTCTGAATTCAACAATCAAAATTTAACAAAATTGTGTCACATACTTAATGCCTGTGACTATCAACCTGCTTGTGACATACACAATTCTTGAAACAAAAAGAACTGCCTGTGACAGACAAACCGTTCAGAAGTAAGTTCAGAAGTTAACTGCTTGTACTATCAAAATGTTGCTGTCTTTGAAAATATAGTTCAGAATGTCTAGTTTAGTCACAGAGTTCACTATAATAGTCCCTACTTCAGTCTACTATAATCCACAGAGATGCACACAACAATGACTTAGTAAAAACTTCTATTATTCCTACATCATGACCTGGGCTTCCATCTACTGAACAATCCCATACACCATTATCTTTCTACGCCACTTCCATTAAATATTTATATTCTATAGTGTTTAAACAAAAAAAGAGGATCCTGCTGTATACAATTATTTTCATCAATAACTTATTCCATATCTCATAATTTTTTTCAATTATCCATGATTATTTTATGATTACCTATTGACTTCCAATATGCAACTGATCACTTTCCACAATGCCAGCAAAATAATACATGACAGTGTTTGCTGTTTGTAAATTGAGAGTCTAAAGTTTTTACTTGTATTGGATAAAATTTTACTGTAAAATGATATTATTTACAAACATATTGCAATTATTGATTTGTTTGCCTAACTTTAATAAAACATTGTATAATACACTGATATAAATCAAGTTTGTTTCTTTCAACAGAAAGGGTCTGATTCATTAAAACTTGTGTACATTGATTGACAGTATTGACACAGAGACAACTGTCTGCTAATAGTTGTAAACATCCGTTTTAATTAATTCTATTCAAGAACATTTTATAAACAGACATATCAATAAAATTACATAATGTATTGCTTTTCATTTCAGAGCATTACTTTTTTTATATCTTTTTTCTTTTCAATGTTCATTCTCTTGTTTACAAGCTGATTTAGCTCACTTTGCAAATTTATCTCGAAAATAATTGATTTATTTTCCTTCTCTTCTCCTTCATCATAAAACCATCTTGTATACAGAATGCAGAAATGTATGATAATTGTAATATAACAGAAATGTCTACTGGCTGCAATTAACAGTATCAATTTCATACATTCAGAATGCTTTCAGTTAAATAAAATTCTTTACTTTCAGTGACTGCTTACTCCCTGAAAGCTAATGGGCTCTAAAGAAAGAACACGTGGAAGTCCTTGTAAAATGCTGTCTTTTTTGGGATTTGAACCCAAAACCTCTGGGTTCAGTGTCTGATGCTCTAATACACCTCCATGTACCACACAAGATACAGTTTCTTTCATGTTCATAAGATACTCATATTACTTATTTCACATTTACAGCCACCATGCAACAATACAAGTCTTTCCGTCTGCAAACTTTAGCGTTCAACATTCACATAAATCCCATACTCTACAGTAGAGTTATTAAAAAGCAATCATATTGTCATATATCAGGTGTAACTGAATAGAACCTAATGATGGAATATAACCTCCGTAAATCAAGCATATATAATTAATGAAAGTTCTCCTCATACTTAAATTATCTGTAATATGAAACTTACCATTATAGTTCAACATTTACCTCATAAATAATCTTTCACAATAGCTTACAATAGATTATATGGAAATAAAACATGATCAGCAGTTTGGAAATTTCAATGTGCACATCACGCTGTGACTTGCCCAGTAGCACAATCAGAGCTTTTGTTTAAATCACTTTAATACAGGGATATACTGCCCTGCACACTGGTATTATGAAAAGAGTAAATTTTAAATCAATATTAAAGTAAAAGGCAACCATAGCAGCTTTAGCCTGGATTAACTGTTTTCTGATACACCAGTTTTGGTGTATTTAGCTTAAATATTCCTTTGTTCTGCTTCTTCTTACAATGTTATTTATCCAAACACTCCTTTTTAAGTCCTTACTCAAACATTAGTTCCTGTGCAAAAGTCAGTGAAAATAGCTCATTTTTTTAATATTCTTGTACAAGCCAAATAGCAATACTTGAATAAACTTTCTATAAAGAATTTGTCATACTAAACTACCATACCCTTATCTTTTTTGCCTAGGTGGAAAGGGACAGGGGAGTGGAAGAGGGTGATACAATAAGATAAGTAGTATATCCTTACTGACTAATTTCTGTAGTAGCAAAGTTACAAGTCAAAAAACTGTTTTCCACTGAAGGATTAACACTACCATCATGATGTTCTACTGACCTAAGTAACAACAATACTTTTCATAGAACTGTGTAAGCAATTTCCGAAAACTTTCCCAGTAAATGACTAACAACTGCTGGCAATAATTCTAAGCTCATCTATGCACACTGTTCTAATAGTGGGCCACAAGGAACAATGAAATGCCCACCATCCATAGTTTACTTCCTACTACTGGTATGACACCAGTTTCCGACAAAAAATTGAGGTTTTCTGTATACTTTTTCTTATGTGTGTCTTATAAACAAAAGTCATCTTCACATTTACAAACGTCACTTTATCCTCTTTTCAATGATGTAAACAAGACCAGTGTCTTTTGCGCATGCGTCCCAAAATTGGGGCCCCGAAAGGACAGCCTAATTAATGTTAATAACTTAAGGTACAGGACCAGTTTCCGACATAATTTTTTCCTTAACAGTTTTGGAATCATAAATTATTTAAATCTATGAGAACTTTTCTTCTCTAAAATGTAAATTCCTTTTCCTACTTTTCCGACGCTCGTAATGAGTGTCTGTCTATTATCCGTTCCATGCCACTCCATTTCGTACATCACTGTATTATCATTTCACAACACTTGAACTGTGCCATTTTTACAGCAATTTCAGTGACGGTGTATAATGAATTATTTCTCTGAAAGTACTTATCTTTAGAAAATGAAATTTTGTTCACTGCTTGTTTGGATGATACTGTTCGGAACTATATAATACTCCCATTCTGAAGAGTTACGCGAAAGCTATGATAACGAGTAGTCGGAAACTGGTATGATTCGGAAACTGGTCTCATTCCAGTACTGCTATTTCTAGAAATTGGATTTCCCTGTTGCTTTCACTGGAATGAGGTGAATTAAGGTTGGGTGACCTTGCTCTAGTCAAACTGGTTTACTGTGAATCATGTAAGGTTACTTGCATACTAAACGTAAGGTTATCTGCAACAGCTATTTAATGGTTCTATCAATAAGTCAACTTCCTAGAGTCCCACTTAAGAAGTTCTTTGGCTTACACAGGATGCAGGTTTTTTAGAGGCATTGGAATGAAACCAGTAATAAGCATCTATCACACTGTCAGAAATCTAAGAAAATGTAACAAGTAAACAGACCTTTGGTTTTTGCTTCGTTCTGCATCTGAGTTTCAATGTCCTCAAAGCCTGGCTGTTCTGGAACTTCTGGTATGGTCTCTTTGAGTGAGAAATCCAGAGTTTTCTTGGAATGCTGGGATACATCACTGTTAGTGGAAGCAGACATTCCGGCATCAGACGGTCTGGTGCTTGAAGGTGTGTCAACTTCTAGTATGGTTGACAGGTTAAGTTGGCGTTGGCGGTTATCTTGTGAGTGCAAGTCTCGTTCAACGGCTGACTGCTGCTGGGAAACGAGAAACATTTCGTTGTATATTCATTGTAAAGAAAAGTAAGTCAAACTTTAAGACTGGTTTTATTGTAGGTTAAGATTCAAGAATAAGAAATTAATGAACAGTATTCATCAAGACAATAAGCTAGATGAACAATTTTCATGTAACAGTTTCCAATACTCTGATGAAAAATGACCCTTCTGTGTATCTCACTAAACTATTGTCACCAATAACCAAAGTGTTTTAATACAAGCAAATATCAGCATGCGGTTGCATAATCTAATCTTATCACTTAAGCAGGTTGGACAAACAACTATAGACAAACAGATCAGTAGAGCTAACAAGTGGATCAACTGGTGCGATGTAAATGTTTTTAACTAAATGTACTCGCCCTTCATTAGTGGAAAATAATACTCCGACTGAAAGTGAATACAGCAAACTTAAAGACAGTGCAATACTTAGTGTTGTTTGTACGGGCGAAAGCGCCCTGCGGGCAAAGCCCGACCATAGGTAAACGTATGTACGACTATTTAATTGAATCGAAAGCATAAAATTAATGAATTCAGGTTACCCATGGAAGATTTCAATTTGTCCGCCACCCCATGGACGATCGATAACATAATTATAACGATGCACCGTCTGTGCTTTTTTCGAACTTGAACTGTTTTCCGTCCCTAACTAAAAATTCGTACCTTTCTAAAATGAATTCCTGTTATGCTTTCGCCCAGGTTGCCACTATTAGAACTATTCAATATAGATGTGAGTTACCTGTTCTCTCTGTCTGACACTGTCCTTGAGCTGTTGACTCAGCTGCTCCGGTTGTAGTGTGGCCAACTTTGTCTTCAATTCCTCCTCCTTACTCATTAACTTCTGCTGACCTTGCTGTAAAATTCCACAGAGATAGTAAAGATTCTAATCACCTTTGAACTTGTGTAAAGAACATGTTAACCAAGGAATCACTATATTTGGACAGAAGGCTGTTGAAAAGTTGAATTGTCATGAAAGTCCTACATGTATATTGCTAAACTTTGACAGTGATTTTAATCAACTGTGATAGCAGTCAGGAGAATAAAAATACAAAAGTTTCTACCTCTCTGCAATGCATTATTGGACGTACAAATAAAATGATATCTTTATAACGACAGGACAAAAACTGTATGGAAACAGTATTAGACATAGTGTTTATACAAATTTTATCAGAATCTATCCATTGTTACAGTGGGAGTTAAAATTGACTTTTTGTATATCTGTTTTCTTAGAGATGCAATAGAATACCTGATGTCTTCTGATGATTTCTTCCTTCTGTCTTTGTATTTCAGCCAGTTGTTGCTTCAGTTCGTCCTGTCTCAGAACCGAGGCTTCATCTTTCTCTGTCAAGAAGCTGGCTGAGGCAGTTGTATCTACCTCAGACTCCTCGGTTGTCATGGTATCCGATTCTGGCATGCTCTGGCTTCTTGGTGGCCTGGATGCAGGTTTCAGTGCTGGACTACCCCTCTCAGTGAGAGAGGAAGTGTCCGTCTCTGTGATATCAGTAGCAGACGTCGTGTCCAGATGTCTTTGGCAATATGCTTCATAAATCCTTGCTGGGGTCTGGAAAGAGTCATCTGCATCAAAAGGTAGAGACTTTCTGATATTCTCAAGCTTATTCTTTCTCAGGTTTGTCTCTAGGTTGATATCTGGGTGTGTTGGAATGTTATCAGCTTGCACTGTTCCTACGGTAGCAGGTTGGCTGGTACCTGGCTGCGATAGGGTGGCAGCATAGTATGGATGGGCAGCCAGGGAAGCTAGAAGTGAGGTCACTTGTACTGACTGACCTTGACCTCCCAATTTTGAAGGTTGATCGTGTAATGCAGGCTGAGAGTCTAAATGTTTGGCTCCGAGTTCTTCAAGTCTTGAAAGGTCAAGGTTAGGATATCTTTCTAGCAGATTCTCCCTTCTTCTCTTAATTTCAGCTTTAGTTTCATCCAGAACTTTCTTGCTCTGTTCGTGCCTAGCTAACAGATGTTGCTGATACTCTTTCACCTTCCTCATCTGTTCATTCATGCCTTGAGAGGTTAAAGATGCAGGTGGAATGTGACCAGGTGAAATATTTTGACTCGGTAAACTGGTTGGCATGGCAACAGAAGTTGATGCATTACCATAGTAACTAGAGTGCCCATTAAGTTGTTGCCAAGGAGAAGCTAGCTGATCTGTTGTCAAGACAGCAGATGGAGGCTGATATGCTGAATGAACTGGCTGACCTTGGTAACCAGGGTAAGCTTGACCTTGAGAGGTCATTAAAGGTGAAGAGCCTGTAGTATTCGTGGGTGGAATGGAGTTCATTGGTCGCTGTGACATGCCTGATGAAGAGAGACTACTAGCAAATTGTTGCTGCACTGTTGGGACTGGCTGTTGAAAGGCTCCAACAGGATGAACTGGTACCTGGGGTGGTTGAGCAAATGGCACTTGTGGCTGACCCAGCATAGTTGGCATATGTGTTTGAGCATTGGGGTACTGAGGAGGTTGAGGAACTGGCATTGTGAATCCAGGAACTGGCTGTGCCTGTGGTACACTAGGTTGTGCCCCATACATACCAGGATGAGATTGCTGGGTGGGAACACCGTATTGGTTGTATGGTTGACCTGGAAGACCGGGTGCCGAGGGTGGAGGCTGGGTCTGAGCTGCCTGCTGAACCAGATGCATCTTTTGTTGTTCATAGGTTAACTGCTGCAGCTTTAACTCAAGCTGTCTTTTCTGCTCCCTGAAATATACCGGGGTATATCAATTTCATCTTAATTTGCTGAAAGATTCAGTATACTCTCTTTAAATGTATTTTTAACTAGCACTAATCTTTAAAGTTACCTAACTAGGTTCTAAGAGCTACAATTACAAATGATGTTATACCAATCATTGTGAATTATTACATTAAAAAAAAATTTGTAATGCAAAATAATTGTTTTCTCAAACATTTCTGTTGTTTTCTCAAACATTCCCATGTATATTTCTTCATTTGATTTCATGATATTTATATAATATATATATATATATGTGAAAAAAAATTATACAATAAAAAACACGTTTGAGTCCTAAGCAAACATGGCATGACAATTTTATTTGTCAAGAAGTGCATGACTACTCTTGTTATACATTTTTATTATTCCAGAAATGCCAGTAAGCCTGTAACTTACATCATAATTTCCTGGTGTCGGAGTATTTCAGCCAGCTCCGCCTGCTGTCTGTCGCTTGGAACAGAGGCTGTATGTATTGGCTCAGGCTGATACTCGGCTCAGGTTGAATCTGTAAACAACATTGTAATAAATCCATCATGTGTTCCACATATTTACAGGTCAATCAATTTAAAACACTCATAGTTTAATACTTTGTAGAAAGTCAAACCTTGCAAAATCAAAAGAAATGTTTCCAACTTTATCTAACATTTTGAGAGTCTGGTGATCGTATACATGTTTTAAGATATTGTTCTGTTCCTACCAGCTACAGAATCTGTCAGTAATTAAATATAACTACAGGTCAAGACTGAGATAAGTAACTTTAAAGGGGCACTCCCTATATCTAGCAGATTATACAATACTATAGTTATAGTTACAATACTTTCAAAGATTCTATTATTTATGTTTTTGAGGTTATTTAGTTTGACAACAATTATAGGGTATGTCCATTTAATGCAAAAAAACTACACTTATTCAGCAAATTCAACTCAGCTCTACTGGCCAATTCAATCCACTTCAATTACATCTACTGTCTGAACCTTATCCAAATAATTATGTCTCTAACATTCATAATTATATGTGATGCTGTTGCATTGTGTGCACTTTTATCCTCTAATTTTGTGACCATTTCATGGGATTTCTTTTTTACTTTACGTTTACAAAACCAGCTTGAAATCAAGCCTATCTTAATGCTTACAATGCAGGTTTTCCTTTCAATCAAATGTTATATGACATCACTGTAAACATCATTCGGATAATTATCTGAGAATGATCAGTTAACTACTAGCATATGTTGTTCTGTTAGGTGTTACATTAGCCTGTTAATCAGTTGATTATACTTTACCTGAACATTAGTTTGTTGTCTCTCATTAGCTATCCTAAGTTTACCAGCAAACTCTGCAGGGGGCATTGCTGTTTTCCTGACACCAGGGGGCACTGTAGGACCACTAGGAGGCACTCCTTGAGCTGACACAGGGGACTGAACTCTTGCTAACTTCTCTGGAGAGGGAGACAACTCTTGCTGAGCAGTCATTGGCGACTCATCAGGTAGTAATGGGTAAAACTGGTCACCATTCATAACTGAAAACATAGAATTACAAAATGAATGCACTGACCCAATGGCAGCATATGTCACTGATTTAAACTTTTCTGATGTTTTAGTTCCAAAATACATACCGGTAGCTGTAATCTTTGTTTTTAACAGATTTTCTTGAATTTTTTACATAGCTTATACACCTCCAAGATTTCTACTCAACCAATGAAGGAAATATTCCAAAAAGAATACAATGTAAAACTGCTAGGAGTATTTACCCATACTGTCTGTACCCTGAACTAGCTGTCGAGGCTGTTGTTGTTGTTGTCCTTCGCCAACATCCATCATTGACTGTGACGTTATCCATTCCTCACGCTGCGACTTGATACGATCCATTAAATTTCTTAACACTTTCTCTGAAATGTTTGCATTGTACAGTGAGTTAATTGTATAGCAATTCTATAAATACCGAAATTGTTCGAGGGGTTTCTAAAAAAATAAATAGTTGACATCTCAGCATATAATGATACTCTCCAACAACAACAAAGAAACAGCCCTGTTGAAACAGTTTTGCACAAAAAACATGAAAAACCTAGAAATTGGATAAAATTTTGATCTTTTACAATTAAATATATTTTCTATTAAAAGCAGTATAATTTCCTTTCTTTGTTCAAAGGGCTGAAGGGTTCTCAAAGGGGTGAAGTGTGCAATTTTTAATGTGTTGGAAACTGAAGCTGGAGGATGTGGGTTCGAACCCCAACTACTCCTGCCAAGAAAGGCTCAGACCTAGTTTTTTTTTAAAGAAGTTGACAAAACAGAGACTAAATGCACATAAAATAAATGAACACTTGTTAACAGACTTCACTCACCTGGCTTCTTCCCAGGAGACTTAGGTTTTGGCATATTTGTCATATCTCTTAGAACAGGCGGTACTCCTGGAAGGGTTGGTTTGTGCATTGGAGTCCCGTCAGCGGTAACATCAAGAGAGTTTTCCTGTGAGGGTGTGGTTGGACGAGGCTGAGGGTCCAGGGCCATACTGATATCTCCGAAGTGATTGGTTCCCGCCATGTACATGTTCTCAAATTCCTCCTCTAAATTGCGCTGTTTTTCCTCGCGATCTTCCATACGATTATTTGGTGGCTCAAACACTTGTTTCTGTAGACCAAAAATCAAATTCATTAATACCGTACAAGATCAAATCTTAAAACTATTAAACTAGTTAATCTAGGTTATAAAAACAGTGAAGAACATTTAAAGTTAGAAACTCAAAGTGATTTTGTTAACAGTGACAAATCTGTTATCAACCTCTAATCTACCCTCAAATCTTTTCACCATCTGTACAACAGATAGTGGAATCGCTATAAAATATTTCTTTCCTGACTCTGTTGTTTGACAACACTGTATGTTTATATTGAATAGCTAACAGGCTTATGAACAAATTTCTCATGCAAATGAAGTTGGCATAAAATTCTACTTCAAAAAAACAGCAGATTCTAACCTTTGTATGTGAAAAAAAACACCTGGCCTGTCCAGTCAGAGTAACTACTGATTACCTTGTACATGTACTACCACTAAGGAGACAGTCTGATATTTATTTTTCTTTGATTGTTTATAAGTCCCGGCTGACTCTGGGACATCTCCCCGGGTGAACTTGCCAAGACTCCTTACAGGCGCAGAGACATATGCAGATTCAAGAAAATCTGGGTACCAGACCATAGCTGGTTCTTTTACATGCCCAGTGTATAACACAGATACACGTGAGACTACCTCTGGTTTTCTAACCAGTTCATCTCTAGATGGGTGGGATACACTGAAAAGTGTTTCTAAAATTTCCAGTGCCCCGACCAGGATTCAAACCAGGGACCTCTTACTTTCATGATGTCATGCATTCTCCCTCGGGGAAAAAAAGACCCCCTTTTTTCCCCCCAAAAAAAAAAAAAAAAAAAAATCCCCCTTCCCCCACAAAAAAAAATTTTTTTTTTTTCATTTGAAATTTCTGCAATTAAGCTGCATGCAATAACTAAGAGAATTCAAGCCACATATCAAATACGTCATACAACATAAACAATACTCGATAGCTAAGTGGTTAGGGTGTTCACCTCCAGAACGGGAGGTCCCGGGTTTGAATCCCAGCCCTAGCACCCAGCTGTAAATGTGTAGCAGTGATGAAAACACTCACTGCCTCTCTCAAGAGCGTAATGTCACCTGGAATGAGTGTTTGGGAGCATTTCAATAATCTACGGAGCTTTCTTTATAATCAAACTAAAATGAATTTGTATAAACTAAACAATACTATGATGCATATTTTCACACGTTCTGTTAGTCAGATTTATGCTGAATGAATTTGGTCAAAGATAAAACAAGTGACAGGAAATTGTCACAAAACCAGGTTTTCATTTTCCAGTCTGCTGGCCGAGCGCAAATGTGTTTTAAAGTCAGTAGATATACATAATGTGAAAAAGAAACAAAGGTCTTCTTCTATATATTACATGTGTAAAAAAGCAAAGGGCCATAATTCAGGGCAAAATTGATCCAAACACAAAACCCAGACATATGCACGAGGGCACTTGATGACAACAGTTGTGTGAGAGTTTGGTTTAAATATCTTGAGAAATGTAGGAGGAAGTGGGCACGTGACAGTATTCTTTCTATATATAACATATGTGGAAAAAGACAAAGGGCCATAATTCAGGCAAAAATTATAAAAAAAAAAAAAAAAAAAAAAAACTTGCTCTGTGTGGGGTTTGAACTGCTGGTCTCATGAGAAATTTTGTCTCTTATTGTAACAGAATACTCCAAAGTATACAAGACTGGTAATCTATTCTAAAAATAGACAGTAATAACAGAGTATTCTCCCTTTTATAATAACAGAGTATTCTCCCCCCCCTTTTTATATATACTTAAATAAGGAGACACAAAATTGCTAACGGACGGACGGACGGACGGACGACCAGGGGCAGAACATATATATTCAAAATTCTTTAGTTCACAATTATAGTTCTGTGAAAGTTTGGTTGAAATCCCTTGAGAAATGTAGGAGTTGCACACAGAAGAGTATTTCTCTATATATATTACATTATGTGGAAAAACAAAAGCCCATAATTCTGTCAAAAATGATCAAATCACAAAACCCCGACAATATGCGCCAGGGCACTTGGTGACAACAATTCTGTGAAAGTTTGGTTGAAATCCCTTGAGAAGTGTAGAAGGAGTTGCGCACAGAAGAATTACATGTGAAAACAAGAGCTGTCCCTCCCAAGTGACGAATGCCCCCGAAAGAGGTGCCTCACAGTCTGTGTCCTCTCCATGTGCTCAATAAATGTGCTATGTAATTTTAAAATCCTTCCATGCATGACAGAGTAATCATGCATACAGTATTCCATTACTTTAAACACTAAGTGTGACCTTGACCTTTGAGGTAGGGACTTGGGTCTTGCATGCGACACATCCGCTTGATGTGCTAGACATTTGTGCAGAGTTATTTTAAAATCCTTGAAGCATAATAAAGTTATAGTCCGGACACAAATGTATGCATATATACAGGATTCCATTACCTATAAACTCTAAGTGTGACCTTGACCTTTGTGGTAGGGATGTGGGTCATGCACGCGACACGTCGTCTTGATGTGCTAGACATTTGTGCCAAATTATTTTAAAATCCTTCAAGGCATGACAAAGTTACAGTCCGGACACGAATGTGTGCATATATGCTTATATAGAGGAATCCATTACCTTCAAACTCTTAAGTATGATCTTGACCTTTGAGCTAGGGACGTGGGTCTTGCACGCGACACGTCATCTTGATGTGCTAGACATTTGTGCCAAGTTATTTTAAAATCCTTCAATGCATGACAAAGTTACAGTCCGGACACGAATGTGTGCATATATGCTTATATGGAGGAATCCATTACCTTCAAACTCTAAGTATGACCTTGACCTTTGAGCTAGGGACGTGGGTCTTGCACGCGACACGTCGTCTTGATGTGCTAGACATTTGTGCCTAGTTATTTTAAAATCCTTCAATGCATGACAAAGTTACAATCCGGACACGAATGTGTGCATATATAGAGGATTCCATAACCTTCATACTCCAAGTGTGACCTTCACCTTTGAGGTAGGGATGTGGGTCTTGCACGCGACACGCCGTCTTGATGTGCTAGACATGTGTGCCAAGTTATTTTAAAATCCTTCAATGCTGACAAAGTTACAGTCCGGACACGAATTTGTAAGTGGGGACGCACGGACGGACGGACAGACGGACGGACGGACAGGCGGTCAGACGGACAGATGGTGCGATTTTATATGCCACCCTTCGGGGCATAAAAACAAAGGGCCATAATTCTGTCAAAAATGACCAAATCACAAAACCCGGAAAATATCGCCAGGGCACTTCATGACAATACTTCTGTGAAAGTTTGGTTGAAATCCGTTGAGAAATGTAGGAGGAGTTGCGCACAGAAGAATTACATGAAAAAAAACAAAGGGCCATAACTCTGTCAAAAATGACCAAATCACAAAACCCCCGACAATATGCGCCAGGGCACTTCATGACAATACTTCTGTCAAAGTTTGGTTGAAATCCGTTGAGAAATGTAGGAGGAGTTGCGCACGAGAATTGTTTCCCCCACCCCCCCCCCCCCCCCCCCCCCCCGACATACCCCAATCTAATAACCAGGATTTTTCCTTCGGAAAACCTGGTTAAAAATCATAAGTGAAATTCCAGAGCATGCCCCCATGTAAATGAAATTAACTTTACTTACGGGTATACTATGTACAATCTTTAGCCGTCTTTCTCTGTCTGCTCTCTGAAGGTCACTGAGGTCATGTAAAATATTGTCGTAATCCTGGAAACAACAAATTACTCTTCAATAAACTCTAGTATTCCTTCCTGCACCAGAACAGAATCATTCCTAAATATATGGTGGGTAAAATTCCACAACGCATTTTGAACACAACAAAAAGCAATGTTTTATATGTGTTTTTTTCTCTCAGGCAAAATTTCACTTTTCAATGTGATAATTATTGCAAGACACTAATAAGTCCATCTGTATACAGCCAGTGTATGTTTTGTCTAACATAGTCATACCAACCTAAAATTTCTTCTTCCAAACAAAATCTATCAATTTGTGTCAACTGTCATTGTGTAAAACACAATCCCCGTAAAATACCTTTTTTCGCATTTATGTAAAACTAATTGGCATTAAAAACAGTCCGTGAACGAAATGCATTAATTTGATATCACAGTAATAATGATTTGGCCTAATTATTAAACTAATTATGGATAATCTATCATAACAGATGATTCCTAATCAATCAATTAATGTAGATCAATGCGCTCTGATATAAACATTGTCCATGAAGCCAACTTTTCTTTTGTTTGAATTTCAAAAACAAACTACTACAGCTGGTCAGTTTGTCATCTGGCCAAAAATACAAAATTCCCATAAAATTATTAAATATCATGTGCAATAACTTAAGAAGTGGGTTTGCGGTTCTAAGCTAGTTTTGGTGAATCCAAAGTGATATAGTAACATTTTTGCAACTATCTGACTTTTTTTTCTACATTAAGCTAAATTGTAAAGATGGAGAAAAGTACAAATCACACATTATGTAAGTTCACTATATGGCACTTTTAGTTTCAAGCCATTTAAGCACATTCCTTTTAACAATATGAATGCTACTTTTATTTTTGACCAAGGCCGACTTTTTATCAACATTTTAATTCTGACAGTTTTATGATTTTTGACCAAAATTTAAAACTTTACCTGTATTTGGATAAAAATAATAATCAGGATATACGTATCATACAAGGGGGATGATGAAAATCCACAGGAACAAAGTTTTTTTTTACAGCTTCAAACAAGTTTTTGTAGTTAGTAAGACAGTTTAATCAATAAGTTACAAAGTAGAAACTTCAGAATAAACACTTACATGTTTCAGTAATTCCTTCTCGAGTGCAGCATTGTGTCGGAGTCTTGCTCTCTCTAACTGATCCTGACGTAACCTCTTCAGTTCCAGCGCCCTCTCTTGGATTCTCTCCGCCTCAAGGTCAGCAGCCTCCCTTGCATCAGTCTACAATCAGACAAAGCATTTGAATCACACTGTCTCAACCTTTGTTCTAAACTTTACACGTGATCATAAAACAGGCATGCTATTTAATATGACCTTGAACAAAAATGTGTACAACCCAGATAAAATTTGCTCAAACGTAATGAAGATAAAAATGAACTGTAATTAAATAATACAGTTACATTCTAAGTGAACATGTTGTACAGATGGATGCCCATGTATCAATTTATACCAAACTGAAAAAGACATTAACCATCAATATGACCATATTACTCTTCTTTATTTTTTTTCATGGTTTCCTCTTTTTTACTGTTACAGTAATGGATGAACCCAGTCTACTGAAATACATGTGAAAGTTGATTGTACCTGTTCCTCGGGTCCTGCCTTGTCTACTGCATGCTCGTTCTGTAGATGATAGTGAGACGAAGAGAATGTGTTCATGTCTATCACTTTGACTGGTTCTGAAAGAAATCGGTTTAACATAATACATACTGATAATGAAGAGTACAGAATGGAATAACCGTAATCAAACTAAATGACCATGATGTCCATATATCCCTCAACTCTGTTCCTAACTAGGATGTCATTTTTCAGGTCCTGATTTAATTTCTAAATACAGAGTAAAGACATACAGTATAATTGCACTGTTTTTCAAGAAGATTTTACATATCAACATGTAAATATTCCGGGTATATGAAAATTATGCAAGCCCATATCTAGATTATCATTTCTTAAACACTATAGATAGAGGTTCCCAAAAGGATCATTTTCATGAATTCAAAATACTTCTAGAAAAACTCTGAAGTACAGTTTAAAAGGAATAGATGTTTCTATCAAAGACATGTGGTAAAATATGCTGCACCCTCTGAGGCAATGATTTTAAACAAATGAACATGTTTTGATCTATGTAGAATGTAACGTAAGGCTTGCACCAGCAGAATCTGACAACCAGTAACTGTTGTAAAGGAGAAGACATGTAAGGAAACAAGCCAAGTCCTCTGGCAACCCAGTCTTGGTATGAATCTTGGTAGCGGGTCATCATATGAATTTGTTTGTAATGAAGGGTTACCTGAGTAAACTGCTACACACCTAAGTTAAAACCCGAAGATGTTTAAAGAATATGGTACAAACTTACTTGGTTTCTTCACATCAAGGTTCTGGAGAGGGTCTGGGGGTGGGGGTGGCATGGAGGCTATCTCCGCTGCACGTGCTCTTTCCACTTCTAATGCTTGCTTCCTGTAAACATATCTCACAATTATAACAAATGGTGATCTAACGGAAAATAACAATGTTTCTGTCCTCCACTCAAATACGCAATAATTTACAAATGCGAAAAAAAATTATTTTGAAGTACATTTACGTGTCAGACAATATCATTATATTGCAAAGCTTTGCAATGTATCTTTTCATCAAGTTGCCAGGAAAGAAAGCCGTAAATGGGTGACCACACACTACCTTCACAAATACAGTGGCTTACAGAATACAAAAATCTTTTATTATATTCAGAGATAGGTCATCATTTACTGTCAAAGTTTACCTAGCAATAATATGTTTATGGGCCTCATGGTTCTGATGTGCAATTTCTGTCTTCAGTTTCTCTAAAGCTGTACGACCACGTGCCTCTGCGCGCAAGTTTTCTGCACGCTGAATCAGCTCTTTCTCCTCCGACCAATCCGGCTAATGATAAAATATCATGAAAAAGTTGACATGTGTAATAGAGCTACAAAAACAATTATTTAGTAATTTTTTTGAAGCATAGAGTTAAGAGTTAAAACCATGGATACACACTTACACTTTCAAAAATAATTCGACTTCGGAAAAGTTCTTTTTCTGTGAGTTAACTATGAAACAAACTTGATACATAACATTCAATACATTGCACTGGAATTAACCTTTTTGTAACATCTACTACTGTAACAACATTAGTCATACAATATAAGAACAGCTGCCCTTGTTACCTGTATGGCGGCATGTTTATGTCCGACACCAATGTTTCTCAGACTGTTATCATACTGTTGTTCTAAATGCCGCACTCTTTCTGCCTTCTCTTGTTCCAGCTGGTTCTGAAACACAAAAGTAAAATATTTCTCTTCATAATGGTTTGTTTTTACTTGACTGGAAACAACTTCTCTCAACTTATTTAAATCGTTTTTGTTTTTAGAACAGCAATGATTGAACCAATCACATAATAAGAAGCGGTATCTAGCTACGTACTCATCTATAAAAGTTTAGCATTCATAGATGCGTTTTCTTGGGCACATGAATGCAAAGACCCAGACATAACAATCATGTCACTTACACAATTACTAGAAACAGTTACAAGTGAGTTAAAATCTAAGTGGCAGTATGTATCTTGTCAGCTGCCCTTTCTAATAGAAAGGATTCATTATACTGTATGTAAGTTTGACTGTTGATGAATGCTGTGTTTGATGATGTTAAGGGATTACATTATGTATTCTATCTTTACCTACAAGAGCCAGTACATTTATATAACAATGTACCTTTATATCTGTTGCGAGACTCATCAGCTGTTTATGTTTCTCTTTCTTCACGGCATGTCTGATCTTCGCCGCATTTTCCTTGCTCTGTTCTCGTACTTGCTGGAGGCGGAGCTTACGTCTTTTTTCAGTCTCCTCCTTGATCAGAGCCGCCTCCTCATTGGGGCTGAGCCTCAGACGACCCTTTCTGATCCTCATCTTATTACGGTCCACTGAAATTCAGAACAAGATAACTTGAATGTTAAAACTTCATATAATTCAACAAAGGTCAATTTAAAAGCTGATGGGTTTGAACAGTTTTTGTTCTTTCTTATTCACAGAAAATATCCTTTTTGAAAAATAAGTGAAAGGAGAAATGAATAGAATAAAAGTGGATGACGAATCAAGGTTCAAAAACTAAGTTTTACAATAGCAGTATATTTAGGGAATTAAGTTTATCATGGCAAATATTCTGTATCAGTTGACTTTGTTCGTGACATTTCTAAGGTCATGATGCTTGATTAATCATGCTTATTTAATAATTATGTAGTTCATAAAAGTTACAAGAAATTTACCAGTGACTTTGAAAGAATACTTACAAGATATAATGCTACAAATCTTAACATACAACAAATTTTGTAATTGCTTGAGACTGTGCATGTACAATGTGTGTAAGGACTGCAGATTCTGCACATTTTACATAGTAATTACAAAAACTCTTAAATGACTACCTGTACGTAAACACAGCTATTAAAATCTCATTAACTTCTTGACGTATTGTAGATACCTTTCAACTAGTAATAAACTTTGAACTTAAGACTTAAGCTAAATTCAAAGTTTACTCGCAGCAGGCACTCTTTAAAATTACTTCATTGAACTGCTCTTAACGGGTATTCAACAACTAATCATATACGTATCAATGTAACAGCTATATTATTGTTTATACAAACAATGACTTCATTCTTAATCTGTCACAAAGTAGATATAATACGGTATAACACGACTTTACAAATGTTGTCTGTTGTTACAGGCCCACTGCCAATACGGACGTACATAAATCTGTGCCCGACTGGATTAGCCGTTATCTTTCACTACATCATTCAGTGTTCAAAGTTAATCCACAATATCCAATCATTTTGGACAATTGTGGTCAATATGTAAAGATCAAAGAATTTTGAAGGTTTTGTCATTAAGACATTGAGCATTAAAATGAAAATGTCAGGCTGTCACAGGTAAGTGCTTCAGGAATTAATGTTTCAGTTAAATAATACTATATATGGTAGATGTTTCTGTTTATTGTGGTTTAACTCCTGTTTCAAAGACAGGCAATTTACATAATATTAGACCATCATTCCTGAGTTCCTCCAGACGAAACTGCAAACTTTCTCATATAAAGAGAAATGGTCGGTAGCAGAGCTTGAACCTATGACCCTGAATCAAACTCAAAGAGAGTTTGCAGTGATTTCAATTCACCAACTCTAACCACTCAACCAGGGAGGCTGATGTATGGGGTAGAGTAAATGAAAGATACAATTAAACCCTGTGTAAGATCCATAATGGCCTGGGACAAGGAACTCTACAGTCATGCCTGGGATTTGAACAGAACCAAGAAGTATCATAATCATTGATTATTATGATTCATAAAACAACTAAACATAACTTAGCAATGATTACCCACAAGAGAGTATATTTTCAATGACTGTCAAAGTAAAACAAAAATTTTAATTCAAGATTCTCTCTTTATTCTTTTCCCCTTCAGTAACTGCAGACAAATAAACCATTGTAAACTATCTACATGTATATCATAAATTCATTCTCACTTCCTGGAATTTGTATTGCATGTCTATATATATGCTAAGATTCTAAAAGACATACTAACAGAGACTTACAGCTTGTCAGCAAAACAACCTACATGTACTTCATCATTCAGATTTTTACAATCCTATACTGATGCATAATGGATAGTTGCTAACAGTAACTACCTGAGGAAGGAGTGCTTTCAGAAATCATTCTTTTAGAGGTAGATTACTAAAAGACTAAACATATGACGTTAAAATGTTTAAATCAATGTTTCAAAACAGATAATCAAGTATCGAAGTTTACCACATATAAGGATTATTCCTTCAAACTCTGGCCTACAAACCAGCTGTAATCGTTTCTCCTGGTTCATCTTTTGAGTTGTGTGCTATAATCGAATCTTAACTGATAAGAAAATCCATAGCGATATCACGGTTTCTAAGAATTCAGTTTCGATATACACTCTTTCTGAAACCATGTTCATTGTACAAAACTAACACAGCCAACGGGCCTCAGAATCTCTGCACTTCAGCCAGAAGGTCCACCTAGCCTTAAATAAAGACTTAAATACAGTCTACTTTGCATACAGACTGTCTGTACCTGATAGAAACAATAATCATTGTAAAGGTTTAGAACTTGCACTTACAAAACCATTTGTACAAATCATTACATACTTTGAATAACAGAAGCCTTTCTTGATGACAAATTTAACTTGAATTTTCTACTGAAGGAGAGTAAGCCTGCAGTTTGTAAATGATCTTGTAAACCTCAGTGGACATCTGATACACATTTTTTTCACCCCTAATAAGCTGGTAAACTGCTGCCTGAATTAAGACCCAAAAGAAAACAACAGGTACTCTGAATGAGCAGAAATCTGAACCAGTCCATTAACAGTCCAAGATAGGCAATTTCTTTGTAGAGATTGTGTTTATCTTTTGTTTTAATATTAGAGTTTTTCAAGACTCCATTCTGAGTGAAAACAATTCTCACTGGTTTGATATTTTGCTTCAATTTTTGTTTCAGTTTTCCAAAAAATGTGAAAATAAAAGGACGTTAAAGTCAATCTTTGAATATTCTTGAAAACAATTGATATTAAACTTTAACATGCAGCAAAAAAAGGAAACAAAGGTAAGAATATTTATTCCTATAGATGGTACTTCTGTTGTTTCCCTAAAACGTATCAATTTGATTTACAACTGTAGTACAGTCACAATAAACGATAAAAACAAACATAGGAGCACATTCCTCATGTATTCTCTCGAACAAGTTCTTATTCCTCTGAAAATATTTCAGTCTGAGAGTATTAACTGATTCAAAAGTCCATTATAGTCCAGTCCAATAACACTTTATCACTTCAAGAATTCTGTAACACTTTCAAATTTCTCAATTTAACAGCTTTTCTCTCAATACATTTCGACGGACACCAACAAAAATTCCACACTACTGTTCAAGCAGCAAGAAAACCTAGGCCACAGTTCTTATCCAGGGAAGACATCCATGAGACGGAAAGAAACAAAGTGTGCAGTAAAACGAATCATTTAAAATATATATAAAATACATAAAAGATAAGAAATCCTATTATTTACCCATATTTGATTGAACACTAAATATCAATACATGCACTTGATATCAAAATTATTCACATTTCATGATCATTAAATCATAGGTCAGAGCAATAGTGTTGTAAATTACTACTGTTAATATATGTATAAGTGCGATCTTGAATCCCCTCAGAATTTTTCATCAAATTTGGTGGTAAATTAATGATAAGGTTAAAGAATAAAATTACACATTCAGCACTATAACAACAATGTGTTCACATGGTCTGATGGACAAAAATTTGTTTAAATCAAAAAGTTGACAATGCTTTCAGTAATATATATACATGTAACTGTGTGATCATGATCAAGCTATAGGATTGTAATTAAAACTCCCTGATTAGTATGAAAATTCAAAATATTGCGAATTTATGGTAGCATTCTCAATACCTCTCTTGTATATTTCAAATTTAGGTATTAGTAGACAAAATATTTTCAAGCAAGAGTGTGAACATGTCAGATAACATGCCTATCACGTTCAAGATAAATTATTCCATCAGTGCAAAACGACTCAGTTTTAATTAAGCTTGGACATCGGCAATTTTATATCTCAACAATGTCTGGGACAGTGTGGCTAATGTTGTATAGGTTTGGTAAATATTGGATAGACAGTTTCGGAGTGATATAAAATGGTAAGTGTTAATTAACCAACATTTTCGTTCAAGTATATGGTGGACTGCATGGTGGCTATAGCTACAGTAACTGTAAAGGGAGGTAACTTTTGTAGAGTGTTTGCTTAACATACAAGTGGAAACAAATTACATATAATTAATTATATACAGGCACAGTAACCCAGACACTTATCTAACATAAACGCCTCAATTTTCATACCTCATCTGAACCAAACAATCTCCTTATTAAAGGATTTACACTCATTTATATTAAATAAGATGTATCGTAAGAGTGCAATATTATAAGACAAAGTATCATAGCACACCATTAATCAGTGTAAAATTGATCAGTGGCCCAGATCACATATAAAGATGACATTCCACTATCCAAGTAACACTGAATGCCTGCATTCATTCCCTCAAATCCCAGGTTTAAACATTATTAAAAATTTGAATTGCCTATGTTTTAAATAAATATATGGTCCTGGATTGTAAATAAATCATTTAAACGCCAATCAACTCTGAAAATCTAGTACATGAGCTCCTAGCAAACCAAACTGTTAAAACAAGAATATAGTTTATAGCTGTTGATGCAAATTGTTGCAATCTCCGTCTGCAAAGGGAAAAACTAAGACTGTGTGTTTCATTAAGATGCCAACATGGAAAATATTTGAATTATAATGCATCCAATGCAACTAAGGGCATAATTTGTAAAAGCTTTCACTAGTTATCTCCTCCTTTGTCGGGTTTGGGGTTTTGTTGGAACAGGTGCAAAGTTTCAAGCCAGCTGCTGTTGGAATTGAGCCGGCACGCATTCTCATAAATTCTAAGTCGAAAAAGGGGCATAAGAAAATGCTTGCTGTTACTGTGTACAGGTTGGGGGTGATGAACAAGTTCAAGACACCAAGTCCTGCAAACCAACTAGACAACTAAATCTAGAAAAAGGGGCCATTTTGTCAAATGCTGTGTGGTCCTCCTCCTGTGTAGGTTGGGGTGATGTTGAAGCAAGTGTGCAAGTCAAGGCCATACCTAATGGACTAAATATTTGAGCTGCCATGAAACTTTAGCCTCTCCCAGTGAAAAGTTGTAATTGTCAAAATGTTGAAGAGTCACCCCCCCTGTGTAAGAGTTAGTGGCATAATGATGACCAATAGACATACATACAATGGACTTTGAAAATATTAGGTGTTACACAAACATAATGGATACATTGTAGAGCTCCTCCTTTATTGGGGGCTTGTTCAAAGTTTCAAAATAGTCAAGAGCAAAACATTTGAGTGAGGTACAACTTTAACATAAGTGGTTACGCCGACGCCGACGCTCGGGTGACTAGGATAGGATAGGATAGGATAAAAACTAAGACTGTGTGTTTCATTAAGATGCCAACAGGGAAAATATTTGAATTATGCATCCAATGCAACTAACATTATGACACTTTCACTAGACCAGCAGCTGCTGTTGCTGACAGTCCCAGTTCAAAGACAAGCCTGTTACACATTTATGGCAAGTAAGACACCACCTGCACAGACAATAATCAGAACAGTCCATGTTCCAACTGTGTGTTGAAGCACTAGGCCAACCTAAACTACAGTTAGCTGCCATGACAGCCTCTCCCACTGAAATTTGTAAGCCAAAAAATCGTAAGAGTTAGTGATTGATGACCCTTAAGACATACATACAGTTTGAAACCATGGTGACACCCACGCCAACACTATGAGTAGGATACATTGTAGCTCTCCTTATTTGTTCAAATAGTAAGCAAAACATGGCTGATGCTCCTAAAGTTCCAGCTATTTATGTTATGTTTCCTTTTCTTTTTTCTTTTTTTTCGAAGGCCATATGAAAATAAGTTATGTTTTTTAATGTTTGTTTTCATAATGTACCTTTTATGTAACCTTAGTAAAATAAAGTTATTATTATTATTATTATTATTATTATTATTTTATTTATTAACAAGGCAGTCTAAAGTTATTAAGTTATGGAACATAATTATGGTCAGAGTTTCATCCAAATCCATCACGAGATTCAGGAGATATTGAGCAGACACAAATTCAAGTCTCAAACCTTTGATCTTTAGTTGTGTCTTGACCTTGAGTTGGTGGCCAGATCATGGATTCTGCACATTAACTTGATGAGGTAAACATTTGGCCACAGTTTCATCAAAATCTTTCAAATTTTTGCAGACAGGAACCTTTGCCCTAAGGTTTGCAATGAACATGAGAGGTAAACTTTGACCCTAACCCCCCCCCCCCCCCCCCCCCCCCCCCCCCCCCCGTTTCATCATTTCAGGTGGGATTTGGAGCAGACAGGAACCTTTGACCTTATGTTCTGCATATTAACTTGATGAGGTAAACATTTGACCCGAGTTTTATCAAAATCCTTCAAGGGGTTAAGGAGATAATGGAGCGGACAGGAAATGTTACACACGGACGGACAGATGGAAACCATTCCTATATCCTCCTCCCACTACATGGCTGGGGATAACAATGCTGGACATATATGTTAAAGGATGCTGCTTCCAGATAATTGATAAGTCAGAATCCAGCTACGTATCATACACTGATGTACATGTAACTGCCTGTAACTGTGCCTCACTGTGCTTGTACCAAAACAACAGTAACTGTAATATTGAATGCTGGACTGGTTACTTAATAAGAAACTTATATATCAAATATGTGAAGATATAATGTAATTGCCTTAATATCTAACAAATGTTGGCATAGGGTCACTTAAATATTCCACAGTGATGTAACTATTATTGTTGTTTCTACTTACTTTTCATCACAAGATACATCTTTCCTTAAATCTGTGCTTTATCCTTGTTCAAGTTTAAAATCCAAGTTCCTTTCTCTGAGACAAGACCTCATACATTGCAATAAGATATGTCCCGACTGTATCGATACACATCAACCATTGTCAGAAATGTTTGCACGGTCTTTTATTATACTTTTTCAAACGCCTTCAATTTGATATAAAAAAAACCTGTGTTACAAAATGCAGTGCAGCAAGTAAGAGTCAAAGCCAGATATTTTTACCCCCTGCCTTCTTTAAACGCACATAGTCTAGTGTACCGTTCACCCGCAGTCCCTTCGATCTTTCAGTCTAACAAAGCATCCAATTACATCAATCTACTATTCAACAATCGGTCCAAACGTAATTAATTTATCCTTTTCAACCTTTTTTCAATCAAAAAGTGAAAATCATCATTGGTTAAGTCAATCATACTTCAGCACTTTCTATCTCTTGTTAAAATGACACAGTGTAATAGCTGTAAAAAAAACTTAAATCTAATTTTTTATGCCCAAAGACGCCATTTAAAATTGTAATTAAATATCTCAGTCTAGAAATTTGTTTAAACAGTTATAATTTTAATTATTAAATGACTGTCAAAATAGTTTCATTAACTGATTCTTAGACAGTCCCAAGCTGCACTTTGCAGAAGGCTGTCAAATTATATTTATGACACTGTAAAAGTAACAAATTTAACTTTTCCGTGTCAATTTCTCAACAGTGCTTAAACCTAGAGTCAATTATCAAGACTTTAGTCATAAATAAAGTGAACGTGAAACATTATATACCAAATAAAAATATTAATACAAATCATAAATCATTATCAAATTAAGTCCATCTTAACGCGGTTATAAAAATCCTAAAATAAACAAACTACATTGTAAAAATTCATGTACATATATATCTATGTGTTGTAAATCTACAAACATTTTTGCAGATAATGTGCTTGGTCGACTGCTCATCAAAAACAGTATTGTTTACATAAAACAAAGGAATGATTTTGCATGTTTTTTCATGTTTGCACGTTTTAAGGAGATACTATTATTTGCAGACATTTAACAAGGTTAATTAGTTTACGGCTATTTATTTCAACAAATCAAATCAATTAAATAATAATCAAATTGAGGCTTCACTGTTTTAATACTCTATAAAGCTAAAACAATATAATACTGATTAAAGACTATTATAAAGAAGAATGACCATGCATTTTTTTTCCTTATATATAGCTTTAAAAGGAATTATACATGTAGCCATATAACCTATCGTACACACAACTATCGTTCCTTTGGCTTTAATTTTGAACATTTAAATGCGCAGCATGCAACTGACAGAAGGAGATTCTGCATCATAACTGGTTCCGCAGGTGGCAGGACTGGTTCCACAGGTGGCAGGAGTGGAATTCAGGGTTTCCCTGAGATTTCAAAATATTTTACCACTTTATGTCTTCAACTGTCTTTCTCAGGCAATAAATTTAAATAGAAATTGGACTAGTACTGCCAAAATTTGTCACAAATTTTCAGAACTTACATTTGTAGTTTATTCGCGACAATGGTGGGTAGCAATGGAAGCCCTGGAATTAAGTTTACACTGTATCAGCATGCAACACTGGTTAAAAGCAGGAGAAGCAACTGAAGATAGGGGCAAGCTGTAGATGAATCAAATGTGATATTCACTCAACAGACGGTAAAAACTGACAATTCATCCGAAACATGCAAAAAAGTAACATGATACTGGGAAGACCTTGCTTACACCTACAATCTTCCTTACAAGTCAATAGTAAAGACCAGAACAGCACCAAGACCTTGCTTACACCTAAAATCTTCCTCAAGGCCAGTAGAATTGACCAAAACAGTGCCAAGACCTTGCTTACACCTAAAATCTTAAAAGCCAGTAGTAATGACCAGAACAGCACCAATTAAGTTAATAATAAATTTAACATGTACCCTACTAAATTTATGAAATTTACGTACAGCAGATCGTTTTGATATGTCGAATTTTAAATTCTAAATTTACAGAAGTGCCACGCCAGATTCAGTGCAAGTATATAAAAGCTGGATCTTTGAAATTGAGCAACTGTGCATTTATGTCAAACATATGTAATAAAAGACGTCACATTCTTATTCACTAAACAAACAGTTTATATTGAACTTGTCTGAAGAGGTTTAAAAAACTGACTTCTGTCACTTTGAAATATTTTTTTGCACCTAGTCGTCTTAACTCGCTGTATAAATATTTTATTTCTTTCAAATAACTTACTGATAGATACAAGAGTTTTGTACGGAAATGCTTATCAATCAAATAAACAACAAATCAACTCAACTGAAAAAAGGAAAAACTGATAACTGAAATACGCACGTTATGGATTATTTAACAATGCTACCGACAAAGGACGCTACAGACAAATTAGTTCTTTTTTTTCAACAGGATAATGACATATTAAACAGGGCACAAAAATTTCATCAATGATGTCTTATGCTTAATATTAAGATGAAAAATGAAAAGAATAATGGCGCTTTGTTAATAAAGAAAATAAATCTTTGACTTAAGATGAAATCAGAGCAGTATTCTCTTATTTCTTTTATGTGAGATTTCTTAGGATGTTTTTGTCATACATTCAAAGACCTGCATTCTGAATCAAAATCGTACAAAAGGATACCCCGCAATACAAGAAAAAAGTTTTCAAAACTTTTTTTCAAATGCTACTCTATATATATTATGATTTTTAAGCAAAATCAATTGGAAAAAAAAAGGAACTATTCATCATTTCTAAAAAGAGAGCATGACATTGTAAATTTTGGGTCACATTGACGCCAGAGTGTTAAAGCTGTTTGAGTGGGATAGCGTTATTTCCTTAATGTCTACAATAGCACTGAGGCTATACACCTTTAAACAGTTTAACTTGTACCCCTCTACTAAAATGTGTACTAAAATACATATATGATTTCTTTCATCTGGTCAGACAAAAAAACTTGGACTTGTGCTATGCTAGCATAAACGGGTTCTCAAATCAAAGGCTGAAAGTAATTTTTGCCTAACGCAGACATCCCACACATTTTAAGCTGCAAAATAGGCTTTCTTACAGCCAATGGCTAATTTCATAATTTCTTGCACAAGCCAAGGTGATGGTATGATACAAAAAACTTTTGAGCGCTAAAATATTTGAAAAAAGAAAGATGTTAAGTAATCAAACAATTTGTAATACAACTATAGCACATCAGCAAGGACACGTATAATCATGTCAACAAAATGTTCGTCTTTTCCAGCAAAATTAACCAGTCACAATATATATCAAGTGTTATACATATAATTCTTACTTCTAAATTTCCATACACACTTTCACCAATATATAGATATCAGTACCAACAAATTGAAGTTATACCTAACAATTAACGTCAAATACGATAAAAACAGCCAAACACTCAATATTACATTAGTGCCAAAACCTCTGCCACCATTTGAAAAAGAACCATTTACAGCTGTAATATATGTAAGTCATTCCCGTCTCAAACTTGCAATTCCCCAACATAAAACACTAGAAGCAACAGAATAAAAACATCCAATACCAGTACTGTCCAAGAAATGTTTCTATAAATAGGCAAAACACCAATTGCCAAAAATTTTCTATACCACTTCCTCTAGCATAAAATTGCATTCAGGGTGAGTGCATTATGTACTGATTCTAACAAGAAACAGTGCTTCAACTAATAAAGTGACTGTAATATTGTTAGAATAAAATACTTCACCATTATAACTATCCCAATTCAAACCATAATACCGGCACACTTTGTCAGAAAAAAACCCAGTGCAGATGGACTATCACTAGTGCCCTTGTACTTACATTTGTCCTCTTTCCTTATTTCATAGCATTTGTATGGTACGATGAATCCTGCGACTGGAGATGTCCTTGACCTCATGTCGTTAGGGTCAACACTGGAGCAAAATGCCAAATATTGATCAAAATGCTCAAACTTCATGTCAAAATATGCTTTAAAATCCATGTTCATTCTAATTACAGTGATTTTAAAGTGTTTGTATATATTAAATCCCCTAAGAGTTGAGATATTATTAAATGATGTTCCTGCTATGCCATTCAAATGGGTAACTTTTAAATTATTAAAGTTCCAGATTTATAACCCATTCTAGGAAAAATCCGTCAGCTCATTTGAATTTTAGTATTGCAATTCCATGTTTCATCTTGTATCAAAACAGCCTTAAGTCAAAAACAAACATTACTTTACCTACAAATCATGTACAACATGAAACATTTAAACAAACGTAGGTGTTTGAACATGATTTTTGAGTGCTACAGATGTAATTGAATTACAAACATCCATAAATTAAAGATTTTTGCAAGTAAAGTAAAAGTTTATTATCAAAGTCTATTATTGCAAACACCTGAGTGCAAAACTGTTATATTTCTTTTCACATTCATTTTAAACGAATTACAGGTAAATTTACTTAAATATTGACTGATTTCCCTGTTAATTTAATGTTTACATGGATGATTTCTAAACAGTTTTCAACACAATATTTTAGATATAAATGTCAGTGTCACAGCGTCCTGACAGATTTAATGGTTTGAACACATGAAAACTTCATACAAGTTTGAACTGAACGATTATTTCAATTTCATTTTGCATGCTCCTATTGTTCAGTGCCACAGCTATACATTATTTAATTATAATGTAGCATCTCACACATGTATTCACATAAAACTTCGAAAACTAAACAGTCACTGAGTTGAATACATAATATCCAAGAAAATCAGAAAAATATCCTGTAATCCACTTTTAACAGTCTACATAACACATTTACCAGAAAGTAAAATCATCACAAAATTGATTGTAGAATATAGAAAATAGATCTAAACAGTAAGCGGTCTAATCCCTGAGCTGACATAGCTTTTTCACTTTTAAATCCATACCAACAAAACTATTTCAACACATTTTATTTTGTCAATAAACTCTTATGGTGTTTTAGGCTTGTTTTTATCCTGCTTTCATTGTGTGTCTTCTATTTATTTATACGACCATTTATCAGTTCCATCAATTTTAACAGAGAATTTATTTTCTTCTCAAAATAGCTTTCCTATCATTTAATCATCTGCATGTTAACTTAATTGTCAATTAATAAATACACTTTCATTGTAAACAATAACCATTTCTCCCAGTATGTTACTGTCTCCACTTCTATGACTAATTCCATAAAACTACTTTAAAAATAGTAGCAGCTTAGGACGATATTATCCTGTCAAAAGCTAGCACAATATTATGCTATAACAATTTAATATCCTAAGTATGTAATTAGACCATCTTATTCTAATATCCCTTTTTAATAATTCGCTAATGACTTTTTAACTGGCACAAACTTGAACGAAAAGAATTAACTCTCTGAACGGCAAATAAAATCATTGATGTATAGCAATCTGAGGATTTACACGAGCCTGACAGGAATTTAGAACAAATCTTTAGCCACATTTTAGCCATGTTCTTAAAAGAATTAGCACCAGCTCTCATACCAATCTGATATTTACTTTCAAGTCCGTTTCTGATTAGTAAAATCAAAGGTATCTGTCACTCTACCAAATGATTAATTCACATTTGGTCAATCTCACTGACTTATGACCCATAATCCAATAGCTTTTTCCATATGATTGAAACATTTATTATAAAGGTTATCTATGCTGAACTGACCGTTCTCAATCTATTTTGGTCACTGTAGAATTTGAACTGATCTTTGGCTATGATAAGACCACTGGTATTATGGCACGATAGTTTATGGAACAATACAACCATCCAACCAACCACCCCAGGGGGGTAAACATTGTACTGTGGCTGTAATATACCATACATTAAAATGTATAAACAGAAGCCAAGAACTAAAGCATCATATTGTTACAACAGTTACTGTTAATAATAATCAGACTGGTTTAATATAGGAAACAACTACATTTAATATAAGCATTTCACTTCTAACTGAGAACTTGAAACAAAATTTTTCAGTAAGATCGGCATCACCATCAGCAACACATTGCTGACTTCAGAGAATCAATACACTTTCCTTACACTTTGCTTTCACTGCAACTCCATCAATACAAATTAATTCACAGATAATGGCTGTGTGATTGATACTATTTCCATCATTATTTGAATGATCAAACACCAGATGTCTGTAAAGCACAAATGCTCCACAATTACTAAAATGCAAGAAGTTGAAGATTAAAAAAAAAAAAAAAAAAAAAGAAGCTGTAGATTCTAATACCTTTTTTAACCAAAAAGCATAATTCACCAAAAAGTCACAGTGACCATGACATCTGACCTAGTGACCCCAAAGTCAATAAGAATCAATAGGGATCATTAACTTATCATAAGCAATAATCATAGCAAAAATGACAATACTGGTCAATATGGGTTGTTGATAAATTAAGCGGAAACTTTTTCGAAAGTTTATATCATTACAACCTGATCTTTGACCCATTGATCAAGTTTTAAAATGCCATTTCACTTTGACCTTGACCTTTCATCCAGTGACCCTAAAATCAATATGGGTCATTTAATCTTCTACTATAACCCTAGCAAGTTTGAAGACTTCACATTGAAGCATTCTGAAGTTATATGGCAGAAAGGAACCACCACACTGGGGACATACCTCATGATTCCTACCTCATGAATGTTAATCTTGATATAATTATGTGAACAATATTGCAGACAGCTTTTAGGACCAAACTCGTTTTTTGAAAATAATACTTTGAATTTCGTTGACCATCATAAACATGATAAACACCAATAAAAATGGAAAATGGCAGGAACACATCAATTCTATAATGAAGTCAGCATCAAAAGTCATCAGAAGTAAAAAATCCCTGAAGTTTACACTTATATGAGAAACTCTAAATCATCTCATAATTATATGAGACCAATTTTCGAATATGCTTCAACAGTGTTGGAGGGCTGTACTGAACATGAGAAGGAATTGCTTAACAAGAAGGCCAAAATGGCCCTATATTGCTAACATATGTACCAGTGCACTTACCTGTTGCTAAAGGAAGTCACTGGTTGCTATGGGAACTCACTTGTACTGCTTATTAGGGGACTTAATCATTGCTAAGGAAGTCAATGGATGCTAAGGAATTCTCATATTCCTTGGGGAAGTCACTGGTTGCACAGGAAGTCACTGGTTGCCAGGGGAACTCAATGATTGCTAGGGGACTAAAATGTTGTCAAGGAAGTCAATGGTTGCTAAGGAAGTCACCTGTTCCTAAAAGAAATCAATGGTTGCTAAGGAATTCACTGGTTGGTAGGAGAAATAACTGGTAGCTAGGGGACTAAAATGTTACTTAGGAAGTCAATGATTGCTATGGAAGTCAATGGTTGCTAAGGAAGTCACTGGTTGGTAGGAGAAATCAATGGTAGCTAAGGGCATACTTTGTTGCTAAGGAAGTCAATGGTTGCCAAGGAAGGTATTTGTTCCTTGGGGAAGTCACTGGTTGCTATAGGGGAAGTCACTGGTTGCTAAAGAAGTCATTGGTTCCGAAAAAAGTCACTGGCTCTTTGCAGAGCTGGGACGGGTAGCACTTTTGTACCCTGGTACCCACTTCTATATATAGTTTGGTACCCGTTATTGTTTCCCCTTGAATTAAAATAGGAAAATATGTCTTTTTTCTGACAAGAAAGTTTCTTAGTGATCAAATATATCAAGTAGCGCTGGACCGCTGGTCTTACCATCACAAAGTAGCGATCAAGTCTTGATCAGTCAGTCGCACTGACCAGGCCCCGTGCTTATAAAGGCTTTTTGAGCACAATCTCATGCTCAGCACAAAATCATGCTCAAGTAATATGAAGACAAACAGTTATTTTATGTACAAAGTCGTATTTTATAAAGATCAAAGCTCAAGAATAGACCTTCTGATTATTGTTATGGAACCCCCGACTTTTCAAAAGATACACTGCTTTATTTCATTTTCTTTCAGTCAGTCGCACTGACCTGTTCGGATAATCACACCCCGATTAAAAAGGTGACAGATTTACAAACATTTGCTGTAATAATCACAGGTATAAAATCTAGAGACTCAAAGGCCTCCCTCCAAAGATTTTTTATTTGACGTTGGCAATTGACAACCAACCCGTCAAATTTCCCACTGACTCAAACATATTTTAGAGGGTCAAAAATCTGGACGGGTCAATATTGACCCCAGGGCAAGATTTGAACATACTTGGTAGAGGTCCATAAGACAATGCTACATACTAAAACATCTTACCTCTAGACCTTGTGGTTTTGCAGAAAATGATTTTTATTTGAACCACAGGATCAGATTTGAACAAACATTCCCTACACCTAGCAGATTATATTCTCTAAACATAAGTAATGTGTTCAATGAATGTAAAATGATAAATAAATACAATTTTAAAGATCTACATGCATGTATATAGAAAAATGCCCCTTTTTAGTGCAAATAATTAACATAGATAATAGAGGCCTTCTGCATGTTCTGTAAGTGTCATAAATCGCTATCCACTTATTAATTGTACAACAACAACTTTACACAGATTATTGAATGTTTTATGATACTGTAATATGATGATATAAACTAGAATGTACAGCTTAAACTTTTACTAAGGTTAAGTAATAATAGTTCCATTCATACTTGCAAATATTCAATTACAGTAGAATTCCGCTATTAAAATCACCTTCCCTACTTTTGATAAATGGTCTTAACAGAGGAATGGTCTCAATAGGGAGTTGACATAATAGACCCATCTGTCATGAATGACAATACTCTAGTGTCAGACTAATCATACTTTTCTTTAGCTTTCTGTACAGTAAATATGTACGATAAACAAAATGAAAGAAAAAAAAATGCACATGCATGTAAATTTGTTAAATTTATATTTTAATGAAATTTTTTATTTTACACTCCTGTGCAGAAGAAGATATAAGGATTTACTAGCGAAGTAATTGCCCGGATGCAGATCATCATCATAACTGACTCAAATGTGTTCAAACATAATGTACATATCGTGCAAATTATTCTGTAGTTTGGTCCGTAATTCCTCAAGTTACAATTGGGATTCTCAAACAAATGTTGCTCTCTCAATTTATAATTCTCAACTTTCAAAAATTTAGCTTCATCATTCATGCACTTGTTGCATTCTCAGTTAAATTTTCAGTTTTTGATAAATTTGTTAAACAATAGCTTTCTCCTCCTGGATTTCTCCACTTCTTATAAATTTTGAATACGACAATCTTGTTGAAAAGAAAAAGAGAAATCAGGCTAGATTAAATAATTATAATAATGATAATATAGAAAGGCTACCTAGCCACTGCCAAAACAAAAACAAGAATGAAATGGCCTAACGACTTTTCTTTGTTAATAACTTTGCTGTTTTGTAAGGAACAAATGTGTAAAACGATTATCGTTGACTTTTTGTGGGGGCTTATAAAAACAAAATTGATTCGGCAGATAAATCAATAACGTTTGACTCCAAAATATTGCAGAACCATTTCATGTAAAAATTCTTCTTGTTGCAGAAAATGCAAAATCATTGCCGATATTTTTATACAAACAGCCACAAAGTGGCAAAATTAGTAAACATACTGATGTCACGCTTTTCACGTGTTTAATGCCTAAAGATGCGTATGTATTAATTAATGGCGTCCTCTGCATTTTTTCTGCATCAGGGAGACGCTGGACAATAGCTATCTTTCTAGATTATTAACTGCTCTAGTACTTTATTGCAAATACTAATCTTTAGTTACACTGATCATTTGTTGTTAAAAAATGTGTCTACAAACAATGGCTGAGCCCGGCCTTCTGATCATTACAGGATATTGACAGACTTCAAATCTCTGTAGTTAATGCACTGTTGTTCTTCAGTTCTGAGGTGGTGAACTGGAGCTTGACAATAATTTTATAGGGCTACCTTGGAGCTGCTTTTCTCGAGTATTAACATTTCTTTTAACATTTAAGTCTTGCAGCTCATTCTTAAATTGTATTTTGCAGTGTTCTTGTGCGCCGTGATAAATATTTGGTATGTGGTCGTGTATATTTGCAGGTACAAGAAGAGACAGTTAAGAGAATACTCTATATTTTTCTCTGCTAACCTTCACAAAAATCTCTTTTGACGTGTGTTGCAGTCTGTCATAATTTTAAATGTTAATCGATCCGCTAAATCGCTTGACATGTTTGGACATAAACAAACTTTGAAGTTACCGCTTCCGTTCATGCGCACTGAGTTTACCCGAAATAAATCCCGTCACCAACCGTGCATTTGTATACTGATATCGCAGACAGGTAGATAAAACAGGGGGTAGATCGTAAAGTGGTTTCTGGTTTACTTTAATCGAGACAAATGTTAGCTGGTGGAAAACGTCGGATTTTGGGGCCCGGTATTTTCATCCATGGTAAGTAACATTTTACGTGTTTTGAATCAAATGACCACATGCAAGATGTGGCCGATTAGTTACCTATGCCAAAATTATAAAGCTTGTATCTTTACTAACAAAAATTAAATCGATTTACGTTGATGAAGTGCTCGCGAGCAGAATGAGTGAATAATTTTGCTTATAAAATCCAAATTCCACCGATTGTGGCCTGTTTTTCAACTCACATCACACGGGATATGAACTATAGGTTTGGAGGTAGATCGTGCCAGTGTCTGGTGGTCTTAGGAAAGGAGCAAGCTGATTTTCTATTGCTCGTAGTACATTAGGATGTTGACGGGAAATTAAATAGGTGCGACTTTATGGATTGTTTACAATGATGTAAAAATACCACCAAACGCGAATATTATTTTTCATTTCTGTTTTTAAGGAATTTCGAAATGATCAACTGATACCAATTTCATGTGAACGAGAATTTTTAGAGTGGATTTCATAGTAATTATTCTCTCTTTACTACTATAATTCCTCCAGAATGAATATGTATTTACACTTAACACTGATAAAAACTGGTAAAAGAGTTTGGAATTTAGACCGATTAACTTGATATGTAGTCCACACATCACTGTCTATACTACTCACTCAGTTCTGTTTATAGCACATAGCCTCAAATTTATATCAAATCCCACACAATTGATTAACCTGACTGGAATTCAACAATTTGAAAATATTCAGATTAGGTGCACTGACAACTGAATTTAACATAAATGAGAAAGATTTGAAAATAAGTCCTACATTTCTATTTGCTATTTTTACTTGGAGTAAATGTTTGTCAAACTTTAACTCCTCATCAAATATTACTCCCAAATCTTTTTCTTGTTGTACAACCTAAATTTTAAAGATTGAATCTAGATTATTTTTCATAAAGTACTCAGTATCAGCTTTTTCCACAGGGTCATATGTTGACACTTCTTGGCATTGAAATTCAGTTGTCATTTAGTACTCCATTCACAGGCTTTAAAGATACTGTCTTGCAGAATATTTTCATCTTGTGTTGAATTTTTGATTTTATACAATTCAGTATCAACTGCAAATAGTTTAACCATGTTGTTAACATTTTCTAGCAAGTCATTTATGAATATAACGAAGAGCATATGCCCAAGAACACTGTCTTGAGGAGCTCCGCTTGTAACAGTAACCCATTCCGAGAATGTCCCTTTTATAGATACGCTCTGTTTTCTATTACTCAACAAGCCTTTTTAAGGGGCACTCCCTTCATCCAGCAGATTATATTCTCGAAACATAGATTATGTGTTCATTAAACGTAAAATGATAAATAAATACAATTTCAAAGAAGAACCTATGACGAAAAATGCCTCATTTTACCACAATTAATCAATATAGAGGCTTTCTGTAATAAATCGCATCCACCCATTAATTGTACAACAACAACTCTACATAGATTATTGAATGGTTTACGGTACTGCAGTATATTTTAAACCGCTGATTTTATCAATAATGACTTGGAATGCATACTGAAACTTTTAGGTTAAGTTTTCATACTTCCAAAGATTCATTATTTATGCTTTGGATGTTATTTAGTTTGACATCAGTTAAAGGGTATGTCCCTTTAACCAAGTATGAATGTTTCCTCTGATTTTGTAGCCCCAAATTTTATTTAACAATCCTTGATGTGGTACCTTGTCAAAGGCCGCTTTCAAATCTAAATACACTATGTTTACTTCTTTTTTGATCTAGCGCTTCAGTACATTCTTCCATGCATTCAATTAGTTGATAAACCTTTTCTGAAAATTATACTGGTATTTGGATAGCAATTTATTTTTATCTAAATTTTCCACAATTTTATCTCATTTTATTTTTTTTCCATTAATCAACAACATATTGGACTTAAATATTGCTCTATAATTTACTGAGTTTTTTCTTTGGCCTGACTTAAATATTGGAGTAGCATTGGCACATTTCCACATTTAAGGAAGTTGCCATTCGTCTAATGACCTTTTGAATATTTATGTTTGTTAGAGGATATAGAAGGCCTTCTATACATTATTAAATGACTTTGGGTTGCAAGTTGCCAGGGCTTGTGATTTTGTTCTTACCAAACTAAAAACTATTAAAATGAAAACTGTTAATACATGTACATGAATACTGTAGTGCCTTATTAACTTCCACTAAATGTCGGTCCATTAAATCAAGATTAATCTTCATAGAGCCACCATAACTGAAAATACCGGTAATGAGTAGAAACTGTTTTTCTCTTTTAGCAACGATGACCGTGACCTTGGTTCCAAATGCTACCCTAAGGTATGTCTCCATGAAAACAACATGAAGGCAAAGTTTCACAACCACATACTGTTTTTAAAGAAATTGACTGAAAACCATTTTCTTTCTTTTAGCCACAGTGACATTGACCTTGGCCTCAGGGGCCCAAGGTAGGTGAGAACAACCTACAAAGCAACGTTCATTACCACAGAACTAACCAAACGAAGTTATTGACTGAATACCGTTTTTCTATTTTAGCCAAAGTGGCATTGACATTGGCCCCATTGGCTTATTGTACAATAGAGAAGTAGGTCTCCATGAAAGCAACATACTAACCAATTTTCATAACACCGTTACCATGGCCTTCATCCCGGGGGGGGGAGGGGGGTGCAATCCCAAGGGAGTCCTCCGTGCAAGGTACATGTACACCAAGTTTCAAGTCAATGGGTCAATCTAATCTTTAGTTTTCATCCTGAAGCGAAGTTTGACGCTTGGTCTGTGAACTGCCCGACAACGACATCGTCATTAACCAGATTTTTTCTTCGAAAAATGTGGTTTATAAGGCAATAGAAGAAAATGTAACAAATGGGGATAATTAAATAAAGACAACGTAGTGTTGTTGTTCTTAAACAGTGCACTTTCTTTGATTGTGCTCTATCATTGTATGAAGTTTCAAGTAATTCACTATAAAAAAAAAAAAAAAAAAAAAAAAAAAAAATTTATGAGTGTCTTCTCTCATTGTATGCAATTTGAACGGATTTCCGTCAGTACTTCTAGAGTTATGCTCCGGACAAGAAAATGCACCAAAGGGGACAATTAAAAAATTAGGCAAATGTAATTTTTTTCCTTTTTTTTTTTTTTTTCTCCCCCCCCCCCTTTTTTTTTTTTTTTTTTTTTTTTTTTTTCTTTTTTCCCCTCTTTTTTTTTTTTTCCCTCCCCCCCAAAAAACCCCCCACCCCCCCCCCCCCCCCCCCCCCCCCCCCCCCCCCCCCCCCCCCCCCCCCCCCCCCCCCTTCTACCTTATGGTTCCTTGGCATTCCCCCAAATCGTGCTCTATCCCTGTATGAAGTTTCAAATAATTCCCTTTAATATTTTTGGAGTTACGCTGTCAGGTAACGGACGGACGGACGGATGGACGTTTCGATTTCTACATGCCACCAGGAGTTCCTCCGGGGGCGTACAAATGTAAGTGTTGTATAGTGGCCAATTTAGACAGTTGCGAAATCGAAAATTCATTTCTGAACGAAACATGTTAGTGTGGCTAATTAATTTTTTATTTAGAATATTTCATATTTCCATGGTTTCAAAGCTCGAAAAGTCCTCCTCTGTGTTCGAGTCGCTAATGTGAAACCACTGTAACGTCTCACAGAATAATGACAGCAAAGCAAATGCTTTACTAGAAACTAGTAGTTCAGTAAGTGTAATATATCTTTATTACAGGGATTGAGTTGTATAGTACTACGTCAGATTGAATACAAGTACAAGAGTAACACGTCTCCATTGTTTGTCGTTGTTAGATTATACGAGCCCTCACCCTATAATATTGATTGTCACGTTTTGGTCATAAACCATCAGGTCACAACTGAAAGATGGCAAGTCAATCTTAGAACTGACGCGAGGCAATGGCTATTAAAAACGGACATCGTGGAAAGTTTGATGACTGACGATAAATGAGCAAATTACCAAACACGTCTAAGAATACTAGTACAGGCATTGTAACCACTCTTTACAAAACTTTTTTATTGTCTTGCAAAATAGTTGATTAAAATGGTTGTGAATTTTTAGTCTTAACATTATCACTGCTTTTAATAATACAACACGCTATCTGGATGATATTCTTAATATGGATAACCCGTTTTTTGGTCAATTGGTGGACACTATTTATCCCCGGGAACTCCAGTTAATTAAAACTAACAATTTGGATACTGGTGCTTCATTTTTAGATTTACATCTCTCTATTTATAACAATATTATACATACCAAAATTTATGACAAGAGGGATGATTTTAATTTTAGTATTGTAAATTTCCCCCATTTGGATGGGGATGTACCTCATGCTACATCTTATGGGGTATACATTTCTCAGTTAATTCGGTTTGCCAGAGCGTGTAGTTATGTTGAGGATTTCAATGAACGTAATCAATATATTACAAATAAACTTCTTCAACAGGGCTACCGTTATTACAAATTGCGTAAATATTTTGCTAAATTTTACTATCGTAATTCTGATTTGGTTTTGAAATTCAATAGTAATCTAAAGACTCTTCTGCGAGAAGGTATTTCAAAACCCGATTTTTATGGGGATGTGGTTTACAAACTTCGTAAGATTTTGGGTCATGGCAATTTTCCAACTGTATTTGCTAAAATTATAAAACGTTTTGTTAAAAGAGGTTACGACCCAACTATTTTGAGACACACCGCATGTTTGGTGTTCAACCCGTTTACAGTGCGTATGCGTTCCCTCTTTGATTGTGTCTGACGGAAGAGGGGAGGACTCGTGATGGGCAGTTTTTAAATCCCACTGGGACGAAACTGTTTTGATTTCTGTCCTCTGGCCTGTTTCGTCGGGGCCCTTAAGGGTGTTTCTCTTTCTCTTGGTGCTCTGCCTTCTGCATAGGCATTGAGTACATACGTTTTTTGGTTCTCAAGGTTTGCGGTTTGTTTTTTTATATATTTATACACGAGTATTTTTTGTGTTTTACATACCATGCCTTTTGTTTCCATTGCGTGTGTTAGAGATTCACCTAGCAGGGATTACTTTTATTTACACTGTCCTGTGACTTTGGAACATGGTGGGGGGTAAGAGTGAGGTTGGGTGCGCACCATAAACCGGTTTAAGCCCCCCAGTGGTGTTTTTGCCACTAGCCTTATCCAAGGCGGTGCCCCACTGTGTTCCTTTAATTATTCGTTTTGTCCTCGTGTGTTTGCTTTGTATGCTAGTGTGTGTTGGTAGTGTATATATGTGTGTGTCGTGGTGTGTGCGTGTGTGTGGTGTGTGTGTTTGTGTGGTGGTGTGCACTTCTGGGTGCTGTGGGGCTCGTTTTGGGGAAGGCCTGGTTTTGGTACGTGGCATTCCCTGTTTGATATTATTTTTGTTTTTAAGGAGTATGTAAGTACATGTATAAATAACATCTTCATAAAAACAGGCCCTAGCAAACAAATACATCGTATATTATGATATGTAAGCTCCGAATGATGTAACACGGAGAACATCGCCACCTTGTTGTTGATAATTCACTATATATACTGAAATTAAAATATTCTCGTTTGTCTAGTATCTCACTACAAATTTTCCGGATTAGTGATACTAAATGTAAATGTAAATTGAAGCTTCTTGGTCTGATTGGTAAGCCTTACTTAGCTCTTAATTGTTAGGGCATATGGTTTTAGACGTAACAGTAGTTTGTTAGAGAAGATAGGGTTATAGTAACCCAGTAACATTGGTTAGGTGATAGACTGTCCGCCTGAAACGGGTGTTAATGTCAGAAAAATGAAACGGTGCCCTCTGCACAGCTCGGGTTTCGACATATGATAACAAATGGGTTAAAATATTCCCTTTATAATTTAAATATTTTAAGATACACGATACAAAAAACGTTATTTAGGATATAGTCGGGTGTTACAAGAAAATAATTTTTTTGCTCAAAGCTTATAACCGACAAATTAACCGTGTTTAATGTACAAGCAGTATTGAAAACTTATATCTCTATTTGAATTCGTATTTTAAAACTTGAACGAAATTTCCGTTTAAAAGACATGTTCAGTTTAATGCAAGGTTCAGGGCTCGGGTTTTAGCCTATTGTCGGGTTTTAGCCTATTATCGGTTTTTGACCAATCAGATAGTATTTGACTTACATTTCCGGTTTCATTTTTGAGCGCCATTTTTAACTTCAAAACAAAACAAAAATGCCTCCAAGAAAGAAAATAAGAGAGAGCCCAAAACAAAAATCGACTCCAATGGAAGTCGATGAAAATACTGAGCAAGAACAAATCATCGAACAGGCACAAATTTCAGTTGCAAGTCGTGGTTTTCACCCTGAAGGTGTGACTTTTACTTATTTTATAATTTCGGATGAGTGGGTGGGGTAACGTTAAATGTAACGGAAAAACTCTTAAAGGTTATAGCGTTCCAAAAGTTCTTTCTCTGTCGATATATATCATTGAAGTTCAAAATACCACATACACTACTATTACAAGTAATATTTTCGAGGTGTTTAAGAAATTGTCCACCTCATTTTAACTACGCAAAAAGTTTACACAACCACTCGGCAAAACCAGAAACCAAAGCAGCAGCATGCAAATCCATTGTCAGACCAACCATAGAAAACAGTTCTTCAGTTTGGGACCCTTACAATGAGAATGATTTTCAGAAACTTGACAACGTTTGAAGAAGATATGCACGTTTTGTAACAAACAACTACTCCAAGGGGGTATCCAGATATTTCACACCCTAGTCGTTTCTCCCCTAGTCTTTTCTCCCCCAAGATGTTTCTCCCCTAGTCATTTCTCCCCCAAGGCATTTCTCACCTAACATAAGGTTTAAGCTTAGCATATTAAGGTGTTGATTACCACCTAAAATTAAGGCAGAATTTAAAGTTTTAAAGAAGAACTTTTCATTGAAAAGATTTTAAAAATTTCTGATTTCAAATTAAATACATTCTGTGTTTTTTAAGTTGTTTTTTTACAGATCTTAATCTAAAGACTGATTAATGTTTTACAAATAACAGAAGTCTTAGATCTTTCATTTTTGAGACTGTCTTTAAATAAAAAATGTTTTTAGACCTACTGACTCATTGAATTATTGAGTTTGATATTGTATTAATTCCATGCGTTTTGGTTATTTTTAATAACAGTTTATAATCTTAAGAATTAACAGATGATCTTTTAATTCTAAAACTGTCTTTAAATAAAAATGTTTTAAACTTTCATTGAAATTTTTTTTTCAGTCAAAATTTGTTCAGAAACCAACATGTAAAACATCATTGTTTGAGGAGAGTTTTCCAAAAATTGAATCATATGTTAAGAAACATTTGTCAAACAGTGCTCAATAAAATTGATTTTTTTAAAGTCTTAAAACTAAAATTGTATTCATTGATTTAAAGTAAAAGAAGTGAATCAGTTCCTGCTCATTATATTTATTTTTAAATTTAAAGAAGCAAAGAAAATATTTTTCATACTTTTGAAAATGAAATTACTCAAAAATAAAATTTATTACTAAATCAGATTACCCACTTTAGATATTATACATGATTATGTATGATTATCAAATTTCTAAATAATTTCTGATGAAATTCTTTATGAGATGCTACATCAGGTCAGGATACATATATACGATCCCTGATCAGGTCCATCCTAAATTCCTTCATCATTTGGTACTTGCAGCTTGCTAGTACGTTTCTATGCATTATTTAAACAAAACGTAAAAAAAAATGAATTATTTTATTAATTATTTTTAATACAGTAAGAACACAGCATAAATAAATAAATTTTATCATGATAGGATCAGACTTAATGGTATGATACAACAAAATGTTGCCTGATTAATATTAAGCATTATCTTTACAACAGCTTTATAACAATTGGAATTACTGGAATGTTAATTGTTTATTGGCCACTAAGTGTCAATCTGTATATTCCATTCCATTATAAAGCATTGATTGTTTATTAAACAGAAAGTGTCACCCTTAAAGCGACTGCACTCCAAATTCTTAGTAAATTTTAATTTTTTGGTAAAATCAATATATATTCAATTTGTCAGCATCAAGATTATTTTCTTTGTGTAAGAGCTAAAAATAAAGGTAGAAAAAAATGATTTACCTAGCCAGGTTTTGAACTCGGATCTTTGCGCTTACAAAAAAATTTACAGCGGCTAAACCTCTTGCACTACGGAGTCAGCTGATTTGATGCGAATTAAAAATATTGATATACCAAAGAGCCCACCCTTTAGTCAGGGGTATTTTTCTACAAAAAAAGTAAGCAAAACAACACATTTTAATTGTTTCTTTTGTTAGAAAACTTGTCACGTTATCATAATACAATGCCCCTGATACAGTAATGACAATTGTTTTCTTGAAATTGAAAATTTTCTTTTTTTAGCGTAACTTGTCCATCTGGAGTGCAGTCGCTTTAATTACTGAATGGCTTGCTGTCAATTCACATATGAGGTCTCATCTATGAAATTCAAGCTAACATATTTGCTCTTATGGATGGACCTTTAAATTTACTTCAAATCAAATCAAAGTCAATTCACATAAATTGTGCAATTTTTTAAAACACAATTATTATGTAGTACTTGCTTGAATCATTGAATTAATACTCAAATGAAAATGAGTTCAGTAAACTAAAAAGTGTTTTTAATATTCAGAAAAGTATAAAGTCCATTTCAGAAGAATATAGTACCTAGTACAATTAAAAAAGGGTAATGTTGACTCACCTATATTCACACATTTTATGTGCTGCCACTGGCCACAAAGATCAGAAGAGACTGCAAGATGGTGCTTTTAGACCGGTCTTGGACATTCTATACATGGAGCTGAATTAGCAGGCATTTTTACTTTTCAGTTTAACTAAGAAAGTTGTGCCCTTTCAGTCTCATTCAACCATATGTAAAGCTTACTAGCGTGACTCAATCTTCTCATTCTACTCAAACTTCTTAATCTTATCATTTTACACAAGGTGCACACAATAGCACTTTGAGATAATTGATTAATTAGAAAAGAAGCAGCATTACGTGATAATTGGCTAATTAAGTATACACCTTAATGTTTGATCAGAGTCAAGGTGTGGAAAACTTGTGAAAAACTTAATAAATTTATTTAACTTTATAGACAGTCTGCGTTACACATTCCTGTTTAATAAGAAAAAATTATATAACAGTTTATTAATTTTTGTCATATAACGGGTATTTTCATTAACATGAAGATATATACCTATTAATAAAAATAGTTCTTTACTTTTTACATCTTATTTCTTATCATGCTTATTCACATTATTCACACTCAATCAATCCAAACTCAAATCTGCAACTTATAATCATCAAAATATATCATCAATATATTCATAATAATAATAGGATTATTATCTAAATTAACATACATATCTTAATACTCAATATCTAAGGTAAATGCACTTCCGTATATATAAGTTTATTTGGGGGAGAAATGTCTTGGGGGAGAAATGACTAGGGGAGAAACGACTAGGGGAGAAATGACTAGGGTGTGAAACATCTGTAAACCCTCCAAGGGCCCCTCCTGGAACAGTAACAGACAGTGAGAATCCCTAGAGAAAAGATAGAACAGCTGTCTCACTCTTTTCAATAAGATCCATAATGGGCTAGTTGATATTATATCGTTGCAATACACGACTCCTTACACTAGAGACTCGATATCAAATCCAACATACACCTTCAGACTATATAAAGTTCTCATTTTTCCCACATACAATAGTTGAATGGAACTCTCTGCCGGTCTGTGTAGTCAGTGCTGACACTGCTGTTGCATTTAGGGCAGCACTGGCTACATTGTCGCACATACCTTAGACAGTACAGAGCTTTTATCTTTTTAACTGCACTAACATTCTTGTTTTCTTCACTGCACATACATAGTAGGTATTGCACTATTGTAGGCATTTTAAGGCTAAGCTAGGTTTTGGCACTTTTTTTATCACTGCCAAAAACCTACTGGGTGAACTGAGTAACCGAGGAAACTTGGCATTGAATCTTTGAACTTTCCTAACCCCCAATGATGGCCAAAATAGTCAGTTATAATGGTTAGCCATTATCGAAGATGATGCTGATAAATCACATCAGTTTTGTGAAATCAATATTTATTAATTAATTGTAAGAAACCCCTCCTGTCATATAGACATGTTTCGATTAAATTGTCTATTATGCTACTTTGGCTTGGTCGGTGTTTTGATAACAAGTGTCAGATGTGCAAATTACAAGCTTAAAATTGCAAACATTGTTACAAGTTATTGTTTTATACTCAATATACCAATTACCGCAAAATACTAATTACCGTGAATGATCACTGAATACTAAAGCGTATTTTCCTTTTAATTTGCCATGTTTCAAATACTTTCATATGTCAAAACTATCTGAAAATTATTTTATTTCAAAGGTTTATATTAATTTTGGCAAGCAACAGGGATTTTTAAAATGTTAAAAAAATGTAAAAAATATTTGTTTAGATTGAATGATAATCTGATGACAGTTGGTCTGGAAATTACCTCCATAGCAAACGTTTAACAAAAACCATCACTAAAAATTTTATATCAAAATGTTCAGGAAAAGCTGTCGGACAAGTTCGAGTAAAGTTGTTGTGGTAGAAACAAACTGGAAGAAGTTTCAAACATTTTTTTCCCAAGTTCACAGTAATTAATCGATTATCACTTTTTCATTTTTACCATAAATATAATTATCACAAAATACAGACCTATAGCAGGGCTTTCATTTGACTCTCATTTAGACTCCTGTTTAATACTATCTGAAGTATGATTTTGACTCTTCACCATCCCACTTGGCCCCTGTTTCTGTTACTTTGTTTATACTCCCATCAAAATCATTCACTGGTACTTAAAAGGAACCAAAATAAACTGAGCTGCAATGTTATTACAACATTGTTTTATTTGCAACAAATTTCATTATAAATAAAATGAGTATACATTGTGTACTGCATCTATGGTATTTTGTATGTAAATAATTTCTGTATAAACTAAGACCTTATAATATTAATAGTGTTAATTATTTTCAGACTATGGTGAGATAGAAGTACCTCCAGCACCTGAGACTGTTGCCTCCTACGATATAAATGGACCAAGACTTATGATTAGCAAGATTGTTAATGAAAATTTCAAGTCGTATGCTGGTGTCAAGGCACTTGGCCCCTTTCATAAGGTAATTTTGCAGCAACAACGTAATTTTGATAAATTGTGTTTTGTCCTGTTTTCAGGGTCAGGTACTTACCAGCAACTCCCAAGGGAAAATTAAGATTGTTGATGTTATACAGGGGTACAAAAAAGTATTCAAGTAATAAAAAAATGTGATAGCAATCTTGAGCTGAAGAAACCCTCTCAGGTACCAGATGTCATAATGTATAATTGATGTGTGTGAAATATAATACATGTAGTATAGTCGTAAAAATTCAAATCCTGGCAAGAAATGTTACTATGTTATATGATAGTGATGTCTCTCTATGTTCATGGTATGAGGACGTTCATCTGTTCAATTTAATGATATTGGTATCTCTCGGTTAATAGACAATCACTGACATGACCTGATTAAGACGCAAAACATTCAGTGTATTCACATTATTTTGTTTCTGTCAACTTTGAGGAATTTTTCAACCTTTGTGCATGTTACATGTATATATCTAATAGTGTAGCTGTGTAATGACCTTTTTTGTTGCACTTTTGTAGAGTTTCACTTCAATTGTTGGTCCAAATGGTAGCGGAAAATCCAATGTGATTGATTCTATGTTATTTGTGTTTGGATACCGTGCTGCTAAAGTCCGGCTGAAGAAACTGAGCGGTCTCATCCACAACAGTGAGAATCACTTAGACATTGGCAGCTGTACAGTCACTGTATACTTCCAGAAAATTATTGATACAGGAGTAAGTATTGTATAGTTATAGAGTGTTTATAAAATCCTGAGAAATTATACCAATCTCTGAGAAACTTGGATGCAGAAAAGAAGTTCCCACATCCATAGTACGGGTACTGATTTTAATACTGAAATAATATTGAAGCATCACTAACACATGAAATGTAAAAACTTGGCTCACAGGGCCAAAATCATTTAAACATGCACATGCTATAGGACAATAATTACACTGTGTATGTTAGATACACAAACAAATTGGAAAACAGTTTTGCTGAAAAAACTAAATTGATTTTGATGTTGCACTTTAAGAAAACAGCTTTTTTTATACAGAACATTTTTTTCAAGGTCTAAGTTTTGCACAGTGTTGTACTATTGTCATAATTCATGTTTTATACATGCGATTTTTAGCTCGACTATTCGAAGAATAAGGAGGCTATTGCACTCGCCCCGGCGTCTGCGTTGGTTAAAGTTTTTTATAAAGTCAAATATCTTGAATACTATCAAAGGTATTGACTTGAAGCTCAAGGTATATGTTTACCATCAACATCTACACCTGAGGAAACAATCCCCATAACTCTGTTTTGATTTTTGACAGATTTATGCCCCTTTTTAACTTAGAATTTTTGGTTAAAGTTTTTTTATAAATTCAAATATCTTGAATACTATCAAAGGTATTGACTTGAAACTCAAAGTATGTGTCTACCATCAACATCTACACCTGAGGAAACAATTCCCATAACTCTGTTTTGATTTTTGACAGATTTATGCCCCTTTTTAGCTTAGAATTTTTAGTAAAAGTTTTTTGTAAATTCAAATATCTTGAATACTATCAAAGGTATTGACTTGAAACTCAAAGTATGTGTCTACCATCAACATCTACACCTGAGGAAACAATTCCCTTAACTCTGTTTTGATTTTTGACAGATTTATGCCCCTTTTTAGCTTAGAATTTTTAGTAAAAGTTGTTTGTAAATTCAAATATCTTGAATACTATATAAGGTATTGACTTGAAACTCAAAGTATGTGTCTACCATCAACATCTACACCTGAGGAAACAATTCCCATAACTCTGTTTTGATTTTTGACAGATTTATGCCCTTTATTTAAAATTTTTTAAGTAAAAGTTGTTTGTAAATTAAATATCTTGAATACTATATAAGGTATTGACTTAGAAACTCAAAATATATGTTTACCATCAACATCTACACCTGAGGAAACAATCCCCATAACTCTGTTTTGATTTTTGACAGATTTATATCTCTTTTTAACTTAGAATTTTTGGTAAAAGATTTTATAAAGTCAAATATCTTGAATACTATCAAAGGTATTAACTTGAAACTCAAAGTATGTGTCAACCATCAACATCTACACCTGAGGAAACAATTCCCATAACTTTTGTTTGATTTTTGATAGATTTGTGTCCCTTTTTAACTTTGAATTTTTTGTTAAAGATAGAATACTATCGAATGTATTGACATGAAACTTAAAATGTTTGTTTACTGTCAACATCTTCACCAATGTTTTTGATTTTTGACATATTTATGACCTTTTTAGAACTTACAATTTTGTCACAGTTTCCTACCATTGTAATTTGGAAATACTCAAAAAGCTTTCTTTTTGAAATGTCTTAGAATTATTATGCATCATGTATCGGTCATGCTTTTTAATTCTATACATATCAATTTTGAAAAGTTACAAAATTATTCATGATCAAATATACAAGGTCATGTATTTCTTTGAAATTATCCCCCCATCCTCCCTCCAGTTGGCTTGAAATCCAGATAAGGCTTTGAATGCAATGTATATTTACAAAGGTCTTTGAACAAGTTTCATATCTTTGACCTTAATTCTTATAGACAATTACACAATACTCCTGTTCTTAGACAAAAACTTTTTTTTACCAACAAGCTTTCGAATAGTCGAGCATGCTGTCATGTGACAGCTCTTGTTGTTATTTCAAACCTGTTGGATCAACCTAAAGGTTTAGAAATATACTCATCACAGTCTTATTAAACACTGTTCACACTGATCATGATGCAGTTTTGCAACAGATATATGAATTTGTATGTAAATTGTCCTTGCTGTAGACTGGTGAAGATGATTACACAAAATATGAATTCTTGCAGATGTACCGTATTAAGGCCAACTCATGGGTGATACTTTACCACCCGTGTAATGGGAAGAGATCAACCTACAAGGACGTGGGAATCTTGGTTAGCGGCATCGATTTAGATCATAACAGATTCTTGATTTTACAGGTAAGCAAAATGTGAAATGTTCTAGATGATTGCTGTTCAAGGTTGTTCTTTAGTTTTAAAGTAACTGAATAACTTCAATAGAATTGGTAAGAGGGCAAGTTTAAATACTATTAATTGGCAGGAACAAGCTTTGATTGATGAATTGATTAAATTCAGTACCAGTTGTTGACTATGACTGACCTATTGAATTTTTTTTTCAGGTCACATGTATTTATTTTTCCACATTACTCAATTTACTGATTGGATCAAAGAAGGCATACATGTTTTACAAACAGCTCTTGTTCTACCTGAAACTGTATTTAAATAAAAAGCTAATTTTAGTATAACATTTGTAGTCAATACATCAATCAGAGTTGGGATGGTGTGCAGAAATGCTGGTTTCAGTTATTTTTGCATTTTGTGTGACACAAATATTTGAGAAATTTGGAAATCTGGTTTAGATTCAGAAAGTTTTGTGTTGAAAATAGAGCATTTGATAGGAAGAGGGAGGGGGAATATTCTGAATATTTATGTTTTAAGAGTATTTTAAATTTTGCTAACAAACAGAAAAAGATCATTATATTTCTGCTACACAAAATATGTTTTGCGGCTGTATTTATCAGCCAAATTGTGGATCTTAGTCTATACCACCTGTCCGAAAATCATAAATGTCCAATTATCGTAACATAATGTTTCATACCATAAACTAGATTTTTTTCTGTACGTGACTGTTTAGGGAGAGGTTGAACAGATTGCTATGATGAAGCCTAAAGGGCAGAGTGAACATGATGACGGCATGCTGGAATTTCTCGAGGACATCATTGGTAGTAATCGGTTCAAAGAACCTATCGAAGTACTTGCCAAACGAGTTGAGACTCTCAATGAACTGAGGGGTGAAAAGGTAAGAAATACCTAACTGTGTAAAAGAGATACCTAACTGTGTGCATCAAACTTCATTGGATTTTGATAGTATGTTATCATTTATGTATTATAAGTTTTAAAAAGTATGTGGCTTTCCAGGTCATTTGTCAAGGTTTTGACTTTATTTAGTTTGCAAAATAGGAAGAGAGTGACATAAACTTGTCTTATAATGATGTAACAGAGTACTCTCATTTTCCAAGATTTTGAAATTAAGAAATTTGAAAAATCTCTTAACGCCATCCAGCACAGCACTCACCAAAAGAATTATAAGTATACCATAAGGAATGGGAAAAGTTGTTTTAATGCAGTGAAGGAAAAATAAGTTGGGGAAAATGAATATTTTTCTATCTATGCACAGATGAATAGAGTGAAAGCAGTGGAGAAAGACAAAGATGAGCTGGAAGAGGCAAAGAATGAAGCTGTCGAGTTCCTTACACTAGAGAACAACATTGTTAAACTGAAGAACAAACTCTACCAAAAATACATGTATGTAGTTAGAAAATTTATTTACAACCTGTTGTGTGAATTTGACCATCAGTGATGAAGTGAAAAAGATGTGTGTTGCATCTAAATGATGTGTGTGTAAACTGATGAATATAGTGATATAAATGTCAGTAGATGTGATATATTAGAAGGCCTTTGAAAATGTTTTATTATCAGTATGTTGTCCTTTCAAATATAGGGCATGATTGAGATAGTACTTTACTTTCTTCCAGAGTGACTATGTATAAACAATTTGTGGCATGATTGTGTATTAAAGTATTGATTTAAGAATGATAAATATCTTACCAGCAAATCAAATGAAGGAGGTTTGAAACAAGTCAATTTGCGCCTGTTTATTTGGTCACATGGTTGGTATGTCCGTCGCAAAACATTGTGGCAGAAGTTATTTCTTTAGTTTTTGAAGGCTTGCATATACCTGGCAGATGTTTTTACCATGGAAAATCTATGGCAGTGATAAGCTGTTTGTTGTTATAATCCATGCTTTGTATAATAAGTTATCACCTTTGGACTTGCGATTTTGATAACTATCAAAGCAATCTCGTAGAGGTACTTACTCACCTTCAGCAAGTAATATTGACAGCTGTATGCGGTGTATATATAAAGGAGCGCTGTTATTCCTATGTATTGTTACAGCTCATCATGTCAGAAGAGTGAGGAGAAGGCAAAGGTAGAGTTTGACAGGGTGAACAGTGGTATGGAGGAGTTCAACAAACAGATGAAGGAAATCACTGAACAGAAACTTGAGAAAACCAAGAAACAGAAGAAAATACTCAAGTAAGCTTTTTTATTTCACACTAATTATGCTGACCACTGAGTGAATTGGAACATAAAAAAGGACTGACTGGAACTATTTAAACTTGCAATGTTAGCAAGTCTGAAAGTTTGTGAAGGTTTGTAGCTGCCCAGAGAACTACACCATGTTCATTTTAAAACATCCTGTGCCTTTCCATGTGTCAGTTTGTGCTAGTCCATGGAATGAAACAGACTAAACTCATTCACCAGTCATTAGTTGGTACAGAAAAGTGTCACATGTCTTAAGAATAGATAGGTATTGTAAGGGTATTTATAAATAAGTCCACATAGAAGGGTATACGTAGTCGGGAATTGACATTGACATGTATTGTTTTGGGGGGAGTCATTTATTAACATAGCAACGTTTGAGAAGTTTACACTGAAGGCACAGGAAGATTCCTTGGTTGAATTGTTGCATCTTCTTGCTCAAAATCGGTACTTGAATAAACTGAAAGTAAATTAATTTGTAGTATGGATTTTCACTTTTACTCTGTTTTTAGAGCGTTTGATGATCTGACTAAGAAATGTGAGGAAAACAGAGAAAAATTCTCTGACTTTGAGAAAGCAGATGTGAAACTGAGAGAAGATCTGAAGCATGCCAAAGCCAAAGGAAAGAAACTGGAGAAAAGTACAGAACAAGAGAAGAAAAAGGTAGAAATCTGCTTGTTGTGTGTTGTATACTTGTAATAAATTAATTATATTACTTCAATTGTACTCGGGCAACCAGTTAGCTAAACTAATGATCTGTGCAACCAAGTAGACAGTTCAAGAATTAGCAGTTCTTTATATGACTGCCAGTTGATCATGGTGAATGTTACTCTGAATGAAAGTACAAGTTTATCACAGTCTCAAAGTTTTAGCAACAAAATGTAAAACTTAAACATGGTTGGCAGTGTGCCAATTTTGCAGAGTAGCTTTGTGTTGTTCAAACTAAATACTGTAAGCCTAGATTTTTGTGGCTTGAAAATTACATGAAATCTTCTGAATGTGTTTCTTCTGTGTGTGATAATGTGTCTGTGAATCTTATTGATTGAGAAAATCATGGGCCAACACGCATGTCAAATTTTGAAGAAAAAAATTAACAGAATTTGTATGTTTATTTGACTGTACCATGAGTAGAGGCTGAAGCATTGCCATTCAGGAAGTAGGTATATCTCTTGTGCACCAATCATGATGTTTGTGTTTCTTATGGTTTGTGCATCTTGAACACCCCTATAAGGCAGGAACTGGTATTGTCCAAATAGAAAGATGAACAAGTTCATGTAGAAAATTGAAGGTGAGTCAGGTATTTGATTTTTGCACAGATTGAGGAGCTCAAAGAAGTGCCAGCACAAGCTCAGAAATCTATAGATGACTTGAACAAGAAGCAGGAAAGATTGGAGAAAGAGAAACAGAAAGAGGAAGTAAAACTGAAGGAAGTAATGGATGGTTTGAAGACAGAAACACAGGTGCACTTTAATTGCTTGGATTAGTATTTTATTTAAATTATAAAAGATTTGCAGAAACATCATTTGGATGGCAGATTTATTACCATATCATCATGATCACTCTGTGGCTGTCATTGACCTCTGCCAACATTTTTCTTCAAACAACATCTTTGAAAACACTGTACTAGTTGTGATAACATCTGTGCATGGTCCTTTGTTTAAATCCTTCTAATTAAGTAGATCCATGCAGAAGTCTGGTTGCCACGGTAACCAAAAGGAAAATCTTGAGAAAAAAAGAGAAGCCACAGGCGTCATTATAAAATGGTTTTACAGAAATTCTCCTGGTTTGACCCTGTTTCCAATACCTGAAACCCACATTGGTTTTGAAGGGGTGAGTTAAATGACCAGCTAGAGGAAGGGTTAACATTCATTATATTTGAGCGAGTAAGAAGTGCCTGGGTCTAAAATTATTAACACAGAAGTTTTCATTCTGTGACTTCATGGAAATCAGAATGAGAAAAAATATACCTGTGTGGATAGAGGTGCCAGAGAATTGCAATAGAATTGAGTTATATAGGACAACCATGACCTTCTTGTATTGTATTGCAGGGACTTCAAGCAGAGAAAGACAAAAAGGAAGAGAAATTGTTGGGTCTTCAGAAATCTGTGAATGAAACAAAATCTAAAGTAAGACAGCCACAGTAGTATAACTTGATAGTTCATGTATACATTAACTGTTCATCGTTAGTGAGGTGTTGTTAACCTGATTTTACTTCCGAAAAGTCTGTTTTTAGTTTTTTTTGTCTCAAGATATATGTTGTTAAATATTTAAATTACTGACTGTAGTGATAAGTCAACAGCATTTAATTATTACTACACAGTCTAGGTGAAAAAGAGACATAGGTGTAAAATATGCATTCTACACTGTCATGATATAGGAGTGTAGTAATGTAACAGATGAACAAATATCTGATACTGTGATTCTCTTGATTGTAACATTTTGTTTATAACCAGTCATGTGTTGCAGCTTGAAGTGGCCCAGTCTGAACTGGACCTGTATCTTAGCAACCAGAAACAGGAAACAAACAAACTCAATGATATGACACGGAAACTGGAGAAAGTTAAAGAGAATCACAAAGAAAAATCAAAGTAAGACTCTGTGTTTGCAATTGAAAACAGTCATTTGACAGGTTTATTGTTGTGAGATGTTATTACAAATGTTGCAATACAGTTTTGACTTGGAACAATGTAGGTGTTCAAAGTTTGATTGTTATTTCGGTACATCAGCTTATCTGTGGACACGACTTTGTCAGAACTGTTCAACAGCATGATGTGCTTAGTGCAGTAAACAAGGAAGTGTTCAGTTTAATTATTAAATATAGTTGATTTCAGTCAGCTTCTAGCATCTGTTCCAGACAGCAATTTTGTCAGGATTCCTGGAAAGAACTGGCTATGTGATTTAAAATCTATACTGAAAATGGCAAAGGCAACTTGCCTACAGCTGGAAGTAATTGTAGACACCAGACAATGAGTGCAGCTATTTATAGCAAAATTATAGTTTCGAGCAATATTTTACAACGGTACACATACTTTTAGGTATTAGGGTTTTTCCGTGTACAAACATGATACAATTATTGTTGTTGTGGTATCTTGAAAATGCATTAAGCTGTCTTAAGAAGTAAAGAAACGGGATTGCAAGGAAATGAAATACAGACACAATTTTGTAAATAACTGCTTTTAAAGGGTACCGAAAGTCAGAAAACTCGACAGCGAAATTCAAACGAGCCTGTCATTTTATTTCATTTCCAAAAATGCGTTTGAATGTGGTCAACTGCGTTTTAATGATTTATTCAATTTTTCATTGAAATTGCGTGATTTCCATCTGGTTTAAGGACGCCGCCATTGATAGCTTTAAAGCCTTATTGCGCCTGCGCCAAGTAACCAGATGTGACGTAACACTGCGCTGTCTAAATTACGGAAGTACATCGAGGTCTTTCACGCACCTGCTAACTGGATGTCGGCCGTTTTGAGGCAAACCATTTCATATAATACATTGTACATTTTTACTTATTAATACAATGTCTTAGCGATGTTTATGTCAGGTTTTTCTTAAAAAAATATCTTGAAAATGATTGTTTAATGACGTTCGGTGAAATATCATGCATGACAAGACAGAAATGCATTTTACATTCGGCTTTTGTGAAATGATCTATATATTTTAATCATTTTCTTTTAAGTTTCTAATATTACGATTAAGAATTTAAATATTTCACACTTATGCCATCTTCATATAGATTTTCCCAAGTGCACAACTTTTCTCGTATAACTAAATCATGCCGAAACACATCATTTTACGAGAATGTTAGGTTGAAACTACTGTAACGGTTTCGTATTTTATTACAGGACCATATGCTATTATTTAAGACACAGATTTGTTTTTTTAGATCTAGATTCTAGTCTATATAAAGGGCTGGCATTTATATTCAGAATAGTTTCCAAAAATCATGTTGTTACAGTAAATGTGCAAAAGATAGTATAGAAGATACTTACATGTTGCGGAACACTGAAAGCTGATCTTCTTTAAATTCCTTAAAATTAAATTTTCGCTTTCAATAAAATCAAAACACAAACAATATCTCATTTTGACAACGTTGCCATGGAAAATAATTAGCGTGGTTCTAACCATTGAAGGAATTTGATTGGATATAGCCCAAGGGCATATTTCACAACAAAAGATGCGATATGATTTGTTGTTAATTGGCCCCCCCCTGTCAACAATCTAACTGGTCACACATTATTGCATATTGCACACTGGTCAATTGCATTTGATAATTACACAACAAAATGCAGAGTGCCCAATTTAAATTATGCAACATTTTTGGATGTCCTAATCGAGGTAATTTACATATGAATTTATCACTGTGATTAAAACTAACCATATATTTATTGAATGATAGGCCGATATAAAGTTTATACATATACATTATTTGTCACTAACCTGAGTAATATTTATAATGTATGATCAAGTTTGCATAAAAATATTATTTAGTCATCTAACATAAATATGCCTTAGTAAAAAAAACATTTCAGCAAATGAAAGTTTCCAGCATCCCTACAAATGTTCAGAAAATATACCATTTTTTGCTGTTGATGACAAAAATTATGTACTCTGATGAAACGTTTTTTCTATGAAATGGCGTACCCGGATAAAAATGAAGTATACGCACAATTGTGCTAGGGGGTTCCCCGGAAAAAATGAAATCTAACATTGCATCTGGTGCATTCTAGGGGCACTTTTAGCACGTGCAGAAAACACAAACAAGATATAACCACATGTAAATTTATTGCATCACATGTATCAAAATTGACTCGGTACAACTTGAAAAAAAGAGAAAAATCAATATCAATATGAAGCGATAATATATAAATGATTTTAACACGATCATCTATATTTTGTCCCCATATAACAAAGAGGGATCTGGTGTGTATTTAGATTGCATAAATTCCTCTACAGAGTGCAGTTCTTACTCCATGTACTGGGTTCAAAATTATACGGTACAAGTCCGTGATCATCAATTATAAAATATGTGTTTTACTTGCAAATGCTGCACAAATACTTTTGACGTAAATTGAAATTAATCCTTGCACTTTGTCTCATTTGTTTATAAGTAACGGGTGAAAATTGCGCTGCAATTATCGGTCCTTAAAAAATCTAATTACGTAGGATCTAAAGGAATTTGTCGTGGAAACTGTGAAAGGCCATCAATGGTAAAGAAGCTCGTAATAGATAATAAAAGTTTTTTTGTTATGGATCAACTGAAAATTTCAATTATATACTATCAGCAATCAAAAAGAAAAGGTAGCGGTCGCTGGTCTCCGAAACTGATCAGCGCAGTGTGACGTCACACATAGTGGGTCACGTGACTCTATAAAGCAAATATGGCGGATTACATTGAGCGACCGACCGGCTAAAAATTGACGTTTTAAATCAAGTATATCAAAATTAATATCGCATTAATTTTGATTGCAAATAAGCGATTCTGTATTAAATTGTACGGACTACAACATGGGAATAAATTTTTTTTTGACTTTCGGTTCCCTTTAAGAATACAAAACATAGCTGAAAATTACATCCTTTCTACAAAAATTATTGTCGGCTGACTGACTTCTCTGATATTTTACCCATATTACTGGACAAAGTAGCATTGAAAAAATATCGCAATAAGAATAGATTTTCGTAATATGTTGGTTATACCATTGTATGAAATGATGTTTATAATGAATGTAAAATTTGTATACAGATCTGTGACAGAGTTGGAGAGAAAACTTCCAGATCTAGAGAACGCACAAGAGAAATCACACACTGATCTGCAAGCTACATCAAAACGTGAGGCTGAGATAGCAGAAGAGGTTAGACTATTCAAACATTTCTGTGCCTCCGGGAACCAGTCAAGTTTAGAAGTTCCATAACATCAGTTTTGCTCAAACTTGACATGAAAGTATCTGTACACTAGAAATTGTTTATGTTGTGATTAGTGGTGTAACAGTCAGATAAATTTAGTCATATAGTGGAAGTATATGTATGACACAAGTTCTTAGTACAATTATAGTATTAAAGTCATTCCAATTTGATCGGATGATAACTTGCAAATTCACTATTCCCTTTGTGTTGAGTAATAAATTTGTTTCAAAATTAAGTAGTAGCATTGCAATTGACCAAGTCTGCTTGACCCTCCTGTGTCATTCAGGCAACGGTTTAAACATATGAAATATCTATTGTGTAAAGTTAATTTATCAATTTTGGTATATTTTAGAATGTAAGAGTTGATAATGAATTTTTGATAGCATGTATAATATGTTTGACATTTTGTTTGCAGAAGACATTTGCCAATTTTGCTCTTCTAGTATACTCCCCAAAGTGTTCTTTGCTCTTTTAGTATACTCCCCAAAGTGTTATTTGCTCTTCTAGTGTACTCCCCAAAGTGTTCTTTGCTCTTCTAGTATGCTCCCCAGTGTTCTTTGCTCTTCTAGTATACTCCCCAAAGTGTTCTTTGCTCTTCTAGTAAACTCCCCAAATTGTTCTTTGCTCTTCTAGTATACTCCCCAAAGTGTTCTTTAAATAAAGCTGCATTATTTATGTTTTAGATACGTGGTGTGAGACGGAAAGTAGAAGAAGCTCGTAGTGCTCTAGAAGCCAACAAAAGTCGCGGAAAAGTGATTGACTTTATCATGAACTTGAAGAATTCTGGCACATTGCCAGGAGTTCATGGCAGACTGGTAGGTTTTGTTAACAGTAAAACTACCATTTTATGTAAGGGTATAAGTGGAGGTAACCAACATTATAGAATAAGTATATTCAATCAACAACACACTATTGATTCTTTTGAGCTCTGCTGTGCAAAAACCAACATTTTAATTTTTTTAATCATTGTATAATGAAGAGAAAAGTGTTACCATTGTGGAGCACTACTGGAATCGCAATATTCATGATTATATATCCATATTATATCCAGGGAGATCTTGGAGGAATAGATGAGAAGTTTGATGTTGCCATATCAACAGCTTGTGGTGCCCTTGACAACATTGTGGTGGACACTATAGAAACAGCACAGAAATGTGTAGAGTACCTCAAAAAGAACAACGTTGGTAGCGCTACATTTATTGGTCTTGACAAGATGGCTCGATGGAAAGATCACGCATCAAGAAAAATTAAAACGTATAAATGCTTGTTTTTAAATAGTTAACACTTACAGAAAATGTTGAAACAAAAAACTGATGTTGTTTTATGGTTGGCTTTATTGCTAGGATGCATTTAAAACTGTCTGTTGTTATATTTGGCTTAATCTAACATGTTGCACCAGCTAAAGTAATAGAAGACATATTTTTTATGTTCTCACTAAAAATTAATGACTTGGGCGATGTGATGTATTTAGCACACCTGATCACATGGTGAGCTATTGTGATGGTACTCTGTCCATTGTCATTAGCAATTTCATTCAAATGTCTTCCTTTGAATCGCTGAGGCAATTATTTTCAAACTTCATTGGAATCATACTTGCATGGTCTTCTATAAGATTCCATGGATTTTAGTTGAACCATGCAGAACTTGGTTGCCATCTGAACAGAAAGGAAAAACTTTAAAAATCTTATTGTCAGAAACCACTGGTTCAGTTCAAATTAATTAGGCACAAATGTTCCTTGGGCAAGTCTCTAACAGATTCCATCCAAGTATTCCAATCCAATCAGAACAAAATTTGGACTGTGCTGTGGGAAAGCCTACTGTATAAAACTGTTTGCAATGTGGCACCTTCATTTCTGTATCAGTATGAATCATACCTAGAAATAATGTGTGCCACAGTAAGTTGGTAAATAATTTGAGCAATGTTTCTCAGGTGAGTGATCCAAGGCCATCATGGCTTTCGTCTGTATATCATGTTTGTCGTTAAATAGTAATGCTAGAATAAAATATAATAATGGAAAGAAAATGTCCCAAATGGAACAGAAAAAGAAATCCAAATGCTCGCAATACATATACCTTGCAATTAGTGTTGTATTTAGAGATGGTCTATGGATTTTTCTTCATGACACAAATGTGGTAGCAAAAGGTCTATCTTTGATCTAGAAACACAATTTTATTTCACAGCCCAGAAAATGTTCATCGTCTGTTTGATCTGGTCAGAGTGCAAGACCAAGCAATAAAGCCAGCCTTCTACTTTGCTTTACGAGACACACTAGTTGCCGACAACTTGGATCAAGCTACAAGGATTGCGTATGGTGCCCAGAGATTCCGAGTAGTTACCTTGCAAGGCCAGCTGATTGATACATCAGGTTTGTGGTTAATACAGCTTTATAGTTTAGACTTCTGTAAAATTGGTAACATTCACAAGTTGACTGCTTAAGTTTTTGCGAATTTCACACTTCAGTAATTTCAGATTCTCAAGAAAGATTTTTTTTCTCCTAGATCTAGTATTAAGAGATTTCTCCTTTTGCGAATTTATACTTCATGAATGAGTCTGTCTATTCACAAATCGCGAAGTTTTTGTGTGGCAAAAATTACTCAATTTACAGAACATGTAATTTGTTTTAACTGAAGTGCTCAATGTTTTATCTCAGCCTACATTAGTTGTTCCAGTTTTCATTTTGTGAAAGGAGTTTCCTGCTAATAGTAAGAAGAAGGTAAGTTAGATATAACATAGTCTGTACCTTCACTTGAGAGTTTTGCTCTGGTGTATTTGCATTCATAAAGTTCAGTTACAACTTTAGGCTTTCTTGATAACATTGGTAAGTTGTGCTGGAGTAATGTCCATTTGATGTTTTGACTTTAGAGTAGTTGTGTTGTACATGTAGCGACAAACATCTTTTCCCATTGTTATGATTTTTGTATCCACTGTACAAATTGTTTGAGACATGCCAACATTGTTTGTATCAGGTACGATGTCTGGAGGTGGGAAGTCTGTGTGTAAGGGCAGGATGGGATCCAGTGTTGTGTCGGATGTAGATACCAAAGATCTTGCCAACAATGAAACCAAACTGAAAAAGGTAATCTGAATAACTAGATCTCAACGAATAACAATAATAGGTTTCTTGAACAGATATAAAAAATGCGCCTCTAGACAAAATTTAATCATGATAATTTTATCAGTTAATTTAAGGTTCAGAGAGAAAAAAGACAGTTGTTTGTTCCAACTAGTCTAATGCGGTCAGACCAGCTGAGATTCTCTGTAGGACCAGGTTTCTTAATGTGGATTTGACCTAAACTGCCCTGTTTCTGAGGAGGTTTTGTCCTTTATATCTGTTATACATTGTTTAATACAAAGATGCTGAAAATAGGCAGAAGTCAGAGTTAGCTGATTAGAAATGAAGAAACATGGGATAAATCATTGCTGTTATGCTGATCAAATGTTGTTTATTGCAGATTTTACAATAATTGATCTCCTGTTAGAATCATAGTTTTAAAATTTTGAATTCTATGTCAAAAATACATTCATGATTGGAAGCTTATAAATTTGATGTTTGATTGACAGCTGTCAGATGAGAGTCAGCAGTGCCGGGCAAACAAGGAGAGACTTGAAGACTTTATAAAACAACAGAAGAAAGATGTAACACATGTTAAACATTCACTTCAAAAGTCAGCAATAGAGATCAAGGTAACAAGTCTGCTTGTATCTATGTTACAAGTAGGGATGTAATCGATTCAAACGATATTGATATATCAACGATCAAACACTTTCGATTCGATATCGATTGCAGTTTTGAAAAATCGTATATCGAATAATGTTTTACCGTGCAATGCTCTACAGTTTCACGTTCGAAAATTCCATCAAAACTAAACCGGAATATAAACAATCAGTCTACCCAGAGTTCCGTGTTTTTCTAATGAATGATAATTTAATGAAATGTGGTCTCATAGTCAAAAATATTTAAGCATTGCAAGGGTTGATATTATATATTATAGACCAGAACCATATGTTTAGTACAAATAGTCAAGAGATTTGGTAGATTATGTAGTCAGTTACTTTTTTATGCCCATGTATTGATATATCTCTGTATCGTCGATATTTCTAAATCGATATATCGATACAAAAATTTTAATCAATAACATCCCTAGTTACAAGAGTAGTGTCCAGTTCTTACTACTTCTCCATGTGTTAGCATACACTTAATTAATGGTATCTTGGATGACTTTAGAACTGTAGCACATGGCTAATATTAAGTATCAAAACAACATAATGTATTCCTGTTTATTGATGTAGAGAGTCTTGTTTCTATGTTCAGATGTTCTCTGTGGTTTACATAGGGAAGATGATGACTCCTTGTTACATATTAGTTATTAGTAATACTGTAGGATATTGTAAAGTTGACTAATCTAATGTTACCTAGGTGTTTATAATACAAAAGTTTTTATTATATGATCTATAAATGGAATCAAACGCTAGAGACATCATTAAAATGATGTAGGAACACAGACGTCCTCCCGCGCAATTTTAAGCATTGTATCAATGAGATATCCAAAACATACTCTTTGGGCATGAAATAAGCATTGTACATGAATTGACACATTTTTTGGACTCGTGCAACATTAAATATGATGTGATATTCACCAGAATAGATTAATATAGACCTCTGCTATGGCCTCGGTCATTATAACCCTCTTCTGGTGAATATCACATCATATTCAATACCTCAAGAGTCCATAATTGTATAGTATATGAAAAATCATGTAAACTGGATGACTTTTCTACCAGGCACTGGCAGAGCAAGTAGATAACCTGGAAGCCCAGATTGTTGAACAAGAAGAGAAAGTGAAAGCTTCTGCCCCTGATGAAAAACAGCTCAAACAGTTGGAGAAAAGTCTTGCTGAATATAGAAAAGGTACTTGTCAACTTTCACTATTAAGAAAAAAAATATTGAAAAAACTGATCACAGAAGAACCTATGGCGAAAAATACCCCATTTTACCATAATTAATCAATATAGAGCCTCTCTATAATAAATCGCATCCACCCATTAATTGTACAACAACAACTCTACATAGATTATTGAATGGTTTACGGTACTGCAGTATATTTTAAACCGCTGATTTATCAACAATTACTGGGAATGTATAGCTGAAACTTTTAGGTTAAGTTATAACACTTCCAAAGATACAATTATTTATGTTTTGGATGCTATTTAGTTTGGCATCAGTTACAGGGTATGTCCCTTAAGTAAAAGCTGTTTTATTTATTATTTAACAAAATATACAATCATGTGCAGTACAGTTGTTAGGTGAAACAATGACATTGGATATGAAATATTTCAGATTACCAGAAAGTGGCAGATGTTGCTAACAAACTAGAGGCAGAAGTGCAAGAGTAAGTGTGCTGAAATATTTTGTAGAATAGCATATGTTAATAGGTCGGGTTTGAAGGAAGTTCTGAGTCTTAACTGTAATTTGATGCATAAATTTGCTGCTTTTGTATCACTGGCTGAATTGTTTGCTAATTTTTGTCAGAATTATGAAATGCTGTCCTACCTTATGTTCTGAAAGTTTTCATTGTACATTTTGTCACAGGTTGCACAACCAGATAATGGATATAGGAGGGTCAAAGATGAATGCTGCCCAGTCACGTGTTAATGCCATACAGTCACAGATAGATCAGGTTGTAGGTCAGATCACTAAAGCTAGTGTGGGTGTTAAAACATCTGAAAGGTAAATAGAAGCACTTAATTAATTTGTACTAATGAAGGAAAATTTAAACAGTTGCTTTGACGATTGTTTCTTATTTAAAACAACTGCTTAAAGTAATTGTAGAAGTATTTTTGGTTGTATGTAGCTAGTAAATACACAAGAAAAATAGAAACACATGATCATAATGTTTGGACCTATATTGTGAATATATCTCAATGGCTGTATGTGTAATCAGTGTAGATTTGATAAAAAAAATGATATATCTGGGATATTGAAAGTGGATCTACTTTATTCCATTTGAAAAAGTGAAAATTACCCAAGAGTATTACTTAATTTTAGCTTTTAAACATCTAGGTCATATTCAACATTAGTGAGCCTGTGAGCATATTGTTGATATAGATTTTCTTTTATAGAAGAATGACAGTGTTAAAGACACTTGGCTTTAGTATGTTGTACATAGTCTTTTGAAGATTTCGAGAGAACTTACTGTTTATACATGTATATATATATCATTTATGTCAGAAACTTGAAGAAAGCTGAAGACAAGTTGGCCAGTCTGTATGAGGAGATCGAAGAGAACAAACAAGATGTAAAGAATCTGGAAACCAAGCTTGGAGAGTTAGAAGAAGAAGCTACTAAAGTGATGGAAGCTTACCAGGAATCACAGGTTGTTAAATTACTATGTGTATACGATAGTTGAAACTGCCAAGACAATAGGTACAACAAGAGTGGCTATATATAGCAGAAAGCTGGTGAATGAACGTGTCTTGACGTAAAATTTTGTTGTTTGAAATTGCTTTGAGAGTGGCAGCTGTGGTGGTTTGGTATTCCAAGTGAACAGCTGGTCAAGGGTCAGCTTAATAGGGACGTTTTGCTGTATCTTGAATGATAGTACATGTTCTTTGAAACAGACTAATATGGTGCTTTAATATACACTAAATGTTACATTTAGAAACTAAGGAAACTCATAGGTTAAGGTATTAAGTGCTACAGAAGTTCTGATGTTGTGTGGAAACTGTTACAATTGAAGTTTTGATTATTACTCTTAATCTTGCAGTAAATATTTTCTTTTAATCAGGCTTGTATTTTGTATAAGGTATATTGTATAACAGTATACATGGATTGTTGTGCATAATTATTGTATCGTATTAAATGGTGTTAAACCTGTTTGCATTGAACAGATGTTAGAAGTGATTGTTGTTAAAGATGATTGTCTTGTATTGAACAGGATACAATGAAGGCAGCAGAAACAGCTCTGAATGATGTGAACAAAGATCTAGCTCAGTTAGAGGAAGAAGAGAACAAGATACAGAAAGATGTAGTTGATGTGAAAAATGAACTCGAAAAAGTCCAGAATATTATGAAAGAAAATCAGTCGAAAATAAAACATTGGAAAAAAGAGGTAAGTAGAGTATAAAAGTTTAACATGAAGATGTGAAGCACGAGTTCACTGTTGTACTATTTCTTGATTGCCATTACAAGTGTAGAAGTTGGCATTGGCTTGAAATTAACTAGTTAGACTAATCATATGTTAGAAACCTGAGGAGTGGTTTTTTCATACTATCAAATTTTGAAGAAAAGCAAGTTTCATATTAATAATTCAGTGACCATAAATAATACATTGGCACAGCCACACACCAAATACAATAGGAACACTGGCTGTCGGAATGAAATTTCCAGTTTTTATCATGATTTCATAAGTAACCTGATGTTTGTTGCAGATGTCCCACTTGACCTTGACCCAGATAGACAGACAGGAAGCAGAAGAGCTTCAGACTATACAAGCCGAGGAGATTGAACAGATTGATAAAGAGGGTACCCAGTATGAGATTACAGTGCTTGAGGAAAAACTCACCCAGATGAAACCAAACATGGCAGCTATTGCAGAATACAGGAAAAAAGTAAAACTATGTTTATTCTGTTTTGATTGTTATTTATATGACATGTTGACATTACATGGTCATTGTCGTACCTACTTGTACTATCTGACTGTGTTCCTGTGTGTTTGGGAGTTCAATATTTCAATTACTGCATCACTTAGCAGGCTCCTTTATGTTAGGTCAGGTGTTTTAAGGGGAGCAGTCCTTTTAGCGTGTCTGCCTCGGGATTAGAAGGTCCTGAGTTATCCCCACCAGTGTCCCTAGGCAAGACGTGAATAATTCCACATTGCCTCTCTCTATCTCTTGAGTTTGATTCAATCTAGAGTGAGTCTCGAGACAGATTGTTAGAACTTGTTTTACAATCAAGAACAAATAAATTAGTATAAATACGTCAGTTCTAACATCTTTCCTAATGTTACAGGAGGAACTTTACCTGCAGCGTGTAGCCGAGCTGGATCAGATCACAGACTTCCGTGACAAGCAGCGGAAATACCATGAAGATCTGCGTAAACAGAGGCTTGATGAGTTTATGGCGGGTTTTAGTGTGATAACATACAAACTGAAGGAGATGTACCAGATGATAACTCTCGGAGGAGATGCTGAACTTGAACTTGTGGATTCCCTTGATCCTTTCTCCGAGGGCATTGTGTTCAGGTACGTTTTCCATAGACTTTTGTGGACAAATAGATTGTGTGTCTATAAACTTACTGGTGTGGGATGGTGAGGATTGGGGAGATACGTAGGTTGCAAAATAAAAAAAAGGCAGTGTATTTATTTTGTAAGTCACTTGCATGTTCCTGAAAAACTAAATCATTACAAGTGTTTATAGGTTTACTCACTTAGATCTGGTCCAGTTCATGTAACAGTGAAGCAGTGACATGATTTAGACCTCTTCTAACATATTCTCAGTTTGGTTGGCTTTGTTTTGGTTTAACATGCAAGGGGACGCGAGAATGATTTACAATAAGAATAGGCAATTTTTTTTCCCCACAGGTTATGTAAGAACAGGTAGAGTTTAGTCTGGTTGCACAATAAACACAAGTTGGTTTAGACCTTTTTCCTGGCCGTTCTTAAAAGAGAACGAGACATTAATTCTGGTTCAAATAATTGCAGTAGAATGTAAGAAGATATTGAATAAAATGAATTTAGCCAGTTTATCTGTTGTTACTATTAAAGTATAACAAACATGAAGTCATGATATATCTTCAATTCATAGTACCAAAACTGCAAACTGTTTAAAGGCTCCGACTCATTTATATATCAGAAGAATTGCATTTAGATACATGCATGCTATTATTGCTGTCCTGTTTCAGTGTTCGCCCACCAAAGAAGTCGTGGAAGAACATCTCTAACTTGTCCGGTGGTGAGAAGACATTGAGTTCCCTGGCTCTGGTATTTGCCTTGCATCATTATAAACCAACACCTCTGTATGTGATGGATGAGATAGATGCTGCACTCGACTTTAAGAATGTCTCTATTGTAGCTAATTATATAAAGGTAAGCTGATGTGTTTTGTTTGATTAATTGTAGCTATACTGATATACTTCAAGATGTCTACCTTTTCACGGAATAAAGATTGTGACCCACGGAACAAGTGATAACTAAAATTGACTTGAAGTTAATGTCTCTACCTGTTGAGTGTAGGTCATAATCAGCCAAACAAGTGACAGCCTGTTATCAGACAGGGACAAAGATAGCATGGTTTATATATTCCATACTAATTCAGTTTATTACTACATTTAGGGCTGTTGGAAAAAGTTATAAGTTTTGTCTTTGGTGATAATTTTGACAGGTCAATTTTAAAGAAAACATCAAAATGAAGGAAACACATTTGTTCTTGGTGGCTCTATCACCAGGGTGGTTAAGTTTGGACAAAAAAAATTCTTGAAGGAAGACACCTTTTACATATTGATACACAATGCATTCAGACATAAAGTTTATTTATTATATTATCTTCTTTTTTCTAGGAAAGGACAAAGAATGCACAGTTTGTTATCATATCTCTACGTAACAACATGTTTGAGTTGGCGGATAGACTTGTTGGCATATATAAGACAGACAATTGTACAAAATCAGTGACCATAAACCCCAATAAACTGATGATACCACTGCAGGAAGTGGACCCTAATGCTGCATAGATATACACAACACTGATATAACTGATTGTTTAGCTTCACACCACAATAGGTTCAGATGTAGATCGTTGTGATCGTCAATATAAACAAGAATATGAAAGTTATGCAAGAACATTACCAGAATCTTCGAGTGGCTCGTATTTAAGAATCTTAAAATGGAGAATTTTATGGGCCTACTGGTGTTAAATTCAAATGTCTTCAGTAGTACATGTTACAAGATCAAGATGTTTCCAGTATTTAATAAGTATGATATAATTAAGTTTTATGGAAAGTGCTGATAGATTTTATATGCATCTGTTTCTCTTTTGATGATGTTTTTAATTAAGAAATAATAAATGTGTCCCTGTATTTTATCGTTTAATAAAATACAGTCAGGAATCGAGGCGTAGTAATTAAATCACCAGTGCATAGCGAGTGATATCGCATCCGAATGATTGACTGTATTTTATTTAAGAAATAATCTATGGCTTGGAGTGCTTTATCGAAATTGAAGCATTCCCCCGAGGTGATGTGCCTGGCAGAATAATTCACCGAGGCGAAGCCCGAGTGAGTTATTACGCAGGCACATTACCCGCGGGAAATGCTTCAATTTCGATAAAGCACTCCAAGACATAGATTATTTCGATTCTTATAACCGATTTTTTGAAAACTATCGTAACTACTACGGACCTTTTTTCAGTTCGCGGTAATGTGTAAAACAGCATAAATAGTAGCTGTTGGAATTCACTCCCCTATTCGGGCAACCATTCAAGATATCAAAACATAACTATATTATACAAACTTATTTTAGTTTAATCATCTAATACATAAAATATAAAAAGAAATACCTGACTGACACTATGCAGAAGATGTCAGATTCAGAACCTAACAAAGCAGCCAATCGATATAAATGCGTACGTTAATTTGAACTGTACAACGTTTTAACGTGGAGTAATGACGCCAGTGTGATGACGCCAACGTTTTCATTCATTGTTTTGTCTCCGAATCAAAACATTGTATGCGTCAATCCTGAATTTTCTTAGCCTTTTTAAAGGAAAGCAAGGTGAAGGTATTCTAAGGCTTACTTGATGCAATCAAAAATAATATTTAGGTTCTTAAACACAACTATTTCATGCGCCTGATGTATTTATACAGATATTATTTCTATTTCTATAATTTATTTCCTGCGAGGGAGTAAATTAGAAAAGTCGGAAGGAGCTACTTCCTTGTCCGAAACTCCGCCTTCTTTTCCGAGTGCTTTAATCATATTAATGCACTCGAATTGACTATAGAAATATACCGTAGGCATATTAGAATAAACGATAAAATACAGAGATGCATTTATTATTTCGATTCTAACACGAAATGGTCTTTAAAAAATACCACGAACTATGTTCGACGCATAGCAACATTTCATAGTAACTTACAAGCACGGAATGTGATTGGACGCGTGCGATATTTACCCCACGTTTTGTCCGTGGGAAACGTGATCTGTATTTTATCGTAAAATAATGTATAGCTTCTTTCCTTCTATATCTATATACGAAAAGTTGCGGATCGTGTTAGAATCGGCATCATTAAATGGTAATTTGAATATTTTATACAGAAAAAAATCTCATATAACCTGGTTAAATTTTGCACTCCTTGATCAGCAGTTTTTAGGCAAATAAAACATTTCAAACAAGTTGTAATTTTCTGTAAGATTTAAAAGCTTCTGAAAATATTCAAAAGTACCAAAATGTCAAGGACTATGCATATTCATGTATGACAGTGCAAATTAACATTTTAAAATATTTCACACATAAACTTGTGTCTTCAAATTGTAATATTTATATGTTTATTGTTTTTTCTGTATACATTTTTACAATTATTTAAATCTTTGTAGACCTTTTCTCATATCCTGTGTAAGATGTCTTGGGTCCAAATGGTGCACAAGGTTCCTGTCTGTTCTTTATGTTTGTTGTCGTCCTGTGTACAAAAGTTGTTTAACATTGCCACTGCTGTGTTCACTTTGAAGTATGTATATATCAGAATTATTACATTTATAGCTGCATGTATTTATATGTGCATTTTTGGCAGACTGTATTGCCTTATAAATAATATGTCATGTCAAGATGTAAGTAAACCGGTAGGAATCTAGACTTTAAAATGTGCCCTACTTTAATAGCTTATACTATTTTCCTCCACTGTTTTGTTCTGATCTTGCTATCTCCTACATTTTCTTTTTTATAAGCCTTACTTTATAGTGTAGAAATTCGAATGATCTGATCTTTCCTTCAGTCAATATGGCCACACACTTTGAGAAAAGGTTATCTGTATCTGATAAATTCTAGAGTACTAACAGAAGAAATTGAGAGGTAGAATAGGTACTGCAAAGTAGCTGCTCTGACTGCTCAATTCTTTGCTTTTATAATGAAGAACATATGAACATAATTCAGTGTTGCTATTAGTTTCAGGTTTATTATTTTAGCTCATTTTGTCAGGCCACTTAGAAGCATGATCATCAATTCCAGTGCGAGTTCACTAGAAAGTGAAAATAATGAAATACCAGACTTACAGATTGATCTACACTATTGATTGTCAGAAAACCTGCAAATAAAGATTTAAACCTTGATTTTGAAAATTGATTTCTTTTTTCTACGTCCACCCTTGTTTAATTATATGGCTTCACTTTAATGTTTGTCAACAGTTTGATGTCAATAAGGTCTTATTTCTTGTTCGCATCCATCATTGCTAAAAAGAGACCCTGCTTGTCAGGTTGTGCGTCTATCTGGAGAGATTTGGACCAATCCTGGTTCACTTCCCGCCACTTTAGATAACAAGACTCCACCTTTTTGGTCCACATCAATCACTGTTAAGTACATGTTACCATGTCTCCAAAATGCCCGTTTTTGGATTACCTTAGCTCGAGGTACAGTTCTTGAGATCAATGTGGAGTGCAAAGTTCTCTAGGTAGAGTTACACTGATCAATGTTGGGAAGTACAGAGTGCTAAAGGTTAGCTATTTTGATCACAATGGTTGATTGTGTGTTCTTTCTATCATGGACAATTAGCTAGTTAGTACCTCAACTGCCATAGTTATAGCCAATTCTTAGTTACTGACCATCATAATTTTAAGAAAGACATTAATTAATTACAAATAAACGTTGAAGTTGGATCTGTAGAACAGTTTTATTCCAATTTTCAGTCTGAAAATAATTTTTGACCATCTTAGTCAAGAATTACATGGTGTATTTTCATTTATATGTCAATGGCATAACTGAGTCCACTGTTTTCAACACAACTCAATATAACTTTAGTAACATTTACTGAGACTGTTTTCCTAAAACAAATTCTAGAAGTTCCATTCGATGTCATCTTTGGTAAAAAAATACTGTAAATGCAAAGGGTAACATTTTCATATGAGATTTTCTTGTGCAGTTTTTCATATCAACTTCATATCTACCGTACTAAAGTTATCTTGTTCCTTCGGAGTTATTGTTACATATCCCATTTGGTCGAATATTCATCATATGACCACCTGTATTTGATTTCCAGTGCCGAGATCACGGGTTCTGCACATCATCTCGATGAGGTGAACATTTGGCTAGAAGTTCATTCAAACCCATGAAGCGATTCAGGAGATACTGAGCGGACACGCATTCAAGACCTTAAGTTGACCAGATCATGTGTTCTTGCATACCAGATCGGGATATCTGCAGTTTTTACCAGTGCTGGAAACCCCCTGGTATAAGATGACAATGACGTCAGAAAGAACTACTTTTATGAATGAATGTGTAAATTTATACATTACTACAAGAAAATAGCGCGTAAATATAAGCCATTGCTTTTATTTCATTTCTGCTACTAAGTCGAATACGGTATGCAACAAAAAGAATCTATCACTGGCTGCACGTGCAGATGAGAATATCCGGCTCTCGGGTAACTGTTTTTGCGGTAACTCGACAGAGCCTCGTTACCGCCAAAAACAATTACCCTCGGGCCAGATATTCCCATCTGCACGTGCAACCACTGAAAGATTCTTATATTCTGCACATCGTCTTAATGGAGTGAACACCTGACCCGAGTTTCATTAAAAAGGGAGATATGGAGCGGACAGGAATTGTTACGGACGGACGAAGACCATTTCTTTATCCCCTCCTGCTTCGATGCAGGGGATAAACATACAAAAGAATGTTACGTTCATTATTGCTGGTTCTAGCACCTCTGAATATGGTTCAATAACCCGCCAATTTACACAGGGAGTGTAACATGATCAGGCTGTTGTGTTGTGTTTTATTGCTCGAGCTGACTGTGTGTAGCCGTATTTTCACGTGTGCGAAAAGTTGAGTGGGATACTTCGTTTCAGATCTACGCTGTCTTTTATCTTACATATAAAAGATGACACGGATTTTGCTCAGAAAATAGGAAACAATGAATTTATTAACAAAAATAACAAAATTATTTCATCATACAAAAGTTAGAAAATTTTATGAAGTATATAATTGTTTTTCTAAAATACGTATAACAATACGTTGTTATATTTTAACACTGTGATCTACATATTCTTTTATCTGAATTAATATATCTATATGTTTATAGACAGACAAGCAATAGCTATACAAATATGTTGTCGGTATGTGTAGGTATTCTCTCGGACAACCTTAACAGCGATTAGTATATAAAATAGATCTATTTCAGTCCCATGTGGACAACACATTCCGCATGCTGTAAATGGATTAAGGCATTTGACAACCAATCCAGTAGACGTTCGAGTCTTGATTGAATTTTTGTATTACCTTTTTGAATCGATTTCGTTGCATAAAGGGATTCGAATTTTGTCTTTATTCAGAATGGTTTCAAGATTTTTTAAGTCTTTTTGTGCATATAATTTCTCCGTCGTCCTGAATACATTGTATTTATAATTGAAAATGCCGACGGGCACATTATCTATAACAAGCAGATTATGATCTAAAGATTACATGGCACTGGGCCAAATATATGAACATCTAGGAACAAAATGCCATGACTATCATTGTATACCTAAGTTCTATAAAATAAAACCACAGAAAACAAAGCAAAGTTAGCCGAAACTCACGTAATATATAAAAGCAAAAATGGTGCATAAGACATTGTCACAAATTAAATAGAAATAGCCATTCTCTTAAAAAAAGTTTTATAGTGCAGAACTTCTCGAATTTTTGAAAACTTGTCTAAGCTATATATAATGCATCATTTACCAATACGCCATTGTACACTGCGGTGTGAACTACAAGTCGGTAAAACATTGTATTTGTTTAACGATCTGGTACATCATTAAACAAGGAAAACATTCCCGAACATAGCCTACATATTGGCGAAGATTAACCGTTAAATAATTGTCGTCTCAATATATCGTACGTTTATAGAAGACTACAATAGCTATAAATAATATTTATCAATTGAATGTTTTCTTGAATCGACCTTGAACCTGCTTAGAGCAGACTTTGGGATTACTTTTACTCCAATGGAGTAGAATGCAAATTAATGCTCTTTAATAATTTAACATTACACTTGAATTTCTTGACTTTAAACCTAATGAATTTAAACTCTCCCGAATCGTTTTTGTCTGAACTAAGGAGATCGAATATTTACATAGCATAAATCTTCTATTCCAATCACTTGCATATAACTTTCACTGTCTTCAAAAGCATGGAATTTATTTGAACTTATCCAGTGACATTCCTATAACGAGCAGATTATGTTCTCAGGAAATTACATCGAATGGGCCAAATGTTTTGACAACTAGGGATTACCTTTTACTCTTTTGTCTGCCTTTGCTTCTTATAAAACCGCAGCTAAACATCAAGAAATATGCCGAAATTGCGTAATTAATGCGGTCAAAACCGTTCGTCAAAGACGTTGCGTTAAATTGTATCGTCATTTTGTCCAAGTTTTATAGTGAGAACTTTCCCGTAATTTTTGTAAAGATGTCTAGCTATATTGAAATACATCAATTGAACATATCATTTTAGAGTCCATGAATACAAACCGGAAAACATTGTTGGTTTGTTTTACGATCATGTTACTTTCACTGCGGTAAAACAGTTCCGATAATTTCTTTTCACTTGATGGCTAAACGTAAAATAATTGGTCAATTATCACGTTTTAGAAACATTGATAGATAATAATGAGTTCAATCATGATGTACAAATCAATTATCCCTATATTTTAGCAAACTATGAATTGAATTTCTATTCACATCACGTACAAGCGTGACTTTAATTATTTATTCATAGTTTGCATAGTTACACTTGTAGGGTTCTTGTGCGATGTACTGCATAGTTAATTTCTTTCTTGGTTTTAGCTGTTTTTCATTGTACGCATATTACATATATTTACATGTATGTACTTCTTCTTTATACATTAATTCTTTCATGATTTGAACTGATTTACATATATTTATGCACTATGTATTGCATTTGTATTTATATCACTAGAAGCGTGTACTTCTCTTTCTTTTTATTCTGTTTCAAAATAGTGGGGGTTTAGGGGAAATAAGATTCGTAAGCGAAACTTGTTTCAGTCCTAAATCTTTTTGTGGTTGGATCGTATTTGCATGTTTTCCTGAATAGGACTTATCCTTCGTTCGGCTGCTGTTTCATGATCAATAATTGCTTTGAAGTTCATTTATATTTCTTTTTGTTATTTATAGTACGTACTCTTTTAATCATTTATTTCAACAATGATCTGCCCTATGCTAGTGTAAATCCTTGAAAATGCAGTCACGGAAGAAGGGTTCCTCGTTACTTGTGCAAAATTACTTGAAGAATACGTTTCGGATCCTGCTCGTGTTAAAAGAAAATCGGTCTTTTTTGACATACGATCTTGGAGATCAATGAGGAATAAAACGAAAACATCAAAACATTTGTTTTCTGTCAATGATTCACATAGCATAATCAAAGCATGTGTCATTTTTTCACATGTGTATACTTTCGCAAGAATGTGTAGAAACGTTTTGAGATGAGAAGTGCTTGTGCTCTACTTTTAATACATTCGTTCAAAGCAGGTTTAAATTGGTCAATTTAGAAAGAATTGACTAGAATCCATTCCTTTCAGTTTATTCAATGCATGTAATGTAAGATGCTTTGATTTTCTCGTCTTTCTTTTACCCATTTGGATAGTACATGTATCTGTATTGCTTTTACGCCAGTGTTTTTGTTTTTCTGTAAGCTGTTTCTGTCTTTCATCCTTTCTTGATACAAAGGCTGATTCTTGTCCCGAAAGCATTGCTTCCTGAATAATGTCATCATTTGAAGAATAGGAATTTAAACTTTCATCCAGATAATAGCGTACTCCTCCGTCTTGCTTCGAACGCCAGTCACTATGATCAGAGCGTGTTGGTTCCTGATGCGTTTTCCAATGTCGGCTTCTGTTAAAGGTAGAGCTCGCGTTCATAATTTTTCCATATGAAGCGTTTCGCAAAGCTTCTGCCTTTTTATTCACTGGTAGTTCCGCATGTGACCACGAGTGAAGCTGTTCCTTGGGATCTTTCCATGAAGATCCAAATGTACGGTAAGTGTGCTGTAGATCCATTTCAGCAGAATCGAATAGTTGTTGAAGTTCAATCTGCCTTTCATCGTACTCCATATCTTCTGTGCTTCTTTGCCATTTTATTCTATACGGTAATCTGTGTTGTTCTTGGTGTGCTACGCTCTCCAGCAAGTTTGACTGGTAAGTTTGGCCCTTGTTGTCTCGTAGCAAAGATTCACAAAGATTCAAAGATTGGAGATCGGAAGTCTGAATGCTTCCTGTTTCTTCAGTGGCACCCTTTCCATCTTTATTTCCGTGTTTGAGTGGCTTTTGAAGTCTGTTTGACAAATAAGGCGCTTCAAACCCTAAATTAAATGTGCTAGCCTGTATACATGTATTCCCATCATATTGATTTCCCCGCATCAGACCGCCTTTTACTTTATCAAATGGTTGATATGTTGGGGCAGAACTTTGAGTTAAGTCATCCTTGTGTTTCATCTCTTCAGATTCCTTTGTCAAGTTGAAAGATAATTCATATGAGTCGAAATAATGCATTGGCTGGCTTTCTTGTTCCACATTTCCATGTGTCTCAACGGCATTTAAAGGAAAAACGGAGTCAAAATGAAATATTGTTTCTACTTCACCTTTCGTTGATTTAAAGGGGGCGTGTAATGGTGATGTCAGACACATTCTCATCATGTTTATCTACTGTTATAATACTGTCACATACTGCTTCAGGACTCTTTGCATTTCGAGCCACATCTTTTAGTAAAGGTTCTTCACTTTCTGATTCTTGGTGTATGTCTGTGCAATGGTTATGTTTGACTTCTAGGTTAGTAAAACTTTTCGAGTGATTTTCAGCTATTTCCCGGCGGTTTTTAACTGTTCTGTCTAGCTTTTTGTTTCGTCCTCGTAAGGCAGTGTTTGTAAACTTTGTTGTTATACTGTCACATACTGCTTCAGGACTCTTTGCATTTTGAGCCACATCTTTTAGTAAAAATTCTTCACTTTCTGATTCTTGGTGTATGTCTGTGCAAAGGATATATTTGACTTCTAGGTTAGTAAAACTTTTCGGCTGATTTTCAGCTATTTCCCGACGGTTTTTAGCTGTTCTGTCTAGTTTTTTGTTTCGTCCTCGTAAGGCAGTGTTTGTAACCTTTGTTGTTATACTGTCACTTACTGCTTCAGGACTCTTTGCATTTTGAGCCACATCTTTTAGTAAAGGTTCTTCACTTTCTGATTCTTGGTGTATGTCTGTGCAAAGTTTATGTTTGACTTCTAGGTTAGTAAAACTTTCGAGTGATTTTCAGCTATTTCCCGGCGGTTTTTAACTGTTCTGTCTAGCTTTTTTGTTTCGTCCTCGTAAGGCAGTGTTTGTAAACTTTCGTTGATTTATACTGTCACATACTGCTTCAGGACTCTTTGCTTTTGAGCCACATCTTTTAGTAAAAATTCTTCACTTTCTGATTCTTGGTGTATGTCTGTGCAAAGGATATATTTGACTTCTAGGTTAGTAAAACTTTTCGGCTGATTTTCAGCATCCCGACGTTTTTCTGTTCGTCTAGTTTTTTGTTTCGTCCTCGTAAGGCAGTGTTTGTAACCTTTGTTGTTATACTGTCACTTACTGCTTCAGGACTCTTTGCATTTTGAGCCACATCTTTTAGTAAAGGTTCTTCACTTTCTGATTCTTGGTGTATGTCTGTGCAAAGGTTATGTTTGACTTCTAGGTTAGTAAAACTTTTCGGCTGATTTTCAGCTATTTCCCGACGGTTTTTAGCTGTTCTGTCTAGTTTTTTGTTTCGTCCTCGTAAGGCAGTGTTTGTAACCTTTGTTGTTATACTGTCACTTACTGCTTCAGGACTCTTTGCATTTTGAGCCACATCTTTTAGTAAAGGTTCTTCACTTTCTGATTCTTGATGTATGTCTGTGCAAAGGTCATGTTTGACTTCTAGGTTAGTAAAACTTTTCGGCTGATTTTCAGCTATTTCCCGACGGTTTTTAGCTGTTCTGTCTAGTTTTTTGTTTCGTCCTCGTAAGGCAGTGTTTGTAAACTTTGTTGTTATACTGTCACATACTGCTTCAGGGCACTTTGCATTTTGAGCCACATCTTTTAGTAAGGGTTCTTCACTTTCTGATTCTTGATGTATGTCTGTGCAAAGGTCATATTTCATTTCCAGGTTAGTAAAACCTTTTTTCAGCTCATTTTCAGCTATTTCCCGACGTTTTTTAGCTGTTCTGTCTAGTTTTTTGTTTCGTCCTCGCAAGGCAGTGTTTTTAACCTTATTAGATTGTAAACAATTAAAGTTGCCCATAACTAGTATAACAATCGTTCTGTCGATAGGAGGTTTTGCTACTTTTAATTTGTTTTATAATTCAGTCTTATCGTAATGTAGCGAGTCCTTCTTTCACTTTGTTTTCTGTTCGATCATTCTGAGATTTTGTTTTGCCATTTACATTTGATCTATTTAACAATTAGAAACAAGTTTTTTTTTTCAGCTGCACGAAATTGTCTTAATTTTTGTCTGAGTATTCTTCTTGGGTATCCAAATGAAGTAAGCTGAAATGTAGGAAGCATGTGGTTTTCAAATAAAGAACAATATTCAAACGGGTTTCCATGTATTCGTTTGCTTGTTTCTAAAGTTTCTTGACTGTTCTACTGTGTGACGCGTTAAACGGCGGACTTATTTTTAAAGCCAAGCATTGTAATACTGTTTTCTGGATACGGAATCACCAATAGATACACATGCAGTAACCAAGAGACCAATACGGCCATATAGCGCTCTCTTATAGAGTTCCACTGCTGCAACTCTCTGATAACTATAAGTTGTAAGCTCATTTGAATATTATATGTTTTTAGTTAAGGGGGTCACTGCTGACATTCAAACTAACAAGAAATTTTATTGACCCTGTTTTTTATGGAGACTAACATATTGCTAGTTAATTTCTGGAAAAATAATGATGGGTCAATGACTTAACTTTTTCGCAATATTAATATTTAGTGATACACTATCAGATAAGGTGCTTAATGCAGAATAAGCTAGAATTTTCGTATTGTAAACGTTTATGTATGTGGTGTATGTTTCAGAAAGGATATCAATTTGTAATCTCTTCTAATGTAGTAAGTCATACTTTAGGATGAAAAAATAGAGATAGTGGTATTTCTATCATCATCTGAAAAAATATTAGGCTCCTTATTATTACCCCACCCACTTTATTAAAATTCATTTTTTCAATTTTTGATCAATGAATATTTCATGATAAAGGAATAACAAGGTTTTTCAGATATTTTGCCTACAGTTTGATTAAAACCTCAGTTTTAGAATGCAAAAATAAAAAATGGGGGTCAATGTGCATATAAGAAAGAAATTCAATAAAAAATGACAAAAAATGTGTTTTTTAGATTTCGACGTGCTTTGAGATATGACGACATATGTCTGTAACAAAGAACTGTAAAAGGAACTAGTTATTAATGAATTTTTATATCCTAACAATTCTTCTTGTAATACAGTTTGAATTAAGCAAATATTTTAAACGGTTTTTGAGAAATGACTAGTTTTGTACCCCTACCCCCATTTTGGCATATGACAAAATTTCTCAATTTAGTCACAAAATTTTAGGTCAAAATATTTTTTCGCAAAAATGTTCAATTTTTTTACACTAAAATATTCCTATTGTGCCTAAGTTTACTACTACATAATTATTTTTTCCAGTTAACTCATCATTTTTTAAATATAACAAATGTAAATTTCCGGAAGTGCAAAAATCCAAAACCTCACCAGTGACCCCCCTTAACATCACGCTTCATTTAAAAAATATTCAATTTTAAAAGTACCTTTGTTTCGAAAATAAATGTTACGTTACGCTCCGTCGTATAGAAAGCACAACAATTTAAAAAGAATCTACCTACATAGAATATATTTTTCAAATATAAATAATGTGTTCCGTCTAGGTTAAATGATAAATAAATACATGTACAATCTTAAAGAACAATATTTATCTTATGTTTTCCAGTGAAATAAAAGTGATATTCCACAGTTTTGAAACAGTGGATTACCATATTTATTTTCACTGTTTTTGCTGATTGGGTATTACTCCGCGATTAATGGCGTGACAAGTGCAGACTTGTTTATCTAACAATTGTTTCAATTTATATCTAATACATTGATGTTTCAGTTTCATTGGATTATAGAGATAGATATGACATTTTAAATACTTTTATCTGATATAAACTTTAGAACTACTTTTGTTGCTCTATCAGTAATGATGGAAGTAATGCGGTTCTTATTATCATGGGGTTCTCCATGGGGAATGAAATACTATGATTCCAAATTTTCCTGATAATTTTGTCAAAAAAAACATAAAATATAAAGAAAATTTATAATAATTGAATGTTCAGTGCTTAAAACCAATAACTCTACCGTACCTTATATTTGAATTATCTCTCTTTGTTTCGTTTTTAACCCTAAAAGTACTGAAGGAAATTTCTTTACGTTGCACACAATGAGAGAGGACATGACGGGGAAGTGATGTGATTATTTGGTATCTAGTAGGGCGATTTTGAATGCAGAAAAAGATTTAATGATGATTTCATGTCTCTAGTTTTGCGAGAGGGTAACAGTTTAAAGTACATGTAACTCTTTTTTTGCAGTGTCTTGGAAAACAAAGATGAAACTTTTCAGTGATTATATGAAAGTTATTTCTGTATGATGGTAAATTATATATCCCGTTCCAGAGACACTCATTCCCGGAGAACAGCTTCGATACATTTGACTTCGGTTTTAGGTCTCATTCGAACGACCATATATTATGCTAGCGGAGGAGCGAGGATAAAGTGTCGTGCGGTCAAGGTCAAGGTCAAGGTCACAGACTGTTGTATCTTACAAGTGACAGCTCTTGGTTTTAAAATTAGGTAGTTAAAAAAAAAAAATTTTTTTTTCATTTTAAAAAAACCAAAGGGCTCCAAAAAAATTTTTTTGTTTTTTTTTTTTTTTTTTTTTTTTTATTTTTTTTTTTTTTTTTTTATTTTTTTTATTTTAAAAAGATTTCTGTTTTTTTTCTATATACCTCAACATACGAATCTTGAAAAATTCGTGTGTGTTCAAATTACCCACAAACATATTTATGAAAGATATCTTTATAAATCATTAAGAAAAACCAGGCCTGATGAAAGATTGGGACCGGGAACATAGTGATTTACACTCTATCCAAAGAGCTAATCGGGACTTCGATATATTATCAATTTAGTTGATATTTCTTTATTCAATACCAGCATGTATGAAATTATTTGTAATGATTACCTTTCTGGGTTTATACGGAGTGCTAGGTAAATAATGGCGCACAATAAATAAGCTAGTGCAAACTAGTCTACTCCGTGATACAAACATTTCATTAAACATTTAAATATCAACATTATCAATAAGGGATAAGTAGTAACAATGATTTAAATTAGCATGTATTTTCTCTATCCAAATTGAATTATACTTAACGCAATTTTGTTGATATTGGTTTAATAAAGACAAAACTTTTTTGAAGTAAGAGTTCAACTTCAGACATCTTTTTAGAAAAATAAATCAGCTAAGCGCATTCCATATAGAAACGGCATTGTCTTGATAATACAGTATCTTTACTGCGGCTGCTAACAACTCTTTATAGAAACTCTGTTAGTATCAAAGTATCTTATCCGATGACCCGTAAATCCTGATTTGTGAAGTAGGGTAGATAATTTCTGGTCATCGAACAAGTATGTGAAAACTAAATAGCAAATGAATTAATCGTACTCTGATTTACAGGTACGTTGAATTCTATTTAAAACAGTAATTGTTTTGTTATAAAAGCACTTACAGATAAATGTCCTTGTGCACTATGAGTACTCCTATATCTATGCGTGACAAACAAACATCTGCACTGTGTTTATAATGTATCGAATAAGCTATTTTAATTCAAACTGCACAGTTCGAGGCCCTGTTACAAACTTTACAGAAGTTGGATGTCTTAAAATACATTTTTCCAGAATCTACTTGGTTAACTGAAGTTCAGCTTCAGAAGGTCCTGCACTATTACAAAATTATCCATTTTTGTTCCTATTGCATTAACAGGAAATTATTATATTTAGCGACTAAATTCTTGTTTTCAACCGTCCATTTCAATCAAATGAGTATTGCAAGATTTCTTTACATATTGACAAGTCTTTTGTTTCAAGACACTCTGACGAATCAAAATGGCTTCTTTTCAGGAAATCCTGTTTTTTTAAAGATCAATACCAATCTATAACTTTCGTCGTCAATCGAATACATTTTATTTATTCAGTTTATAGCACATATAGAAAATACACAAGTATATCGATACATGACAAGGGTACAGTAAAGAAAACAACACACATAAACAAGCACCATAACGTGAAGTCTATACGCATGCGCAAATATCCAACCATACACGTACTAGTTAAGGCAGCCGGGTCCTCTAGACAACTATATTTAGTGAACCGGAATTACTTTTTCTTCTTTATATTACTGTCGATATTTAGAGTCTAATGGTGTAAAATGTGTTCTTAAAATTTCTTTACTTAGTCAACTCACATCCAAAATGTCAAAACAAAGGTTTACATGTTTGTTTACTTGTAGTTATGGTGTATCGGTCCACCATTTTGGCATGATGCAATATACCGACGGTTATTGCTGATGCCGCTGGTGCTTATGATGCCACACGATCGAGACGCCGTAACCACAGCGGAAAAAATAAACCAACGTTTAACTTTCGTTAACTTTTAGTTAACCCAGTAAAGAAATAATGAGAAACACATTTTGCACACCATTAGTACCATTAGTAATTTTTTGTCACATCCATTCATACGTCAATATATGAGCTCATAAATATTTAAACATGTAAAGCACACATATATATACAACTACAAAACTATATGTAATACTACTAAAACATCATTAACTGGACACATGTATTATATAACCAAGGTGACAATACAAAATGGTTGGGCAAAAAGTTTAACCAATATTAGAAACCGATCCGTCTCTACCGTCGTAATTATTTATGAAATAATATATATCCAAGCGGTGTTCATCGTCTAATGAACAGTGATTTGGAGTACTGATACGCAGTAATTAACAACGAAGACCGGAGGCCTGAGTTGTTTATAACTGCGCATCAGAACGACAAAGAGTTGTTTATTAAACGATATCAACGCTGAAAAGAATGTTATTTCGCTTTTAACATTACCAGATATTACAAAAGGTGAATAGATGCAAAGCGTTATTTCTACAAAACATGACGTTATGTGGACGGCATATCGTTTCCCGTGTTGTATATGGCATGATAAAACATACTTGTTCTACTCTTTGTATGTAGAGACCAAGTCGTGAGTCATGTTAGAATGTTGATTAATCTTACATACCGGTATAGTAAGATTTTAAGCATTGAACCGTGAATGTACTAAACAACGGTAAACAAAAACTTTAAAAAAGATTGTGTGCGCAATTTTGAGTGGTAGCTATATTTTATAATACATCTTGTCAAGTTTTATGCAGTCAGAAGGCGCTAAATGCCACTGAGTGAAAAAATGCACCCTGACTGAGTCGCGAACTCATGGCCCTTCGGCTACATATATATAGGAAGAATGCTCTCCCGGCTGAGCTAACCTGCCGCTTGCATATTTTCTCCCTAATTTTGGTCAAATCCGTACCGTGACATGTGCATCAGGAAAACAAACTTAATCTTTGTTTTTCTTATTAAATATGTTACTAGAAATATTGACCGATATTCACTGGTCCATAAACTATAATAAGTCTACACTTACAATTAACACTGGTTTGGCGGTAACAATATATTATGTTCATAGATATGAACTATTTACGTACTAAAATTATAATACCATGAAAGTAAGACTGAAAACGTAAGAGTTTTTCATTGACCTTTTTCATTCGGTATTATCCTATTAAAAGGTGCCTTACAAAGAAAATTTCTTAACTCAAAAAATGTTATACATTCTACTTGTAATGTCATTGGCGGTTGAAAAGTTATCAATTTCCGGCCAAAAGCGAGTTTAAGACGGCTGCGCCGTAAAACAAGGAAAAACATTAAGGTCGTAGCTCAATAGTCAAATCCAGACTTAATAAATAATTTGAACACAGAGTGCATATAGTTTCAAACGTCTGAAATGTAGCACACGCCTATCGGAACCTCAGTAAAACAGGTTATTGCATTTTTCGAAAACGGTAAGACACGGGTATAGATTACTGCATAGCGCAGACTATTAGAGGTGCATTTCAATCAATATATTTATATTGCAAGTTGCACATTTGCAACTGTTAACATGATATCGATTATCCAGTCATTACGTTTCAAGTATTTGACCCGGCTTTAAAACAATACTTCTGCCAAATAAAATATTTTCACACACACATACATTTTAATAGCATATGTCGTATGAGAGTGGAGTTTTCGTATACATTACACAGTCACATAATGGACAGAGTTGGGCGTAAAATTTAATTGTTAGTAAATCAAAATGAGAGCAATATAAAGCTAGGCATCTCAGCCATGTATGTGGTGGCATGGTTCTGCCACGAAATAGCTTGGTAGCTGCCGTGGTGATTTTAAAAGTAAACAAAAAATTATATTTAAAAAAAGAAGAAAATAATATTGTGCTAGATTACATTTTCAGAATATGGTTTTCATTTCTTGCATGGAACTGTCACGAAATAGGGAGGTAGCTAGCACCATAATACTCTCCTGCATACACTTTCCTAAAAATTCTATCGTACAAAATTCTGTTTTCTGATCTTTAAAACTTGCAACTGTTTCGACAATTATTTCAGAAACTTAAAATTGTTTCCTTAGGAGTAAATGATTTGATTGTTGTGGAGTATGATGCCCTTTGAAAGTGCCAGCATCTAGCATACAGAAATAAGAGTACTTTTAAAAGACCCTAAAAGCTGCTTTACATCGAGATATATGGCTTTTAGTAATGGAGATTGTCTTTTATCTTTCATATTTAACTTTAAGAACTTTCAACTATGCCTTCCAAATAGCTCTTAAAGGGGCACTCCCTACATCTAGCAGGTTATATTCTCGAAACATAGATTATGTAATCAATGAACGTAAAATGATAAATGAGAATACAATTCAAAGAAGATACCGTTAGCATTTGATACCGTTAATCACTCAATTCTTTTAATGAAACTAAGAGCATTGGGTCTCACAGAATCCTCTATCAGATGGTTTTCTTCCTATTTGTCTGATAGACGTCAGTTGGTTGAAATATCATGTACTTTGTCTTCATCTGCCAATATAACATGTGGTGTGCCCCAGGGATCTATATTAGGTCCTCTGCTTTTTCTTATTTATGTGAATGACATGTCAGCTGTTGTAAAAAACAAACTGCTTCTCTATGCTGATGACTCAGCAATTCTTGTGTCTGCCAAAAACAAGTATGATATTGAAAATTTCTTAAGTCAGGACCTGAATATTGTCAGTCAATGGCTCATATGTAATAAACTATCTCTTCATCTTGGTAAGACAGAATCTATTTTATTTGGGTCAACGCAAAGGTTAAAAAAACAAGCAAATCTTGAAATAAATTGCAATGGTCAATCCATTGAATCCAAATCTTCAGTTAAATATCTTGGTGCTACCATTGATCAAAATTTGTCTTTTGAGTCTATGGCTAGGTATGTAATTAAGAAATCCAATGCTCGGTTAAAATTCCTGTACCGTAAAAGTGAATTTCTCACTCTGCATACAAAAAAACTGTTAGTTACATCACTTATACAATGTCATTTTGACTATGCCTCTTCTACCTGGTTTAATAGTTTAACACAGGAATTAAAAACAAGTTACAGGTCACACAAAATAAACTGATACGCTTTGTGTTGAATTTACATCCAATGTCACATATTGGAATTGAGCATTTTTCACGTCTGAACTGGTTACCAGTTTCAAGTAGAGTTAATCAGATAACTCTCTGTCATGTTTATAAAATTAATTCTAATGTTGCCCCTTCATATTTAAGTGAACACTTTACCCCTATCAATACTGTTCATGATTATCCCACAAGGTTTAGAGCAAAGGCATATCCCTCCTTTGATGGTACAGGTTTTTCTATGTCAGATAGTAAGAGATATGCTCTCCCTGTGGTCAAAAGTTTTGGAAAAAAATCATTTGCATACAATGGTTGTTGTCTATGGAACAGTCTGCCACAAAATGTGAGGGATGCAACTACTATGTATTCATTTAAATGCAAGGTTAAGGAACATTTTTTAAGCTTAACTTGACTTTTTTAATGTCTTTCAATCAGGGTTTTTATACAAACTTCTCTTAAGGCATTTTGCTGTGATTTTTTACTGTGATAAATTGTATCTTCCTATGTCATACAATACTATATCTTAAGGACCACAATGGAAATAAGAGTTTGTTTTAGCTCTTTTTTGTGTTATCCTTAACATATAATGTTGATTGGCATGGCTATATTAATTCATACATGTTTGTTTATTGTTTTATTGTATGTTTTAATTATAAGTTGCCATGTAAATTGTACATTTTATGTTGAAATAAATCTATCTATCTATCTATCTATCTATCTAACCTATGGCCAAAAATACCTCGTTTTACCACAATTAATCAATATTGCGGTTTTCTGTAATAAATCACATCCACCCTTTAATTGTACAACAACAACTCTACAAAGATTATTGAATGGTTTACGGTACTGCAGTATATTTTAAACCGCTGATTTTATCGAAAATTACTTGGAATGCATAGCTTAAACTTATAGGTTAAGTTATAATACTTCAAAAGATTATATTATTCATGTTTTGGAGGTTATTTAGTTTGGCATCAGTTAAAGGGTATGTCCCTTTAACACAATGCAGATAGTCCTTTTAATATATAAATCTGAATGACATATTTCTGTCTCTTTCAGTAATAGTTTTTACCGTACTGTAAGTAACTGAAAAAATGTTAGTAGACCTTGCAATGAATTCATTTAGGAACGTCGTATCTTCACAATCGTAAATTTACTACTACTAAACTCTTTTCATATACACATTTTTCGAGGGATTACTAAAACACGGAGGTAATATCGCTAAAAGACTGTATTTTCTATTAATGTACCCCTACCTCCATCCCCCTACTCCGCCCCAACCTTTTAAGTGATGTTATCCTCATAATTTTTAGACATTAATCACTGATTTATATACCTTGCAAAATGAACATTACCAAAGTTATAACCAAAGTAGGAGCGTATATGATTCTGAATCACAGTTTTATTCCATTGGCATTGGATATAGAGAAATCTGTGAAAATCATTTTTTACAATCCCTTTCCCTTTTTAGCCTTAAGTGGTGATAAGGCTGAAAACGACGTGAAAAAGGCCTGTCCATAGGGTTTGTGCGAAAGCAAAACATGAGAGAAACTATGAGGGACTTCATCCTTTTCAATGTTGTGTTTTTGTTTTTTTGTAGAATTGCCTGTAGTTCTCACCCTCATATGAGTTAAGGTAAGCTATAAACCAAAACATTCCCAATATCTCAGTAGGCCCGAAGAACTGTATGATCGATGATGAATCATAATATTTATATCATACGGTTTTCGGTACAAGGCCAATTGGTGAAACGATCCAATTAGGTAAAGGCCGGCTACTCTGCCTGCTTCGATTTCTTTTTTTATTTGTGATTTAATCATTTCTGGATTTAACAACGTGGATCTAAATTTTTTTTGCATCCCTATGTACACGAGGATCCGATTACCCAAGCGTAAAACCGTTTAAAAGGAAATCGGATTCTGTTTTGTCATAGGAATGTAAAAAATGTTTAAATGCTTGAATCTTAATAGGTGTTTTGGCATAACACGCACTGAATTTTTTATTTTGCCTCTAAATAAAACGCGCCTAGCAAATGGTCTACCTTGAAATGTTCGCTGATTTTGAAACATTTGTGTCATTCCGGAGTAAAGGGTCATTTGCCACGTCATCAAGGTTTGCCACGTCATCTCTTCGTTTCTGGCCTCGGTTGTCCTTGTTGTTGAGTGCCGGCGGGGTCTCTCCGATCATCGACCGCCCTATCTTCCAGGTCGTCAACTGAGTCTTCCGGCGCTGGTGGATCTACCCAAGCTTGTGCCCCAACTCGTCTATTCTGCCTTCGAGCCCGGTTTTCCTCTTGTCTCTGGATACGCACTTGAGGTTGAACCTGTGCCGGGGTACGTGCTTGCCTGTTCATCCTGCGAGCCCTGTTCTCCTCCTGTCCTGGAATAGGCGGCACAGGTGGTGCGTGAACTGGTTCTAGCCTGTCTAATCGGTCTTGCATGACGAAGTGCCAGTTTCTCTTGCCGTTGATCCCGCGGCATAATAGTCTAAGATATTAACCAAATTCCAAAGATTATCAAAGAAATACTGGTCATATTGCACGTGAAATCAAATTTATATACTGACATATAGACTAGATCTCACAACGTGTAGTGACATTTAAACATACGATATCTCGAACAGGCCGGGACTCAAAACCAGTTTTTTTACTTACAACGTAACACAGAGATAACCAGTTGCCTAGCAACGAAGGAAACAATTTCGAGAAAAAATAAAATAAATTATTATTTTTTAGAATAATCCTTATTATTTATAATAACTTATTTCAAGCTACGTTTGTGACAAGAATGAAACAATTGCTATATGTGCTGTAATTTTGTATTTATGTATCTTATGTTTTATGTGATATAATATGACAATGCACAAATAAATCTATATATCTTTGACAGTCACAATAGTGAGAGGCATGGCCTATTAATGTTTCATTACTGACATAGAATTTCAATAAAATTATTGCATGCATTAATTTTATTGAAGATTTAGCCCTGGCAATTTTCTAGATGAAACAACGTGTATTGGTAAGACCTGATTTGCCCTTTACCTTTAACAACTAAAGGAATCAAGTACATTTTGTCTGCACAATGTTATTTCACAAAGTGGGCAAAAATGTTCCATTTATAAGATATAAAGACAAACACTGTAGTTACAGTGTAAGTAAATGAGTTCATTTGCAGATATGGTCTTATGACAAAAGTAGTAAATGACAAAGGACGCCAATTTGCATCAAGCCTATTCCAGGAGATATGTAAAAGGTTGGACATGGTTAAACTAAAGTCTACATCCTTTCACACAGAGACCTGTGGTCTCATAGAAAGAATGAATCTTAGTATTGAAGACATGTTAAGTAAACATATCTCAGTCAATCAGAAGGACTGGGATGAGTGGGTACCAGTATTACTTTTAGCGTACAGATCATCAGTTCATGCCAGTACCAACATTACACCCTATCAGATGATGTTTTAACACAATCCAAGATTACCCATTGACATTTTGTTTGGCCATGGGCCTCAAGGGAAGTTAGAATTCTCCCGTAATGGATATATCATAAGATTACAGGAATATCTCAGAAAATGCAATGAACAAGCACGTAATGCAATAATGACAGCAGCAAAACAACAGAAACATGTTTATGATACTCGTTTAAATTTAATCACTTACAAAACAGATAAGCTGGTATGGGCTAAAGTGTTTCAAACACAAAGGACTTAGTCAAAAACTTAGTTTTAGATGGGATGGAATTTTTAGGGTAGTAAAAGTGGTTTCTACTCTTGTATTACAGAGAAAAAATGTAAAGACTGGGAGAGTTTTAAATGTACATCATCATAGGCTGAAGCCTTACAATGAATAAAATGCCAGGTCAAAATTGACCCTTTCTGCGAGGCGATTGTTGACCTTGTATTATAGCCCATGGTAGCCAGGTGAGCGATATAGTGCCACCTTGGCCCTCTTGTTTAATCTTGGTCCAGTTTGAGTCTCTGCAAATTCAATCTTCAGAGACAGACTGATTGTAACATATTTCCGTGTAGATCAAGTGACCCTTCAGATCAAACAATCTTACTAAAACTTGGCAAAAGTTTGGTGAATCAAGGTGTCCCCTATTACATTCCAAGCTGGCTTTTTTGACAAACCTTAATGGGGCAATTTTAGGAAAACTGGCGTTATTTCCTTAAAAAGGTACACGCACGTGGACTAAAACAAACAAAACTTAAATTAGAAATTATGCCATCAATTTCAATGTGTCATTGCTGTTAAAAGAAAAAACTATCGAATCTTACGTTCATCATTCGAGTTCTATCGAGTTTGAATCTGGTTAAATAATCCCATTATTTACACAGCGATTGCAACATGACCGTGCTGTTCTGGACCAGGTTGTCTGAAACTTTAACTGATTGTTAAGCTGACCGTAGATTAACTTTTGAATGAAAAAATGATTCTTAATGGAACACACTAGAGGGATATCTTTCTTTTTCTTTGAAGAATTTGTAATCCCTATTCTCTTGAATGCATGCATTTGTTTTAGTAAGTCTTTATAAATGAAGAAATATGAGCCTCAATGTTAACCGACTGTTAGCTTAACAGCCGGTTAATGTTTCGAACAACAGGGTCCTTGCAGATAAGTTGTATTGCTCGAGTTGTGTGTAGCCGTATTCTCGTGCCCGGCAAGATGATTGGTAATACTTCGCATTATTATCCAGGAGAGCGATCAGCACTGTCATATAAATGTCATTTTGTTACATATCTTCATTGACAGAAAACAACGAATATATGCTCAGGAAATAGAAAATAATAAATTTATTGACAAAAATATTAACAAAATTATTTCATCGTACAAAAGTTTAAAATGACGTATTATACATTTTTAAAATACACGTAATAATACGTTGTCAGATTTTCACACTGTGCACTACATAATTTGTTTATCTGAATGAATATATTCCATTTCTGGAAAATGATAAGCTATAGCGATATAATAAAGATATTTATCAATTATAGATTTTCTCTTTGCGACTCTTGCACGCTGAGCGACCAAGAAGACTGTTGACAATAAAATATTGCAGCCCTATGTAGAGACCACAATCAACAAAATCACAAAATCATTACTTTGAACCGAACATCCGAATCGATTTTGTCTGGGCGAAGTATTCAATTTCATATTGAAATTATAATTATCGAATGGTTCCTATTTAAATCACGCACATATAAATTTCACTGCCATCAACAGCAGTGAATCTATTCATCATATTCAACTGTGACGGTTAATATAAGTGATTAATACGATATAAATGCAACCATTTAACATCATGAAGGTCATTCTATAGAAATAAGTGCAAATTAGAGATGTCTGGGTTTACATATCAATATAATAAACGATGTAATGATATTTTCGTGATCTAGAAACCAAAGTTCACAGTCTTAGGACATTAATGATATTAACGATGAACCACTAGAAAATATTGAATAGTCTATAATACAGTATATGTACTGAACATAGAATTAATAATTATTAATCTAAGGCCAATGTCCCTCCTTGTTGATACTAGCAGAATACAATGCCAAGAATGGATGTTGAAACTCGTTTTTTTCCATGGCCTTTGACTATAACATATTGAATATAATGATATAATGTTAATACAATATAAAACATTGTTACCAGTAATACCTACTCTAAAATTGGTGTAGAGGATGTTGAAATGCATAAAATCCAGTATTCGAAAAACGATAACAAACAAATTGAAACAAAAACAAAGAAAGACAATCAAATGCAAGATAACCTCTTAGAAAAACGTACGACAGGACTACTTCTTATTGGAATATTCTAAAGAGTAAGAACGTTTAACATTTTTACATTCGCAATACCAAACAAGGTAATAACGCAAGTTACTAAGATCAATATGTCGATCGAAACTGAAAGAGTTCGGCTGAAATCTTTAACATGCAGCGAAGTTGATAATAATGAAAAGTGTCCCATATGCCACCGCCGTTTGTCTAGCCACAATATATATTATAATAACTGTCGGTGCATACTTCAGTTATAGAGCGGAAACAGTTTCTGTTCATAATAAACGGAAAATGACTACACAGTGCGGGTCCAAGGTCTAGTGGTACCCACTGGACTGGTAATCCAGAGATTGCAAGTTCCATCCCTCGCTCCTCCATTAAACTAAAGTCCCGTGTATCGGTGATATACACCATGCAAGCAAAAGAATAAATGGAAGACAATACAAAGTCTCTAACCGAATATGACAGTATGCGATGAACATATAACAAAAGTTCCATGAAATTTTTCAAGGGGTTTGGGATATAAAGTCGCATGATCTTTGACCCCTAAAATGATCTTGACCTTTTTATAACGATGATATTAAGATTTAATCCACATTTGAGGAAAAGTCCTTCAAAGGGTTAAGGAGATATAGTCTTTGGACCATTGACCCTGAAATGTGACATTGATCTTGAGTAGGCAAGGTATGGACAACAACTGTTGAAAGTTATTTCAAAATTAGTCTATGCATGTATAAGGTCCAACACAGTCACAAAAATACCAGAACATAACCCTTAATTACAGGTTTGAGCCCACAGTTTGACATTGACCTTCAAGATAGCCCCCCTGAATGTTGTGCATGACACATTGTTGTGGTATAGGTAACAACTGTGTGAAAAGTTATTTCAAGGTCAGTCAATGCATTTTGAAGTTACAGCCCGGACATGCAATACGGGTATATATGTCTCTGAAACTTGGACACGTTCTGTACCTTTCACTATCTCCCGGAACCAGAAATAACTAACCTCACCTGTTGGCGTTGGTCATATGGATTACCCCGTACCAACGATTAAATTCTAAAATACAAAAATACGATACTAGTACCCCATTGACAGTCCTAGCTGCAGTCCTGCTACAGGGCTTCTTTTAACTACTAAGTACGTTAAGCCATTAAACACAAACTGAAGATATTGATCGGAAACCAATTTTCATCATTTTGAAATGACTGAAATAAGTTATCAATATATCACACTGATATATTTATCATTAAGTAGAAATTAGAATTCAATTAAACAAGTAAAGTTTCAGGTAGGAACTAAACTAGAAAGTATATGTACATGTACTATCAAAAGTGCTATTTCAGCACAAGTCAAACCAGGTTTGATACTTTCCTGGATGTATGTTCAGTGTCCGTTTAAATAATCAGGAAGTTACATGTATCTCAAATATGTTTGTTACCAATATAAAAGGCGTTACTACAACTTTTTATTAATAAATATTTGTCTTATCTGATACCTTCAAACAATCTTATCAGTATCTTATTTTTTGTCGTCTAATGTAGATCATTTAAGTCAAAGTTTGCCATATTATTTGCCTCCTCTGAGTATGCGGCAAAGGACGCACCGTCCATCTCTGGTGCCAGTTTGTTTCCCTCCGTCAGCCGATGACTCTTGCCACCAATATCTGCCTTGCATTCCGGACATTTTCCACGTTGCGTTGCTCCACCACATTCTCCAATGGCATAAATGTGATCTTAAAGTAATAGAATATAGAGTAAAAACGTTTATGTAATACAATTATCAGTCTCGCATCTTCTGATTTTGAAAAAAAAGAGTACAGAACAACATCTCCGAAGAAAAAATTTAATACTTACAATAACGGAAACTAAGACGTATAATAACAAGACGGCCATCATGGCCCTATATCGCTCAACTGAGTACAAGTGCACTTGCCTGGCGGTTGTGGTCAATTTTGACTCAAGGGGCATGATTTGAACAAAGTTCGCAGAGGACCACTAGACAATGTTACATATCAAATATCTAAGCTCTAGGCCTTGTGGTTTTCGATTTTAAAAGTTTTTTCTATACCACGTGCCCCCCCCCCCCCACCCCGGACAGGGTAACCCCGGGGGATTGTTTTGAATAAACTTTAAAGAAGTATAATAGACACTGTTACACACTAAATATTTTTGCTTCAAACTTTGTGGTTTCAGAGAAGAAGATTTTAAAACGTTTTCCAATGTATGTCTATGTAAAACAAGTGACCCTCTGGGCGGGGCCAATGTTGATCCCAGGGGCATGATTAAAACAAACTTGGTAGAGGTTAACTATACAATGCTGTAAACGAAATAACAAATGTAAATGTCTATGCTTAAGGCCTTGTGGTTTCAGAGAAAAAGATTCCTTAAGCTTTCCTATAGAAACCTATGTAAAATCAAAAGACCCCATAAGGGTAATAATTTTGATAACACTCGGCAGAAGTCAACTAGGCAATAAGCTAAATATCTACGCTCTAGGCCTCGTTGTTTCAGAGAAGTTTTTTTAAAAAGTTTTTCCTATATAAGCCTTTGTATAAATTAAGTGACACCCTAGACGGGGTCAATTTTGACCCGGGGGTCATCATTTGAACAGTCATGGTAGAGGTCTACTAGGCAATGCTACACGCTAAATATTTTAGCTCTAGAATTTGTGGTTTCAGAGAAGAAGATTTTTAAAGTTTTTCCTTCTTGCTGCTACAGTTCTGCATAGAATGGTATTCTTTGATAGCTTTGGTAGAGCTTCACGCAAGGAATATCCCTGCCAAGTTTCAACATTGGCTCAGTGGTTTCAGAGGAGATGTCGTTTGAAGGAAATGGCGGACGTTCGACGGACGCCGGACGGTGAGTGATCCTAATAGCTCACCCTGGCACTTTGCGCTAAGTGAAGTAAACAATAGTTGGTTTCATTCTCTGTATTTAAACAAAAATAGTTGCTCATTCTGTTCTACAATGTACTTTACAATCCTTGTATCATATGCATAATGGTAGTAAAGCAGTAATAAACTCTATTACTTTAAAAGGAGACAATCACAGTAACTCCAATCATTGAGAGATTCACAGTCGTGTGTTACTGTATTTTTGTCCTTTTATTTTATATACTGTTTTATATTTATGTTTTAGTATGTCATTTCTGAAGACTTTATTTTTTCAACGGCAACTGAGAGCAATCAGCTTTGAAAGCGACATAAATATGTTACACAAAACTGAACTATGGGTATTGTTTTTCACTCGTGTAGATTCATATACAGTAGTTACTAAGTGTTTCAAGTTTCAAGATAATACCTTAGATAGAAACAGAGATATTGGGCTTAATGAAAATAACTTTAACCAATATTTCAAAGTTAAAATAGGGCATAAATTTGTCGAAATTCAAAATAGAGTTATAAGGAATGTTACCTATGTGTAATATTGATAGTTAGAAAGTATTTTAAGATTCAATACCGTTGACGGTATTTGAGCTACTTGACTTGCTATAAATATAGTTTAAGCTAACACCAACGCCACGTCGAGTTCTTCGAGCAGGGGCGCTTAAAACAGAGATGGTCACAGTTACCCTTGGTGACGAATATTTCGACCTGGACAGCGTGCTATTAGACAGAAACTATTAACCCAGCTAACATCACTATAAAGGTTTTTAAAAAGTTGGAATGTATTTAATTAAATGTATGAATACTTACTGTAAAACTAAAAACATAGTCAGAATTCCACCTTACACAGTTAAAGTCGATTGCGGTAGTTTAGTTTCTTTGTTATATAACATATACTTTTATTCTTTTATATTGTTTAATTAACTGCGATCAACAATCACTTTTGTAATAGATCATAAAAAAGAAATATCTAAAGCAGTTATATCGAAAATTTAAAAGATCCAAACAAGTTAACATTTATTAGTATCTTATTAATAAATGCATTTAGTTAGTGGCATTTTAGACATGGCCTCCATCCAGCACTACCCTCCAACCCGATACAAAAGCTCATTTAAACCCCCCGAACAGAAAATTTAAGGGGGATACTGGATACAGCTTGTCTGTCTGTCTGTCCGTCCGTCCGTCCGTCCGTCGGAATCTTGTTGACACTAAATCTCAAAAACCCCGGGCCAGAATTTTAATGATACTTCACCGTACAATGCCTAGTTGTGCATGATCCATGTTTCGGCTAACTAGGTCAAAGGTCAAGGTCACAGGAGTTCGAGATAGTAAAATCAATAGTAACGATTTATTATTAATAAACATGAGGGTATACTGCTTTCGAGAGTATACTTCATGTGAAAAATGTGTCGTTTATTAATAAGGTTGGTTGCCTAACCTTTTTATTTTATATTCTTACTTATCAGGTATTAATCCAACAAAACAAATTTCAAAAAAATTGAATGCTAAATTTTTTTAAAAACTGTAGCGATCGTCTTTAAAGAGTATGTATCATAATAAATATATTCAATTTGCTAAAGAAATGGATGTGTTTCCTACTTACTGTTAGGACATTTGAACCAATGACCCTTTGACAGTCTAACGGCCTTTACAATTTCCAACCGTTCCTCTTCACTGATGTTCAGTTCATCTATCTTTGTGAGCTCAGTAAGGTGCTTTAATTTTTCTTCGACATCCCCTACCATATCATCTGTATACTTTTCACGTAATGTCAAAATACTGTCTATCATTTCTGTGTGATTGGAGGCCTCATCCATTTTACAAGCTCTACTGATAGCGACTTGAAGCTTTTGAAAGCGACAATAGGTGTATCCCCGCTGTATTTCTCTCTTATAGTCATCCAGTTCTTGCTCTGAAACAGTTTCCCGTTCGTCTAGGATTTGATCAACCAGTCTGCCAAAAAAAGTGATGAGGTTCTTTTTACGAAGCGAATTGACCGAGTCCACTCTTTTCAAACCACATCTTATCTCAGTCAGTGATTTTGAAAGTATATGTTGGTTTTTAATCACTATTAGTTTATTTTCTGTAAGTTTTGCATTTCTGTCCTTAATTAGTCTTGAGGCAAGGATGTTCGCATAATGACGTTTAATATGAAAACCGAATCTATCATCCATTGTAGATCGGAAATAAAAATCGTCTTGTGCTGTGCTCACGTCTGCTTCTTTGTTAAGGTTTTCATAAAGATCGTCAATGCTTGCTTTGTTAGCAAGAGCCATTTGTTTTACTCGTTCAATATGCTGTAAGTTTTCTTTTATGATAGTCCCATAGCGCAAACATCTCCTTATCGGAGTTTTACATTGTGGACATCCTTTTAGTTGAACAGCCTCTTCTTCGTCTTTCATATCCATGTACATATCCATAGCTTTTGATTCGATGTTATGTCCACAGTCTTCGAGAAAAACAAATCTTGCTTCTGGATCATCTTCATCTCCAAACAAAATTTCTGTCACCGTGTCATATTCACACACCCTGCAAAAGAAAGCAGCACACGGTTCCCCGCACAAACCCATGCAAGGATGACCACATGGCAATTGCTTCTCGCAAGGCTCGTTACACCTCGGCCTATTACATGGGTCAGAGCAAACTTTATTGCACTGGAAATGAATGCAGTTCCATTCACATGGCTCTAGGCACTGAACGCAGAGTTCGCCGCACTTGTTTTGACACAAACTATGTACACATCTATTCTCACATTTAACTTTACACGGCGGACAGTTGTTGCAGAAATCTGTACATTCGTGTCCACATACTAAAATCCGCTTACACATTTGTTTACATGGCATATGTACGCGTCCTCTGAAACATTTCCCACATGTACCTTCGCAGAGATGCTCACACTTCAACAGTGTTTGACAGGTGGCAGGGCACACAATTTCATGCACAGTCTGACAACAATCCGTTGTGACAGTATGGTTACAGGGCAATTTGAGCTCAACTTGTACTTGACACTTCTTTGTGTGTGGTTCTCCACATAAATTTATGCACATATGTTGGCATGGTAATTTAGCTTCACAAGGCATCTTACAAATAAATTGACTTGCGTCTAAGGAACACGTCACACGTTGCTCATGATTGCAAGCTGGAATTATTTTGGTTACAATTACACTGCAAGGCTTACATGCGATATAGCACGGATCGGGACAAGTGTGGTGCTCACAAATCACCCTATGGCATGGTTTTCTGCATTCGTACTCCGTGTGATCTGTGTCTGTTACGTGACAGAACATTTCACACACATGTCCACACTGTAACCTGGCTTCACATCTCTTTGAACAGCCTCCATTAGGTGCCCTTTTGAAGTCCTTCCCTTCCATGGCAATAATGGCGTCATCGTTAGGATGATTTTGACAGTTTAACTTTAGCCCGTCCCCACACAGACCTTTCTCCCGCATATTCTGAACTATGGTTTTCCACAGATTTGAATGTTTTGCAAGTTGATGAAAATTTCCAATCACATAGAACCCGACTTTTGCCCGGGAAAGTGCAACGCAAACCCGATTATCAATTTTCAAAAACCCTACCGTATCATCTGGATTGCTACGTACAAGAGAAAGAATCACGATGTCGTTTTCCTCTCCCTGATAATTGTCGACAACCGTTACTTTCACACCTTCAAATCCTTTATGTGGCATAAAGTTGCGAATACACATTAACTGACCTGTATAGGTAGTCAAAACTGTGACTTGTTTCCTTTCATAACCTTGCTGTAACAAATATTGACATAAATTCGTAACGAAGACAGCTTCGTGAATGTTTGAATAGCTTTTAATGTCTTCATCTCTTCCCTCCATGTGCTCATGGTGTATGAGATGAACGTTAGTAGAAACTCCTTTGACATTTGGGTATGTTTTAACAATGTCATGATCTTTTAGTCCAGGATAGATGTGCCTGATAATGTCGGCGATATCTGGTCTCATTCTATGTTGCAGCTCCAGACTGTTAAAATTTATACCATTTTTCACCATTCTCTCAAATAATGATATATTCAGATTATATCGAACAGCTAACCTATATACTGTTGGGTTGGGTCTCAGCTGCTTATGGTCTCCGATCAGAATGAGATGTTCACATCCCTTACTAAGAGTGGCTACAATATGTGCTTCGAGGACTTCGGCAGCTTCTTCTACAATAATTATTTTTGGTTCTATTTCATTCAGAACTGATTGATATTTTGCTGCGCATGAAGTTGTCATTCCAATGACAGATGCATTTCGCATAATTTCTTTGTCTTCCTCAAGTAGTGCGTCGCGATACCGTTCCGATGCAGCTTCAAAATCTGCCCTTTTGCTTTCTATTTTGTTGAAAATTCCATCACAGAGTTGTTTAACCCACATACGATACAGTCGCCATCTGTCATTTGGACCGATGCGCCATATGTCCACTATACAGTTCGCTTCCTCCTGAGTCATTATATCTTTTGACGATAGGGTTGACTGTAAAGTGCGCCTCAGATTTCTTCTAAATTCATTTTCTGTCCTCAATTTTCTTATTTTTTCTGACATGAATCCCGTCTTGTTTAGAGTTTCCAGGTTGAAAACATCTTCCACGTAGAATGCTATAGCTGCTTGACGAATGTATTTTATCAAATCCTTTTCCGAATTAGATAACTCGATCTCGTCGTCATAAAATAAAGCAGATCCTCTTCTGCTAGTATATTCATCTTCAACTGTAACAAACGCCTGTTCTGAAGCCTGTTTTCTATTTTGTCTCTTTACATTCGCAATCATATGAGTAATGCCAAGCCATTTTAAGATGTAAGACTTGTCTCGAGTCTTATGACCCCTATTCTTGCAGCCAGTGATTAAATTGTTGTAGAAACGCCTGTTCATTTCGGGGAAAAGATAATCTTCATGTACTATTTCCCTCTGATACAGCTCGAGGGACTTTGCCCAAAGTCGGACGTCCTGGGAACATTTCTCAAGATTGTCTTTTGCTTCTCTACGGATTTGTTTCAGCTTACCAAGTGTGCTCTCACTACCAGTATAACAATGTCGATACTTTCTCAAGTTGCAGTTCTCCAAAACGCCACTGTTACTTCTTCCACCAACTCGTAAAATGTCGCCTTCGTAGAAATTGTAAACTCCTTCTAAAAACTGATCAAGTGCATGGTTCGTGTAACATACAATCAAGATCGGCTGTGCGCTGTGTTTCAAATCACCAGACTCCCATTTATGCTTGTTTTGTAAAAGTGCTCGTGAAATTTGTAATCCAATATAAGTTTTTCCTGTACCTGGAGGGCCCTGAATTATCGAAAATTCTTTTGTTAATGCCATTTTGATGGCTGCGTATTGTGACTCATCTAAGTGAAACATCTGTCTTTCGGGCCAGTTAGTAACATCTAAGACATTCACACGTTTAGCCACTTGAGAATCGCAACTGAAATTGTACTCTTTAAGTTTAGACTGGTACTTGGTATTGATGCCAAACGAATAATGGTAATCCTGTCTTTGTCTTGTAACTCCAATCTCTGGTAATCGCCGTTGTCCATAGATTTTAGCATGTTGGTCAACTAAAGGTCTCAAATCATACGAAGTTTCTGCAGTAACGTATGCTGGAGGACTTATTTCGTTTTTGCAACAAACGATGTATTTTTCGAATGGTAAATCACCCATTTTTATTGTTTGAAGTCCAGCGAGGACATGTCTGTAGGATTCAAAATATGCAGTTGTTTCTGCAATTTTAAAGGATTTGTGAAGCAAGTCATCCGTGCTGATGCTACCTTCTAATGATATTGTAAACAATCCAAGTTTAATATCCTCTTCATCTCTCCCAACAACCGTAGCTAAAGTAAACGTTGAGAAATTGTCTTCCGTAAGGCACACCAAAGACCCGTATATGAGTCTTTTGCTAACGGACCAGTTTAATCGGCGAAGGCGTGGCGTCATTTCAAGCTGCATTTGATAACAAAATCCATGTTGTGTAATAATCGGAGACCGGACACGTGCATTGTAAATTTTTATATCAGTGTTTGCTTTTCTTGCATTTTCTGTATTGCTGTTCGATTTAATGTACTCGGAAATCCCTTCCCGGAGCGGCCCCACAAAATCTTCTCTCAGTAATCGAAACTGGACGTCTAGGTAGTGATCCAAGTCATCATACTCGCCTTCTATCTTATTAGCTCTCAGAAATGGCTGAACAGCACCTTTAATTTCATTTGAACTAGGTGATACTTGTATAGTCCTAAAATCTTCTGGTGGTTGGATCGTTTCCTGTTTTCCTGAATAGGACTTCAAAACCTTTTCGGTTGCTTTTTTATGATCCGAAAACTGTTTGAAGTTTATTTGTATTTCTTCATCTAGTGCAGACTCAAAAATGATCTGCCCTATGACAGTGTGAATCCTTGAAAATGCAGTCACTGAAGAAGGGTTCCTAGTTACTTGTGCAACAATTATTTGAAGAATATTTTTCAGTACCTGTTCGTGCTTAACAAAATCGGTCTTTTCTGACATGCGATCTTGAAGATCAATGAGGAACAAAACCAATATATCAAAAAAATTGTTTTCTTTCAATGTTTCGAACAGCATAATCAAAGCATGTGTCAGCTTCTCACATGCGTACGCTTTCGCAAGTATGGTTAGAAACGTTTCCAGATGAGAAGTGTCTGTGCTACACTTTTTAATACATTCGTTCAAGGCAGGTTCATATCTTGTCAATTCAGTAAGGATTGACTTAGAATCCATTCCTTTCAGTTTATTCAATGAATGTAATGTAAGAAGCTTTGATTTTATCGTCTTTCTTTCACCCATTTGGATAGTATCTTCTTTGCTTTCACGCTGTTGTTTTTCTGTAAACTGTTTCTGTCTTTCATAATTTGCCGATACAAACTTTGATTCTTTTGCCGGAAGCATTACTTCTTGAATAATGTCATCATCTGAAGAATCGGAATTAAAACTTTCATCCAGATAATTACATACATCTCCGTCTTGCTTCGAACGCAAGTCACTATGATCAGAGCGTGTTGGTTCCCGATGAGTTTTCCATTGTCGACTACTGTTGAAGGTTGAGATCGCTTTCATGGGTTTTCCGTATGAAGCGCTTCTCAAACCTTCTGCCCTTGTATTCACTGGTAGTTCCGCATGTGACCATGAGTGAAGCTGTGTCTTGCGATCTCTCCATGAAGATCCAAATGTAAGGTTAGACTGCTGTAGCTCCATTTCAGCAGGATCGAACTTTTGTGGAAGTTCCAACTGTCTGTCATCGTACTCCATATCCTTTGTGCTTCTTTGCCATTTCCCGTCTTGTTTTACTCTATACGGTTTGCTGTGTTGCTCTTGGTGTGCTACGCTCTCTAGCAAGCTTGATTGGTCATTTTGTACTTTGTTGTCTCCTAGCAAAGATTCACAAAGATTAAAAGATTTCAGGTCGGAAGCCTGAATGCTTGCTGTTTCTTCAATTACACCCTTTTCGTCTTTATCTCTAGGTTTAAGTGGCTTTTGAAGTCTGTTTGACAATCGGGGTGCTTCATACTCTAATGTGCTAGCCTGTATACTCTCTGTAATGGTGATGTCAGACACAATCTCATCATGTTTATCTATTGTTGTTACACTGTCACATACTTCGTCATGGCACTTTGGGTTTGGAGCCACACCTGTTTCTAGAGTTTCTTGACTTTCTGATTCATGATGCATGTCTGTGCAAAGATCATGTTTGAATTCCAGGTTAGTACAACTTTTCGGCTGAAGTTCAGCTATTTTCTGACCATTTTTAGCTGTTGTGGCTAGTTTTGTGTTTAGTCCTTCACCCAAGGCAGTGCTTTTGACCTTATTAGGTTGTAAAGAATTACTACGAGAGTTGCCCATTACTGGTATCATAAACGATCTATCGGTAGGAGGTGTTTCTACATTCAATTTGTTTTTCTTTTTGAAGTCATATCGTATTTATTCTGTTAGACCATTATGTTGATTTGTTTTGTCATGTACATAGGATCTATTTAACACTTAGAAGCAGCAAATTTATTATAGTTTATTTTTCAGCTGCACAAATCGTCATAATTATTGTTTTGTTTGCTATAACCAACAATTTGCGTTTTCTTCTCGGGTATCCAAGTGGAGGAAGCTGAAATGAAGGGAACATATGTTTTTTTCAAATACAGAACATATTCAAACGGTTTTGCCATGTATTTGTTTGATTGTTTCTAAAGTATCTTGACCGTTTCTGCTGTGCAATCTGTTAAACGGCGGATTAATTTGAAAAAGCTCAGTTTTTGAAATATACTTGTTCAATTTGTTATATACTGTATGCCATCTAAGGTGGCAGATGTGTTTGCTAACCTGTAGAACTCAAGACATTTATTATGTTAATGTGAAATCGGTTAATTGTATCCAAGTAATGTATTTCATCACCCAGTCCCCATAAACTGTTCATTTCCCACAAAAGCTATGTTTTTGTTAGTAACTTTTTCTTGATACGGAAATTATATTTCAGTACACTAATAGATACACATGCAATAACCAATATGGCCATACACGCTCCCTTGAGTTCCACTGGTGCAACTCTCGGATACCCGTTGCAACTGACCGTAACGGAGCATTTACTTTCGAAACTAAGATTTCTTTAAAATTAAACTTCAACACTATAGTAGTATACTAAAGAGCCAAAAGTACAATCACGCCACAATGGCTTAAAAATGTGTGATATTTTTAGCTTAACAATTTAAGAAATAAATGGTTGCGTGTATTATAACGTTAACAAGAGACATGGTCATCCCCACGCCGAGTGCTCCTTCTATGACCAAAAAACTTGAGGTGAGAGGTATTGATATGGTATAGGTTCTTATTAATAGAATATTAGTAATTATGACGTGTTGAGGGTTATTAATCTGTACTTTTTCTGTGCTAATGTAGCACTTCTACTCTAAAAATCTAAAAGTGTATGCTTTGCACAAACGTTTTATGCAAAGAATCAATAAAGGGAGATAACGCAAAAGTTATGGTTCTTAGACACTGCTCTGCATCTTAATGTCCTCTTTGAATGTAGGCGATTTGAATCATTTCAGTTCAGTACTGAAGGAGTCATGGCCCTGACAAGAACAAGTAATAAAGGGAGATAATTAAAAAGTAGGAAAAGGTAAGATTAAGGTCCTTGTACACTGCACAACCTCCCAATGTCCTATGTCTATGTGTAAAGTTTAAACACATTCCCTTTAATACGTTTGGAGTTATGTTCCGGGCAAAAGTGTTATATGAAAAATCAATAAGGGGAGATAACTCAAAAATAGAGTAAGGTGCGGTTATGGTTCTAAGACACTGCACTGCATTTTAATATCTTCTGTAAGCGTATGCAATTTGAATCAATTCGGTTGTGTACTTAAGGAGTTATGGCCCGGAGAAGAAAAACCAATAAAGGGAGATAATTAAAACATAGGACAAGTTTGAGTTGAGGTCCTTGTAAACTGCACTTTCTCTCAATGTCCTCTGTCTGTGGGTAAAGTCAGTAAATGTAGTTATGCTCCAGAAAAATAAGTGACGGACGGACGGAACTCATTACCATATCCCCTCCGCCGAGGCGGGGCGATACAGTCAGACAATCTGATGCGTATTTATTAAATCATGAGTGCGTAGCTTTTGTAGCTTATTGAATCCCTCTTGAACCCTTTTTCAAGATATTATCACGCTAGCAAGAGAGGCAGCGACGTTTTTATTGCTGCTAGCTGCTGGGCGGACTGAGGCATGTGTGACATCAGTGTCTTTGTCAAAAGACGCAATTCGTGCTCGGGTTGGGATTCAAACCCGGGACCTTCCTTTTCCGAGGTGAATGTCCTAACCAATGAGCCATCGAGCCTACAATATGTTGTATAGATAGATAGCAGTTCACATCTAAAGTAATTTTTGTATGCTAATTGTTTAATGAATCAATTGTGCGTACTTATAATACGTTTTTTCTTATAAATGAGAGACTATTTGATGCATATTTGCGTTTGAAATTACTTCTAGGGAAGAATGTATATATTTGAGCAATCGTATCGCAAACTAAAGTTTTAAGAAATCAAACAAATTGTAGTCCTATTTTGCATGTAAATTACTAACCTTTACTAAAATTCTTGAGCCAGTGCAATATCCATTCTACTTAACCCTAGATTTACTACGTGTTTATTGAAGCATTTATTACCTTTCTGTAATAGGTGTCTCAAACAGGTAACTTACTTTATTATATATATATAATTATTTTGCCAAAAATACACCTTATTTTAACCCAAAAAATACCCCCTAAAAAAAAAAAATATTTTTTTTTTATATAAAAAAAAAAAAAAAACAAAAAAATATATAAAAATATATAATATTTTTTAAAAAAAAAAAAAAATAAAAAAATTTTTTTTTTTTTTTTTTTTTTTTTTTTTTTTTTTTTTTTTTTTTTTTTTTATTTTTTTTTTTTTTTTTTTTTTTTTCGCCTAATTTTCGCATAATATCCTTTAAATTCAAACTTTTTTTCTGTATTCATTTTTGTTAAAAGCTTCAGGATTCGTGTATATATTTAGTTTAATATTTATGTATAAGTACATGTATGTCCATTCAATTTTTTTTATCAACGGTAACCGAGAGCGAGCAGTTTTAATGTGGAATAACAACATATTGTAAAGCGTATATCTCTATATAGAACCACAGAGTGTCATTAAGGCCCTATATCGCTTACTTGAGTATCATTTCACTCTAAAACAAGAAAACACCCTAAAAGATCATAATCTAGGTCATTCATGGGAATTTTGAAAATAGGTTTGCAAAACTGCACAAATACATGTAGTCCAAATTTCACCTCTCTTGCTTGAAAAGAAAACAAGGTCAAAGGCCAAGGGCATGGCAGCCAGTGTCAAAGCTGAAATCTGCATTCAAACTCTTCATATGGTTCAAATTTCATTGCCGTAGCTTTAAAAACAAGAAACTAGTTCAGTAGCTCAGGTAAGCCAATTTCGAAGTTGAAACCTGCATGCAAAACTGTATACATGATCCAATTTCATTGATATAGATTCAAAAGCAGAAAGTAGGTCAAGGTCAATGTCAGTCAACTATCCATATAGTTTACTGATGTAGCTTAAAAACAAAAAAGTAGGTCAGTATGTCAAGTGACTCCGGGTCTGGGCCAACTTAAGCCTAAGGAGTATGGTTTGAACAATCCTGATGCATGACCACTTGGCAATGCTACAAGTAAATATCTAAGCTCTGGGCTTTGTTTTTAGATTTTTAGATATAATATCTCAATGTAAAATCAAATTAGCCCGGGCGGTATCGATTCTGACGGTCATTCTGGAGGTCACGATTTGAACAATCTTGGTGGAGTACCATAGGCAATGTTATGTGCCAAATATTTAAGCTCTAGACCTTTTTATTTGAGACAAGAATTTCTATATAATTCTATATAAAACCCTATGAGCCCTTGACCCGGGGTCATGATTTGAACAAACTTGGTAGAGGTTTCCTTAAACAATGATACATCCCAAATATCTGAGCGCTGGGTCTTTTGATTTTAGACAAAACTATTTTTGAAATTTTCCCAATATAAACCTACGTAAAATCAATTATCCCACGTGGCGGTCATGACTGAACAATCTTGGTAGATGTGTATCGGAAGCAATTTTACTTTTATTCCTTTATACTAAAAAGAGATATCTCTAATTTCAAAGAGATACCTTTCGTTTTAATAGAGATATCTCTTTCGCGCCGAGAAATATCTTTGAATCACATATACACATCTCCTGGACTAAAAGAGATATCTTTTCTACTTACAGAGATATCTGTTTAACACCATGTATCTTTCCAATTTTGAGAGATATCTAAAACAATTACAGATATATCTCTCTAAGTTTAAGAGATATCTCTTTTTTTTAAACAGATATATCTTTTTCAGAGATATCTTTGATATAGGAGAGGTATCTGTATGGGAGAGATATCTCTCTATTACATTGAGAAATATTTCTTGAGTATTTGGAGATATCTTTCAAAACATGAGAGATATCTCTATCAAAAGAAAGATGGAGGACCATCTAAGGACAACTCCTGTGAAAATCGATCAAAATTGGCCTAGTGGTTTGGGAAGATAAGACGTTTGAAAACGCACGGACGCCGGACAACCGTAAATCACAATAGCTCACCTTGAGAACTCGTGCTAAGGTGAACTTAAAAAAATAGCCACCATCCTTTGATATCCTGCAGTCTCATGTCCACCGGCCTTTTCATTAAATAATATACAAGTGTTGGCCTTCCAAAAAGGTTCGTCCTAGGGCTTTTCAAAATTTTATTAATTTTCTACTTTTAAATGGAAGTATGTCATTTTTGAAAAACATATTTTTTCCACGGCAACTGAGAGCGAGTTTATTTTCTAATAGGTTCCCAAGACAGAAAAACAATAGTGTCATCAGAAGTTTGAGACGGTAAAAAGCAAAGCCTACGCCAGTATGTGCATTGTTAAACAGAATGAAACTAATATTAAGGGTTGGTGGTTCTTTAAACAACGATGATGTATCTTTGCTGTTCTTTTCAATTTTTTTTGTTTATTTTATCCTCTCATGGTGCATACATTTTATGAGGAACAAGGTCAATTTTAAAACGAAAAAGCATAGAACATTTACAACTGAGTGGGTACTTGCAATATGTGCTGCATGAAGCTATTGTCATAGTTCCTTAGAAATGTACGCTTTTATGTCGAAGTAAAGAAATACATGTATGAGGTCACGGTTGAGTTATATATCTTATAACAGTACTATTTATATAGCCGTTGTTCATTACTTCTTCCAAATCTTGGTACCTATCCATATATAGAATAGACTATAGAAGAACTCGATTCGCCGGTTCGTATGCACGAACAGTTTCGTCTCGTGTTATGCTTACGCTGCCAAAATAACAGAAAGACTTAGTTTTGAAATATAATGAACGTGTGTTAATAACGGAAATCCCCTGGGTCAAATCCGACTCCCCATTCAACAGAATCAATATGAATAACTTCAAATACTTTTACAGTTGTTTCCAGTTGACTTATATCTTTGTATTTTACTTGTGAGCCTTCATAAATGTCTGGTAAATCTACATATCATGGGAAATGAAATGCATTGATGCCGTTCATGCATGCAATATTAATGCATGCGTCTCCGTTGTACATTTATTTAAATAGATCGATCGTTACTTCCTCGCTCACCTGTTGTTTTTTTTATCGTTTTGCCTATAACCGCATCATTTCAATTTAAGGATGACTTCATCCGATATAGTCATGTATTTTCAATGTGACAAAGTAGGTTTTAATAATAATCGCTGTCTACAAGTTTTTTGAGTCCGTCCTCATGCACCAGTATTCTCATTTATACAATATCTTTTACGAGAATTAAATCTAAACTAGCAAAATGATCATAATTAGCATTTTTACAACGTAACAGAAAATAGTAATTACCAAAACAATCAAAGGATTATAACAGGAATAAATGTAGTCTATACGAATAACACTTACAGGATGCTTAGAAAGAGATACAAGCTAAAATGTTGTTTTTGTTGCCTAGCGACATGTCTTATAGTATAAATGAATGAATCCGTCTATGCAGCTTATGTTCAACAATTTTATAATACATTCGCTCATTTCAAGTAGTTAACAATGTTTATATGAATGTTATCACTATATCGAGTGCTATTAAAATGGAGAAAAATATTTGACGGCGTCTTTTATGTCTGCGTTACTGTTTCGTCCAAAGGCCAGCATACACGCGTCGAGTTCAATATTTTTCATTATACCACACTTGCGCCTTTTTTGTCCTTCGTTCAGACAGATGTAATGAGACAAAAAAGGTGTTTAATTTAGCCGCGAAAGTGCCAATGTATTGGTATCAAATTTGAAATCTTTACTGCTTGATAAAATAGAGATTATCCACGGACTGACGACGACGTCTTTATGTAAAAAAAAAGATTTTGTTATACACTTACTGTATATATTTCATTTGAAAAAAATATATCGTGGGACATTATTTCCTGGCACTCATTAATTCTCGTCAGTATCATCGGTTACATTCGGGCGTATCTTCGTTATTTCAATTAGTAATACGTTTCACCGACTGAAGTTCACACCGCATAGACAGTGACGTAGTGGTAAGATGTCTAACTTGTATGCAAGGCACAACGGGTTCGAATCCTGACCAGATTATTTAAATTGTTATAGTTATTGATAAGTGGATGGCTATTTTTGTTAAATTTGTGACACTGTTTTATGTCGGCCTATCCGCTTTTAGTTTTTTTTAGATTCTATGATTTCTGTTCCTTTTCTTATACACCTACAGCAAGATGAAGAATGGTATTTCCTTTAACATGCGAATCTTGAAAAATTCGTGTGTGTCAAAATTACCGACAAACTTATTAATGAAGAAAACCCAGGCCTAATGATAAATTCGAACTGGGAATGCAGCGATTTACAGCTTAAGGCTCTATCCACAGAGCTAAACGGGACTTCGATATGTTATCAATGCAGTATATATTTTTGATACCATTACCTTCATGTAGGTTTGTATTCGTTATGTTTGGAAACATAAAATTACCTTTACGAATATATACGGAATATACACGAGTGCCAGGTAAATAATGTCGCGCAATAACCTAAAGTGTATATTAGTTTACTCCAAATATATAAACATTTCATTAAACATAATACAATATCTATACTGTGGTAGCTACCAGTGCTTTATGGAAAATCTGCAAGTACCAAAGTATTAAGCTGATCTCAACTTGCACCTCACAAACCAGGTTTATCTGGTCATCGAAGACTAGTATGTGATTACTTACGAACAAATGAATTAATCTTATTATATTTACAGGTACATTGAATTTATATTACAAAAAATAGTAACTATTTTGTTATGAAAGCACTTACAGATAAATATCTCCTTGAGCACTATGAATACTCCTGTATCTATGCAAGACAAACAACTATCTGCGCTGTGTTTATAGCGTATCGAATAAGCTGATTTTAATTCGAACTGCGCAATAAGAGGCCCTATTAGAAACTTTGTAGAATTTAGATATCTTAAAATAAACACAATTTCAAAATCAACCTTGTTAACTGAAGTTCAGCTCGTGAAGGTCGTGCATTATTACAAATGTTTTACAATTTTGTTACTACTACATTAACAGGAAATTATTATTTGGTGGCACTCCACACTTTTTAGCCACAAATTCGAATTGGTCAGGGGTAATTTTATAAAGTTTAGAGATATAAGGAAATTAAACAGCCCTGTGAACTTTAAATCAATTTTAAGTGCCAGATTTTGTTGTTTGAGTTTTATTTTGCATGTTTGCAAATGCGAAAACATGGGTCTGGAAAGCCAGTGCAGAGATGACATGCGCAGATGGTGACATTTTGTAAACAAGTGAAAATCAGCTCTACAGCTTAGAAAATCAAGCTTTTTACAGGGGGGTACATACTTTTACTGCTTGCAAAATATTTTCGTGCTTAAGCACCACGTTCAATGTGTTTGTTTACTTATCTAGATAGTCTGCAAGCCAGAAACAGTGTCACCTAGTGTGAAATATTTGCAGGTAATTTTGTACAGGTTCGGAAAATAGGGCTAGAATGGTCTCAGACTGCAGTGAATTCTGGCCTCCGACGGTATAAATAGGAACTAAAATTTTCAGGAAAGAAAGGCATTTCAGACTACCGAATTGTATTAATACGTTCACACTGGCAATGTGTTCACAGTGAAACACTTATTCTATTTTCAGGTTCACAGGTTGTTCATATGTGATAGGCCTACTTTGTTGGTGTCGCTCGAACAAAGCCGAGGGCTGAAATAAGTGTGGAGTGCTACCTTTACGGATACTAAATAAGTGATCTTGTTTTTATTTACAATTTGATAAGCGTGCTCGCATATAAAAGTCAAAACAATGGTTTACATTTTTTACCTATAGATACGGTATTTAGCACCGGCAACCACTGTCCGCCATTTTGGCATGCAGGACGACAGTTGCTGATGCTACATGATCGAGACACAGTAAATCTCAAGGGAACACGTGAATCATATTTTGACTTTCGGATACGCGTTGTTGAGAAACACGTTCCGTACACAATCAGTAGTAAAATCGTGTTTCCTTCTTTTTGGTCACACAGAAGTCAAGATATGGGTACATTGACATTTAAACATGTACAACACACATCAATATACAACTACACAAGCAATATGTAATAGATCTCCCACTAACACATCATTAACTGGATATATTTGTTTTATATAACCTACATGACAGTTTTACCAACGTTAGAATTCGTCTCTGAGTGTTGTAGTAATAGTTAATTAAGTCAATTACAGGAACTGATATAAATGATTTGAAGTTGCCCATGTATCGGAACCTCAGTAAAACATGTTTTTGCATTTTCCGAAAACGGTGTGACACAACAACCATGACCTAGTTATACATAACTGTATTTTCAAGAAAAGGTTAATGCAGCTATTTAACGGTGCATTTCAATCAATATATTTGTTATGCAAGTCGCATAACTTTTAAGAGGATCGTAACGCTGATATGCCCTACAAATTGTTTGGAAAATTTAAAATTTAAAAAAGTCAAATGAGAGCGTAGGAAGGTTAAAGTGATCTTACCGTTCAATGTGACCATCATATTTTTTTTAAAACATGAATTCGAACTAAATAAAACTGAAACATTCAGGGACAGAATAGTCACATCCAAGTTTTTCAGCGCCTAACACGGGACACTCTTCATATTGTTAGTTCCAACTTCAGTACCATTCAGTAATACACAAATTGTTCAAATCGTTGCTTGGTCCACAGACACTTGGGTTCAGGAGAGCGATTCTGGCCCAATTGTGTCTATCTTGTATTTTGTTTTCATATTCACATACTATAAGAACTCAGTATACACACTGAACAGGTTTAGTCACTCAACGGAAACATTTAAAAAAAATTTTTTTTTCACTATATGTCTCTATAAACCACAAGATACCAGACTCCAATGGTGGAAAAATGACTACTTCGTTCAATTCACGATGCATTTCAAGAATCCACATTACACCTTACGAAAACTTACCGGTGCCTATCAGTAGTCTATATGTTTACCTCTTCGTACACAAAGTCGTTGGAGCTGACATTCTCATTTTCAAAAGAAAACCGACACAAATTTCAAAAACTACCTGTATTTTGGAGCTGGTTACTGTTGATGTCGAATAGCTCCCGGTCGTGTATTAGCGCAGTTTTGAGCCGGACACCAAATTGCGCTTACGAATACAGGAATTGTTATTATCATCTCACCTGGCGCCAAATTCAACCGCTCTAGCGACGGTGTGTACTATAAAGGTTTTACGAAAGTTTAGATTAAAGTAATAATTACCGTTTAAAGTGACCATCATACATTTAAATAAAACATTAAAGATTTATACTCCTAGAATAATAAACATTGCCATAGTTATTATCAAAAATAACGGTCTGTATAACAGTTTTGTTAACATTGAATTATAGAGGAAATCTGTCAAAACCTTTTTGACTATCCTAGTCAAAAATAATAAATCCACCCGTTTGGTTATGCACGTCTTAACTTGTATTTGTAAATAACAGAAATAACTTATTTCTTAGATGTTTTTAAAGCATCCACTGTGCTTTGAGAATCATTCTTAACTGTAAACCAATGTGAGCATTTTGAAGCGTAATATGGCGAGGTATTGCAGAAAAGAAATGATCCCATAAAACACTTTTTCCGAAGCCACTCAGCAAATCGTCTGATACTGGGGGAGTTAATAAAAGTCTCCTGAAAGGATCACCTGAATACCATGAAAATACCTTTCGTCTTTTCTCAACGACCTGCATAAAAGGTCAACTGTTTCAAATACTGTCTTACTCATTATGGATCATTCATCAATGATGACGATTTCACAAGATTTTATACGTTGTCTTGTCTTAAGGACAAGAAGAAACCGTGGTACCAAAAAAATAATACGCACGATGATTTATGTAAAGAACGCTAAAAACAATACACTGTCATTTTAAAAAAAACTACAAGAAACGAACGTCTCATTTATTCTCTTAATTTTGACTTGAATATACTTGAAAATACCGAGTTTCGAATTTCGAATTCAAATGAGTTCCATAATTCAACAGAAGATGGTAAAAATGATGCATAATAAAATATATTAGTGTATGGCTAGCTATTGTAGTAACGTTTTTGTCAATTCTTAGAGAATAACGAGTTGTTTCAGACACAGTTAATGGGAAAATATGTTGCAAGTAGTCAGATAAAACTCCATATTTTTCTTTATAAAGAATAACTTTTTTTTTATTTTGCGTGTAACAAGTGATACCCAGCCTATATTTTTAATAAGCGTTCCATTGAAACTGATCCTGGAGGCCTGTGACAACTCGGGTGGCTTCATATTGCAACTGTTTCAAAGAATTGTGTTCATAAACCGTGCAACCATCCCAGACTACAGAAGCATATTCTAAAATTGGACATACATATATATACATATACTATGTATAAATCCGATTAATCTAAATTTGAAAGAACGCACAGAGCCCAGAACCTTTGAAGCTGAAATTTTAACAATATCAATACTGTATGTCACTTTAAATCGGACGACAATGATAACCCAATATGTTAATGATTGTCGACGAAGTTCAGTGAAACATCATTAAATAAAAGTGTTGGTTATTATTGGTGTTGGATGAGAACACATAACTTCAGTTTTATTAGGATAAAAATTTACTGGCCACTGCTTTGACCAATCATTGATTGTTTGAAGTAAATGGTTTATAGTTGTTTCTATGTAGTTAAAGTGACATTATGCTGATCTTACTGCACATAGTGTATTTTTTGGTGACAGTTTTATAAAAGCAATTTTCGGTAGCTGTGCATTTAAATGTGTTAAACTAAGGAAGGGAAGCAACTCCGACATGCATTTGTTTATTTCTTAAATTGACTCTCCCAGTCAAAATAGGAAAAGTCATATTTGGAAAGTTATTATTTCGAACTGGTAGCAGGAAAAGTTTGTTGTATTTGGTCAAAAGTTATTATTTCCTCTACCCTTTTCACACACATCTATTTCAGCTGGAATTTTACTTTAAAAAAATGTGCATAATGTCACTTTAATATCTTTCGACGAAACTGCCAAAGAATTGTCATTAGCTAAAAGAGTAAAAGATAATTAATAGGTTTTCGGCAATGTAAAGTTTTTAATGTTGACGTAAATGAAAAAAGTAGGGGGTCAAGGGCTGAGCCCTGTGGAACACAAGCTGAAGTATTCAATACCTCGGATGTTGCGGAACAAATAAAAACTGATTGTTTATGGTCAGGGATATACTGATAATCATTAATCCATTGAAGGAGTTCATCGTTTAAACCAAACTGTTTAAATTTAAAAAGTAAACCAAATGCCAGACTCGATTGCTTGAACATTATCAAATGATTCACATATTTGTTGATAGATAAATGTCTATAAGCTGGTATACGGTTGAGTGTCATGGACGAAAACCTGATTGTAATGGATAGATCAAATGGTGAGGGTGAAGATGATTATAATGTTGTTTGTAAATTACTCGTTCCATGGCATTTCTTATACAGCTTATTAATGATATAGATCTATGATTAGAAGGTATATTTTCATCTCCCTTTGTAAGAAGTGGTATGACTTTTGCGAATTTCCAAATATTAGGATAAACACCATCTTAAACAGATCAATAAAATACATAGCAGAAAACAGATACTACTGTGAGTTTAAGAATCGTATGACTGATTTCATCAGGTCCTACTGCTTTGTTTAAAGTTTATGTAGACAGGATGTCTATAATTGTTTGAGGGTGAATGGTAAATGACGACGAACTTTTTTCAGTTTTACGAATAAAATTTGGTAATTGAGTTGCCGTTGCATCGACTGTTTAAATAGAAGTAAAATGCTCGTTTAGACAATAAGCCTTTTCTTCATCCGAAATATCATATTTGTCAGTACCGTTTTTGTTAGTGTAGGAATGTTTTTGAGACTGTTATCGTTATTTTTAATGCGGATCTCTTTCTCTAAAAATTCTACGAATAACGAAAGGCCGTCCATTAATGTTGCTTGAACTTGTGGCCCTTACCCACTTGCTTTTTGTTTTGTTGTGTCATATGTCTGTTTTGTGTACATGTATTTATGTATATATTGAATGGAATAATTATGATAAAACTAAATCAAACTCACTTATGCCAAAGTAAGACTGAGACAAGGATTGATTTCGTTGTAAAAAGGGACATTTTTAAGTACACGCAACCACGTAACATATGTTTAATGAATTGCAAAATCCGATGCGACTAGATGACCAATCAGTGCATTGTTAGCGCTATCCCTACACATTTTCTCCAAGCATTGTTAAGCTTTATTGACAAGTTAATTCCACACATCTACGTTAGTTGTTTAAATGACTTCTGGTACTCCCTGCAGATAGCTGACCAATAATAATAGGTATCTATACTCTTGTAAGGGGACACTCTTTTGCGCTACGGCACGAAGTTGAATATATGTATGTATTTTTCAGTACCAAATACTAAGGATAACACAATAATTAAAGAGCAAGCTCTTATTTCCAGTGTGGTCCTTTTATTGTATATTTTTCATGCTTTATGAATTTCGTTCAATTTTACATTTGTCTGATTTAATACTGTCAACAATATGTACCAAGAAACAAGCATTCGACTCTCTCAATCTTTTCGTAAAACTTTTAAAAACACTTTAATCTAAACTTTCGTAAAACCTTTATAGTACACACCGTCGCTAGAGCGGTTGAATTTGGCGCCAGGTGAGATGATAATAACAATTCCTGTATTCGTAAGCGCAATTTGGTGTCCGGCTCAAAACTGCGCTAATACACGACCGGGAGCTATTCGACATCAACAGTAACCAGCTCCAAAATACAGGTAGTTTTTGAAATTTGTGTCGGTTTTCTTTTGAAAATGAGAATGTCAGCTCCAACGACTTTGTGTACGAAGAGGTAAACATATAGACTACTGATAGGTACCGGTAAGTTTTCGTTAGGTGTAATGTGGATTCTTGAAATGCATCGTGAATTGAACGAAGTAGTCATTTTTCCACCATTGGAGTCTGGTATCTTGTGGTTTATAGAGACATATAGTGAAAAAAAATAATTTTTTTAAATGTTTCCGTTGAGTGACTAAACCTGTTCAGTGTGTATACTGAGTTCTTATAGTATGTGAATATGAAAAAAAAAACAAGATAATAACAATTGGGCCAGAATCGCTCTCCTGAACCCAAGTGTCTGTGGCTTGGTCTGTTCAAGAGATTTCATTCCTGTATGCCCGACTCTGCGTGTTCCGGTGTCAATAGTTTTAATGTTTCTGGCCTTGCGACATTTCGCTCTCATTGTATCTAAATCTATTTAGAGTGTTGTGTTTCGTTCTACGTTTTATTTATTTCTATCTTCGTTATACGTTGGAATTCAACTGACTTTGAAAGATATCAATTACTTTGGTATAGATGTTAAACACGTTATTAATAATGCAAGTTTGAGGAAACAACTAGTCTTATCTTATTGTGGGATAGTGGGTTTTCATTGTTAGTAAAGCCGGAAAGCAGTGTTTGACTCTCGAGTCGCTGATTCTCGCCACTCATTGAATTTATTTGCGATTCGTTAATCAGATTCAGAAAATTGAATTGTATTTAAATTATTCAAGTGGCTTTTTGCATCAAAACAATATCCGTCACAAATTTTTAAAACTAATATAAAATAGAACAATTTAGTCTAGTTTCGGTCATACTTATCCAACGTAATCTGACCATTTATTTCCCTCTTGCGACAAGATACTTAGTAGATAGAGGTTATCTGATACTCCGTTTCCTACTCTATCTGTTTTTATCACAGCTGATGACATATCTTGGCAGATACGGTACGAGAAACAATCTGTGACTCTCTTAATAACTGAATAAAAATATTTGAACGGTTATATATAACAAGAGAAACAAGACGCATCTTTAAAAAGATACCAGACAGCTGGACCTGCAGCCAGTCTTGCATACAGTATAGCATTTCATTAAAAAAAACAAGCGGACAGTTTATACTGTAAACACCTACACCGTGAATGACAGTCTATTTTAAGAAAGGCAGCGGCAGTGATCACAGTATGAGATTTGTTGTTTGGCGAACACGAAATGATATGTTGTACAACTGGCACTGTTTGCAGTCATTCTCATATTGACGCTATATTACTAAAAAAACATAAGCGAAAAAATCATACGCTGTCATCTTGGATTTACATGTATATGCCTTCTGCTAGGTGGCGAACATGTCAAGAAGGTCGTGTACAAATCCGATTAACATTTGATTGGTTCGAAAAAGTAGGTCAAAAGCCAGCTTATAAACTTAAACAGTTACATTAATTGCGCTAGGCCTCAACAACTCATAAGATATATTCGTCTCTTGTAAAAGTTCACCTGTTGGTCTCTCCATTCGTCCGCCTAAAGCTTTATTTCTAGAATTAGCCTAACGATGATCAACATTTGCTCAGATATGAATATAATTTTGAAAATACGATTTGTAATTCTTGTTAAGAATTTTGTGAGCACATGCATGTAAATAAAACCCTTTTACAGTGAGAAAAACTACATTCTTCCATTATCATCAATTTCTCTTATATACGCAAAAAAGGAATCGAGCGTGGCTATACCTTAAAAAATATATCGTTCCAAACGTCTGGAACTATCTTTGGCTGTGGCATTTCCCTTCCGCGAATTTTCAACACAACATTTACGAGTGTATATGTGTTAATACGCAGTATAGGGTTATGAATTATTATGAATAAAGTCACAAAATGTAAACAAACGTAGTAAAATTTGCCACAAAATCGTGATATATGATCTGGTATAACACTCAAAAGTAAAATCTGTTTCCTAAATAATTATGGATTATATGTTTTCGTCAAAATATACCCGAGAATGCCAAAGAATGCAACTGTGGCGATACAGAACCTCAAATATTTTCAAGGGAGCATTCCCTAGAACCCTGTAAGAAACTGCATGTGTGTCTACAAATTGTATTCTCCCAGCTACGACCCTGGTTAACATGATATTTAAGGTTAGAAGTTGATAATCATGTCGTTGCGTACTTGATCCAGTATTTGACACACACTTTTAAAAATACCCCAAACAAACAGGCTTTATAGCAGATGTCATGTGAAATTGGGAATATTAAGCTAAGCATTCATGAATTATTTAGAGTATGTGTCAATAATATTTTGTCAGAAGATATAACATCATCATTATGTGAATGACTACAACAACAAATTTTGTCGTGTTAACGATCTTATACCCTGCCTATCTAAAAATAGACTGCCACTGCCGTTTTGTTGTATACAGTATAAACTGTCCGCTTGTTTTATGAATGAAATGCTATACGGTATTGCTGAACTCATTTTTATTTGTTTGGGTACCAAACAAATATACTTACCGTTTTCCGATGCCTACACCTTAAGTACCGAACCTGAAAGTAGCTACGGCACGTCAGTCAGCATATACTCGCAAATTATGATTCTTCATTTTTAACCATATAGCCATTGCAGACACGAAAGTTGTATTGTTTGAATATATAATGCTATAAACTCATGCAGTATCAGCTAGATATTTTTGTAAGTACACATGTATCGTGATAGCTGTATTGTAAAATAAAGACAGTGACAACAATATATCACTGTACATGTACATGTACAACCAAATAAATAAACAATAGGAATGTTTTCAAGTTTGGTACTACTAGTAACAATATAACATTACACAATCCCATTTTTAGAATAAAATTATTGTACTTGTTAAGGTATACAAGTAACGTTTAGATAAGCCATTCTCGTCAGACTAGCTCCCTCTTCTAACGAGAAAGTTTCCTTTTCTTTAACGTAGAGGTTCCTCCCCCCGACAGTATCAGAACTGTATAACAAGTTTGTATCAATTTATAGACGTTTGTCAAATCTCTTCTGCCAGTGCATAGCCTCTCAATGGACATGCTCTATTCATTGCCTCTCCATGCTGATACAGGGAATTGAGCTCCGCGAGGCCTATGGAAGAATCTCAGGTCGCTCGGAGAAGGTATGTTACTTAGATTGATCCTCAGAGAACAGAAGTAAACCCTGCCTACCTTGGACCACCAACAGATCCTCTGGACCTGTCAGAACTGCCAGAGCCATTTAGTAATAGCATGTAAAATAACAAAAATAATATCAAACAGGGAATGCCACGTACCAAAAACGCAGCCTCCCCAAAACGAGCCCCACAGCACCCAGAAGTGCACACCACCAACACACACACACACACACACACACACACACACACACACACACACACACACACACACACACACACACACACACACACGCACACACACACGACACACACACACAATCATGTACACACACACACATATACACTACCAACACACACTAGCATACAAAGCAAACACACGAGGACAAAACAGCAGTATCTGCACTACGGTACCTGTAGAAGAAAATGAAAATATATAAAAAAAATGACAAAAGCCGTGCTCTCGGAAGATTACCCACCCATGTGTACACAAACAAGTCAAAAGAGAGCTGTTATCAGGTGGTCAGTCTAACAGATACACTTAGGCAATTGCGGATGCGCCAAAAAACAAGGAAAAACAGTAAGGTTGTAGCCCAATAGTCAAATCCAGACTATACCCTTGTAGCCCAAGTTAATAAGAACAAATGATATAAATAATTTGAACACAGAGTGCATATAGTTCCAAACGCCTGAAATGTAGCGCACACCTTCCGGAACAACAGAAAAAACAGGTTATTGCATTTTTCGAAAACAGTGAGACACGGGTATAAATAACTGCATAGCGAAGACTCTTTGAGGTGCATTTCAATCAATATATTTGTTGTGCAAGTCGCACATTCGTAACCATGATATCGATTATCCAGTCGCTACGTTTCAAGAATTTGACGCAGACTTTAAAAAGAATACTTCTGCAAATGAAATATTTTCACACATAAACACAGTTTAATAGCATATTTCGTATAAATTACACAGTCACAGAAAGGACAGAGTTGTACTTGAAATTTAATGTTAGTAATTCAAAATGAGAGAAAAATATAGCTAGGCATCTCAGCCATGTATGGGTAGGCATGGTTCTGCCACAAGATAGCTTGGTAGCTGCCATGGTGATTTTTAAAGTAAACAAAAAAATATTTAAAAAAGACACTCTTTTGCTAGATTATATTTCTAGAATATGGCTTATATTTTTTGAAAAATATGTAAGCGCAAGAATGCGCATTACTGCAAGGAACTGTCACGAGAATGCGAGGTAGCTAGCACGATAATACTCTCGATCATAAATTTTCTGAACATTTTATCTCAGAAAATTGTATTTTCTGATCTTTATGTCCTTCAAAACTTGCAACTGTTTCGATAAACTTTACAGAAACTTAAAAATAGCAAGTTAAATTTTGTAAGTACACATGTTTCGTGATAGATATATTGTAAATTAACGACAGTGACAAAAATATACAACCAAATATGTACAAACAAATAGATAAACAATAGGGATGTTTTCAAGATAATTGGTACTAACAATATAAAATTATACAATCCCCTTTTTAGAATGAATGATTGTACTTGCTAAGGTTCATAAGAAGCGTTAAGATATGTCATTCTCGTCAGCCTAGGAGGACGTTTCCTTTTTATTAGCGCTTTGCAAACTCCCCGTAGAGGTTACTGCCCATGACAGTAGAGCGGAGCTCACCAAATATAATCACTGTGAGAAGTTTTAACGCTTTGTACTGCTAACTAATAGTTCACAAAAACTAAATCAGCTAGAGAGCACTGCGTCATACAGGCTCGCTTAGTAACTTAACTGCTGAAACTGTTTTGACATGATGACCCCACGCTTTACTGACTTGTTTTACATTGGCTTCTATTATGATGAAAAGCTTCCTGTCAGAAACCGAGTTAATACCCCATACCTACACTGTCATCAAAACTGTGTTGTTTAATACAAAGACGGTATATATTACGGTAACTACGGAGTCAAATTGGCTTTATAGGTTTATGCAATATTACCCCGCTCGGGGGCCACTTGATTTTATATAGATTTCTATACAAAATATGTGAAAGTCTTCTTTTCTAAAACCACAAGGCCTCGAGCTTAAATATTCGGCATGTAAAATTTCCTGGTTGATCTCTACGAACATTGCTCAAATCAAGATCCTCGAGTGTAAATCTATCCCGCCCGGGGGTCACTTGACTTCAAATAGGCTAATATAGGGAAAACTGAAAAATAGTCTTGTATAGAACCACAAGGCCCAGAGTTTAGATATTTTGAATGTAGCTGACCGCTATGAAGATTGTTCAAATCAAGATCCCCCAGGTCAAAATTGACCCTTTCTCTGCGAAGCGATTGTTGACTTTGTATTATAGCCAATGGTAGCCATGTGAGCGATATAGGGCCATCTTGGTCCTCTTGTTTAATCTTGGTCCAGTTCCTACCAAATCAAACTTCAGAGACAGACTGACTGTAAAATATGTCCTTGCAGATTAAGTGACCCAATATAACTAAAACTTGGCAAAAACGTTTATCTCTTTGATGAATCAATGTGTCCCCTATTACATTCCAAGCTTGCTTTTTTGATAAATTTAATGGGGCAATTTTAGGAAAACCGACGTTATATCCTTAAAAAGCTACACTAAAACAAACAAAACTTAAATTAGAAGTTTTGCCATCATTTTCAATGTGTCATATTTGTTAAAATGAAAAAAAAAAAAATCGAATCATACGTTCAGCATTCGGGTTCTATCGAGTTTGAATCTGGTTAAATAATCCCATTATTTACACAGCGATTGCAACCTGACCGTGCTGTTCTGGACCAGGTTGTCTGAAACTTAAACTGGCTGTTGAGATGACCGTATATAAACTTTTGAATGGTAAAATGATTCTTAATGGAAAACACTAGAGGGATATATTTCTTTTTTATTAAAGAGGTTGTAGGCCCTATTCTCTTGAAAACATGCATTTGTTTTAGAAAGTCTCTATAAATGCAGAAATATGAGCATCAAAGTTAACCAACCTCTAGCTCAACAGCCGGTTAATGTTTCGAACAAAAGGGTCTAGATGAATTGCATTGCTCGAGTTGTGTGTAGCCGTATTCTCGTGCCCGTGAAGATGACTGGGAATACTTCGCTCTTAATCCAGGAGAGCGATCAGCCTTGTCATATAAATGTCCCTTTGATACATATATTCACTAACAGAAAACAACGAATATATGCAAGGAATAGGAAATAATAAATTTATTGACATAAATATTAAAACAATTATTTCATAGTACAAAAGTTTAAATGACGTATATATATTTTAAATACACGTAAAAATACGTTGTCATATTTTTACACTTTGAACTACATATTTCGTTTATCTGAATGAATACATTCCATTTCTGGAAAATGATTAGCTATAGCAATATGATGAAAATATTTATCAATTATAGATTTTCTCTTTGCGACTCTAAGCGCACGCTAAGCGACCAAGAAGAGTGTTGACAATTACATATTGCAGTCCTATGTAGAGAACACAATCAACAACATCACAAAATCATTAAATCCGAATAAATTTGTTTCTAGACAGGGTGCGAAATATTCAATTTCATCTTGAAATTGTAATTTTCCAATGGTTCCTTTTTAAATCACGCACAAATAATTTTCACTGCCGTCAACAGCAGTGAATCTATTCATCATATTCAACTGTAACGGTTAGTTAGTGATTAATACGATATAAATGCAACCATTTTACATCTATAGAAATACAAAATGTAAGTGCATATCAGAGATGTCTGGGTTTACATATCAATATAATACATAATCTCCTAAACGATGTAATGATATTTTCGTGATCTAGAAACCAAAGTTCACAGTGCATTAGACATTAAAAAAAATAATGAACATAGTAAATTAATCTTAGGTCAATGTCCCTCCTTGTTGATACTAGCAGAATACAATGCCAAGAAGGGATGCTGAAACACTACTTATACCAGCTTTTTCATGGCCTTTGACTATGACATACTGAATATAATAAAATGTAAATACAATATAAAACATTGTTACCAGTAATGCCTACACTAAAATTGGTGTAGAGGTTGTTGTAATGCATAAAAACAATAACAAACAAATTGAAACAAAAACAAAGAAAGTCAATCAAATGCAAGATATCTTCTAAGAAAACGTACTACAGGACAACTTACTATTGGAATATTCCAAAGATTTAGCATTTAACGTTTAACATTTTTTAATTCCCAATATCAAACAAGATAATGTCGCAAGGTACTAAGATCAATATGTCGATCGAAACTGAGAGTTCGGCTAAAATATTTAACATGCAGCTGATCATAATAAAAAGTGTCCCATATGCCACCGCCGTTGGTCTAGCCACAATATATATTATGATAACTGTCGGTGCATACTGCAGCTATAGAGCGGAAATAGTTTCTTTTCACAATAAACGAAAAATGTCTACACAATGCAGGTCGAAGGTCTAGTGGTACGCACTGGACTGGTAATCCAGAGATTGCAAGTTCCATCCAACGTTCCTCCATTAAACTTAAGTCCCGTGTATCGGTGTTATTCACCAGGCAAGCAAAATAATAAATGGAAGGCAATACAATATGACCGAATATGACAGTATGCGATGAACAAGTAACTAAAGTTTCATGAAATCCTTCAAGGGGGTATATAGTCACATGATCTTTGACTCCTAAAATGAACTTGACCATTTTCATGATATTAAGATCTGATCCACATTTGATGAAAAAAGGAGATATAGTCTTTTGACTATTGACTCTGAAATGTGACATTGATCTTGAGTAGGCAAGGTATGGACAACAACTGTGGGAAGATATTTCAAAATTAGTTTATGCATGTATAAGGTACAACACAGTCACAAAAATACCAGAACATAACCCTGAATTACAAGTTTGAGCCCAGAGTGTGTTTGACACTGACCTTCAAGATACCCCCCTGGATGTTGTGTACGACACATCCTTGTGGTCTTGTGTTAGTTGTTACTTGTTAGTTGATGTTGATGAATCGTGGTTCGATCCGTGAATCGTCAGCTCTGATTCGTGGATCGGATCGGATCGCCACTTGTCCCGCGATCCCCAGCCCTAATATCAGAAGCAAAGCTGCAGAGCAGATATGCCTCGTCAGTTAAGTACAGGTGTTGGATCAGTTATACTACAGTCTGTCCTATCCTAATCGGAAACTCAACTTTGGCCTGGAAAAAGTACTAAACTAGCATCATGGTATTGCAAATGCCTGAGCACATGTTCTTCAAAGAAAATGTGTTGAAACCTTCTGATTAATACTATTTTAAAACTTCTGTGCCCATCACTGAAACAATCTGCTACAGTAATACTTTTATGTTACATTAATCATCTGGTTTACGAGATATTCCAGTTTATTTACTTGTTAAACTGATGGTTTTAAGCCAGACAGTACAATGAATTCGGAATAATAAGCTTTATAGTGTAATGATGTTGATACCTTTCATATGTCGTTTTGTTTTCAGTTTTAATTTACCAGAATATGTCTTTAATTTTAGTGTAAATGCATATTTGCGATTGATTCTTTTATAAAGCAACTGGATTTTAAATATACATATGAATTCGATTATTCGTTATTGCTATTATTTTCTTTTGCATGTTCAGTGAGAGAGTCTCCATATTTAAAACTGCTGCAGCTCTGTGTTCGAGCTCATCATTAGCTAGATCTTGTCTACATTACCTCATGGTCGTACCTGGAACGATGTCAGTTTCTGAGTAGCCTTTTCTATTTTGTTCAGTCAGTGGGACCCCAGAAGCAATGTTTCATTTAGAAATCAAAACAATTATGAGGGGTGCATCAAATACAAAAATGTTGTAGCAGAATGTCTTTGTCTGAATGTGGCTAGCTAAATTTAGAAAAGGCACAACATTCTTCATTCAACGGACAACCTGAGGTACGACCGAAAATAGCTAAACATGTTTTGCGGCAATAACTAGATTTCAAAAGATTTCGTCTGGAGTCTTTTCTTCGAAATTGTTCTTGGGGTTTGCGAACACATTTCGCCTAGCATCAAACCAGAACATTCGATAAATGTGTATTTCTCACACGTAACTCCGTCCATATTGTCTACAGTTCGATACATAATTATTCTCCCTTGTATTCCAACAAAAATGTCAGAATGTCAACGCAATATGAAAAGGAAGTATATTTTATGATAAAATCATAAAGAAAGATACATGTGCAAAGTTACATATGTATGATTCGCAAATAAAAGAAAGAAACTAGTATTCGGATTTTCAAAATTGGCAACATCGCGGTACGTTCATAAAATTGATATACATTTTCCAGCCAATTGTTCTTTTACATCAACTGTAACAGTTAAATTTAAAGAAATCTTTACGTTAATTTCTATATCAAAATAATACTTTATGAATACATATGTAGCAGTTTGTGTATTCAAGTTATCCAGAGAATCATTTCTAAAGTACACAGTGTGGTGACTACTTGAGTTCATTGTATACAGGTGACAGGGTATGTATTCAAGTTATATGTAGAGAGCTATGTTATCAACTACAGCAGATCAATCGAGCTCTGCATTTCTGACTAATAGGAACACCGCGACACAGCGGTCGATAATCTACAGTAGTTATCTATTTAAAATACATCGCACGAATATTCTTTTCACACTTTATAAAATTTTGAGAATGGAAATTATGTACGAAGTTAAATTAAGATTTGTTTGAATATGAATATGTATGTAAACAAACTATGAATGCTTTATACACCTTTTTTTAAATCTTCAATATATATCCATACAAATAAGCTTCATATTTTGTGTAGTTGCGACTTGCAAATATGGATATGGATTAAAAATGTTTACGAGTAAATACTTGAATATGTTCTTTGTATCTAGTGTCATTGGAATAATTGCTATTTCAATAGGTAAAGTAAATTTTATAATTTTGTTACATGGAAACAAAGGGTTCTGTAACATTGTCACCCGTTTGTTAACGTTATAAGTATATAATAAGTACAAGGGAAAGAACTGTAACTAGCATAGGGCTTACTATCAAATCGTTTCATATATTGTTACTTGTAACGGAAGCGATATACAACGCCCCTAACATACCTGACTTTGTTCATTAGACATTAAACTTTAAAAAAATGTATACTTAGTCTACCCTAACTTTAGCCATAATACACAGGTTTATTTTATTTCCCACAAATCATGCGTTTTCCGTTGGTTTTAAACGAAGTCGTAAAACCAAAACAAACGAGGTTTAGAAAAAGCATTCGCAGTGTTGATAAATAATGAAGGAACCGGGCCTTATCTGAATGCATTTAGAAAATAACAGTAAACGCAGATTGCATGCAATATTCCGCCGCTATCGCCTCATACGATGTAAAAGTCTAAAATTTTATTTGTTGACAGTAATATAAGTTGAAGAAGTTCTACATTATTGACATTACATACGTAGTTTTGTATAATGACGAATTTGATTGGTTGATAAAAATACTTTAGATGAAACTCCTAGGAAAATATCATATAACGTTGTTGATATTTTCTGGCACCACTTTCCTTAGCGTTCACTGTATACCCGTGCGTACACAAAGCCAAATAAAATTTTCGCCATCGAATCGGAACATCTTTTTTAATATGCAGTTCTGTTTTCGTCACGTGATACATCATGGCACATGGAGAAATAAATTTACAAACAAACGACGGAACGTCAGATTAAAGAATTGTTGGAGGCGATAGCGGCAGAATATTGCATACATTCGGTGAGATAACTGTTTTTCTAAAAATGTGCATTCAGAGTAGCCCGCTTCCTTCTATATTCATGCAATACAGCGAATGCTTTCAAAAAAACCCGTTTGGTTTTGTCAAGTTTACGACCTCTTTTAAAACCAATGGAAAAACGCATGATTTGTGAGAAATAAAAGAAACCTGTGTATTGTGGCTACACTTCGTAGATAAAGTATACATTTTTTTGAAAGTTAACTGTCTAATCACCAATTCGAGGCATATTCGGTTCTTTTTCAAGTAACAATAAATCAAACGATGTGATATTAATCCGTGGCGCGTATACATGTAAGTAAACGTTAACAAACGAGTAGACAATGTTAAAGACCCCTTTGTATGAAAAGCAAAGTTTTTCGTACAAATAACGGTCAATGTCCCCCAGTTATACATCCTTCTATGTAGTATATGAGCTACAAGTGATTTAACATCCAAAGTGATCACGGGACTTAAAGTAAAACGTATTTAAAACAATTATATTTCTAATAATATGATTCCTCCGGAACACATGCATGTGTAGAAAGTTTATCCCTTTTGCTTTCACTATTTGATCGCAATACAAAGTAAATCTGAAATTGGATATTTTATTCATTATTAGAAAAGCATAAGATATCACATTTTGATAATTTACACTTATTAATATAATATATTGTCAAGTGCTTTAATAGTTGTCCTAAATAATTGTCCGAAGGATGGCTTAAACCTAACAAGGTAGAATAGGAGTCACTTAGATTACTAAGAATCTGTATTAGTCAATATGTTGGCTAGAACAAGTAAAACGTGAGTATATCATGTATAATTATGGACAAGGAAGTCCCACCTGAGGGTTATACGTCCAAAAAGTAACCCAAAAACTCAAATTGGATATGGTACGTTTATTTTCTCATTATTTGAAACGCATTTTCATATCAGTAATTTTCGAAATCAAGTGTTTACACATGGGTATAAAAAATGTATAGTCAACTATTTCTAAATTTTACTTAAAACTTTTATAGATGTAGAAATTATGCATCTAACTAAGAGTGAATATTACTAATCCTTAAATGAGTTTTATTATTCAAAAATTAAAATTTGCACATTGTAATTTTGATTGATTGCGCTGCATGATAATAAACACGTAGACAATAGTCCGAAAGCATAGAATAAGCTCAATATAAGGTATCTATCACCGGCTAATTGCGAGAAAATAGGTCCATATTTGGAAATTTCGTAACCATCACAATTTGATTTGTTTTCTTAGAAAATAGGCAATATCGCAGGAGTCTAAAAACAATGGCGTTCGATTTAAAAATCGAACGGACATGGAACTTTTCCGTTATATGCCGTCTTTCTTAAGACTCACTGCTTGATATCCTTATTGGCCCTAAGTTCCAAAATGAACCCAGCCAATTGGTTTAGTAAATGCTTGTATGCTCTACCTGTTTCATGTGTGCAATTGTTCTAATACGTGAAATTGGAAACTTTAATAATGTAAAAGTGCAGTATGAAATTCGTCATATATGGCACTCTGTGCATATTATGTATACTTAAAATAAACTAAAAAATTGAAACACATAATATCAGTCATCTTTACATATTACACACATTATTAAAGAATCAGTGAACATACTGACTTTGACCTTGTGCAAAAAAATCTCACTTCTTCAAAGGGGGCATATTAAGGTGTGTTATTGTTGCAAGGACATTTATTTCTTTTTTTATACATATTTAAAGTTGAATAAAAAATTATATTAATCAAGGATTATATTCTTGTTTTTTGTCCTCAAAGTCGTGACCTTGGCCTCCAAAATTGTTTGGCCAAAAAACAATTTAAAACTGAAAAACAGAAGGCCAATATGAAAATCAAGTATTTTTAGTAACTGACCTTGACCTAAAATATTTTTTTGCTTTCACACTTATGTCTAACAAATATAAAAGATTGAAAATTTTTTTTAGTCCAACAGTGACTTTGACTTCTGTGGAAATTTAGCCGAAATTTTGAGGGTAAATAAAGTTCAAGAGCTGTCTAGGCGCCAAGACTTCTAGTGCTTACCGTAATCGGAAACTTTTGACAATTACGGGTCACACTAGACCTTTAAGTTTGACCTACTAAAGTACAAAATCATGAAGCGTTATCTGCTGGTTATACATCCTCTCTTACATCTAGTTCTCATGAAGATACATAGGTCCAAGCATTTTCAAAGTTATCATCCGTAAACTGGTTACTATTCAACAAGTGGTCACTGATGATCTTGACTACTTTAGTCATACTGGGCCATAATTCAAATAGGGTCCTCTGCGGTCATGACCTTAGCCTCCCCATCAAGTTTTGGGATCATAGGCTTAAGTCCAACTTTCAAATTAATATCCAAAACAGTTAGGAAGATGGACCGGTACCGAAACATTTGTCAAATCAATATTACCCCTCTTGATTCTAAGCTAAGGGGCCTAATAAACTTGTCATTAATACAATCACATTAATATTCTTCTTTTTTAGCCTACAGATGGGGTAATGTTGATAACAAGCATTTCAAAGTTTCAAATCAAGTGATCTCAAAGGTTAAGGCCTTAAGTTATTTTTGCTCCGGAGTCAAGTATTGGCCCTAGGCCTAAAAATCGGCTTTGGCCAAAACTTGACAGTGTTACGGATACTTGCTGTTGATGAGGTTGATGGAACAGATGGTTAGGACGGGCAATACCTCCAACGGTTTTGAAATCAATACCTGTACGAATAACATATCCAAGCCAATACACATGTCTAATTCGACCACCTTTGGCCAAATAGTAATGCCAATAACTGAAATCATTGATTATATACTTTGAATAATATGTGACGTTATAATTAAATAAGTATAGTAAGTTATATGCCATACCTCTAATACTTTTGAAATAAAGGGGGATGGTGAAAAACTTCCAAGGTCCGACACGGACTTTCCGCGTCGGGGCAAGTAGGATAGCTACCCTTTGAGGCGAAAAGTCGAGTAAAAAAACGAATAAATATTGTACGAAAGTCCTTTTTCACCCAACTGAGACCCTCTTTAGATCTATTTGCAATATTGCGAAAACATTATAATCACGCCTACTTTGAATGCGCGCTGTTTATGTGTTTTACTATTATGGAGTAGTCTCAATACAGACCCATTGTACAAACTGACATTACATCTAGTCTGCCAGGGCGGCCATCGTGTATATAGCAGAAAGATATTGCGTACAGTTAATTGGGTTACTCGTTGAGGTACGCAATAAAACTGCCTTAGTCCATTTTATAAAGTTTGAGGAAAGTTCCATCAATTAGTGTACACATGGCTCTTATTTGCACATTAATAGTTACCAGATCTATATCCGATACTGATTTTGTCATGACTTTACTTTTCTTTTTCCACGTTTTTCTGATCAAATGAGTGCAGACCTTTAATGAACGTGACGTCAGAATCAAATCAAGACTGAACGCATGCGCCCATATTTGGCCTTGTCATTGAAAGAACGGATGGGGAAGAGTTAACCGATATACATGCTCTATTTATAGTTTTAGATTCGCCTGTGGGTTACATAATATTGTAACTGTATTGATCGCTAAAATAGCGTACGGGCAAAGCCAACTGCAACTCGTTGTAACGAAGTGACAGATGTTTATTTATACATGTATATGATTTTATATAACGTAAATGATACAAATCACAAAGACGTAAATGAACAAAAAGGACGAGAAAGAAAAAGTAATGAAAACATTGAAAAAAAGTAAAACTCAAAAGATTCTACAAGGCTCGCTGTCTAGTTTCAATTTAATGAATTTAGTAGCATACTTTTAAGCACTTCGCCATACAGCACTTTTGTATTCCTTTACGTTCAAAGACAAATACATTTTTTGAGTTTTCGATGATATATATTCACGTATATCGCAAATTAGACTTTCAAATGTTTCCTTACCTTATTCTTATTAGTCTTAGCCAGTACAAACCATTTGAACAAATGATGTATTTGCATTGATAACACTCTAAAGGTCACCATTTACATTTGACTTTCATGGAACTTGCGCAGAAGTATGCCTGCAACACGTGGATGATCCTTGTTGTTTTAGGGATCGGTGGATCAAAGTCCAAGGTCACAGTGACCTCCGTTAGCTTTTTCTTGATAAAACTATACAGGTGACAATTTCATTCAACTTGGTCAGAAGGTTGCCTGCAACTTGTAGATGATCTCTAATGTGTTTGCGGTCAGTGGGTTAAAGGTCAAGGTCACAGTGACTCGAAATTTGGAAATCTTTTCCGCTCAATGATAGCTCTTACTGAGTAGACGATCCGTACTGTTTTGGGGGTCAGTCGGTCAATGGTCAAGGTCACCTCCGTTAGCTTTCCTTAATAACACTTTACAGGTCACAATTTTCATTTGACTTGCTTGAAACTTACCCAGAAGGTTGCATGCAACCTGTAGATGATCCCTATTGCTTTTGCAGTCATAGGGTCAAATGTAAATGTCACAGTGACCCGAAACTGGAAAATCATTTCCGCTCAATATGCTAAGATCTAATCATCAGCAACAGCCTTCAAAATTCATAGAATGCTTGGTCTTACTGAGTAGAAAATCCCTACTGTTTTTTGGATCAGTCATCAGGTCGAGCGTCAAATATATCGGGCATATACATACAATATTTTTTTTCTCAGCCTGAGTCATAAACTCAGACAATTTGGCTGCCTGATAAGAGCTTGACTTATCATTTAGATCAAACAGCCTTTTATCAGCTTATAACAGTCCGTTGTATATAAAAGCCAAAACTATTCTTACTTTTAATAGTGCATGTTGTTTTTTCTCATTCTGACAACCAAAACCTATGACGCAAAGATATATATTTTGTACAACACCTAAAAATTCGTCAACAGTAAACTGCTAGTCAGTTAAAAAGGAAAAATCTTTGTTTTTTAGTCATGTTACTTACTGTATAACCAGATGTAGTTCTAGGTAATGAGTCTTAGCTCAAGCCTAAGATTAAAAATGCAAAATTATTCCCTCCAGATTACGAAGTTTATAGACATGATAGGAAGCGTCGCACTGTAGGCGGTGTATTCATTTGATTTCAAAACGTATGAAAAGTAATTCGCCAAATGAGCTCTGAGTTAATTTGGGCAGAAATGAAGCAAAAAGGTAAAAAAGATCTAGTCGTAGTAGTTGCTTATAAGACTGATAGGTCTTGATAGAAAATCTTGAATGTACTACATTTAATGAGATTGAATGCACTATTGTATTTGGTGGTGATCTAAACCTTGGATAATAAATAGACTGGCAACCAAAAACTGTAAAATCAGGTTCTACTCATGTAGATGAATGTAACAAGCTGCTCAATTTTGCAGATAGTTTGTATCAACCCAACTAGTAAATGAGTCAACTAGAATTACTGATAGATCTACCACAAGTAACATTTCTGTCTAACCCATCATTGGCTGAAACTATTAAAGTAATTCTTTGATTTAGTGATCATAGTATATCCTTTGTAGGCCTTATTAACATCAGCTAGGATGAAAAACACAAAATATTTATTTCTAAGAAAGCAACCTGGACTGCCATAATACAAGGTTTTAATACTTTTGTAAAAGAAGAACTCTCAACCTTTGTAACTGTCTAAGATCTTTGGGATGCATTTAAAGCAGAAGATCTAATGAACAATTTCACCCCTAGTAAAATTGTGTCTGGAAAGCAACATATTACCTGGATAAATGCGATCAGGAAACATTAAAAATAAAAAAGATAGATAGATTATGAAGTAAAATGAAAAAAGCCAAATATCCAGAAATTTTCACAAAGCTTAAAGTTTAAAAACATTGATTCAATGAAAACTAAAAATGCGTACTGGAACTGTTTGAATAATGTTATATGTGACTACGCTTAACACAACAATCATGGAACAACTAAGAAAATTTAGAGGTTCATAAAAAGTTTGAAAAACGATTCTTCAGGAGTAGCACCCGATAGAGATAATGGTTATTTCAAATCTACCCCATTACACAAGTTTTCCTCAGTATTTACCAACAATAATAATACAGATTTTCCAGATATAGGTCCAAGTCCGTATGCATCAATGCCAGATATACTTATTACCTTGAATGATGTTAAAACATTTCTTAAGGAACTTAATCCTCATAAAGATGCTAGCCCTGATGTCATTAAACCAATCGTTTTGAAAGAATGTGCTAACGAAATTTCTCCTTTTTTACTAAACTATTTAAAATGATGTGCATCCATCTGATTGGTCCCAAACATATGTAACACACATTTTCAAAAAAGGAGAAACAATTAAGGCTAGTTATTATAGACCTGTCTCATTAACCTGCATATCCTGTAAATTATAAGAGCACATAGTTGTAAGTAATGTCTTGGACCATCTACTTGTTGATAATTAGCATGGCTTTCGTGCCTGGCTGTCTTGCGAAACCTTTCTTGTGGGTTTTATTCACGACTTAGTAAGTCAGTACAGCGAGGCCAAGTGGATGTAGCCAAAATGGACTTCAGAAAGGCCTTTGATATTGTCCATCATGGCCGGTTACTTATTTGCAAATGACTGTGTCATGTACAAGAATATACGCTCTGCCCGAGATGAATTACAGTCTTGCAAAATGGGAGTAGAAATGGAAGATGATTTTCAACATCAATAAATGTCACATTCTATATGTTCTAGGACAAAGAGAGTGACCAATACAGTATACTCTCTGCATAACCAACCTTTGTCAGTTGTGCACTAAGCCACCTATCTTTGAGTTGAAGTATCATGTAATCTATCATGGTCCCTACATATAAACAAAGTAACAGAGTTTAGGGTTTTTAAAGAGAGGTTTACATTCTGCCAAGGAAACAAATAAGAAGGCAGCATATAATACTATTGTTAGACCTACTTTAGAATATTCTTCAGCTTTATGTGATCCTTACACACAGAAAGATATCGATGAAAAAGAAAACGTTCAAAAGCATGCTGTTAGTTTTGTTACCAATACATATACATGTACCAAGGCCCCGGGCACAATAACTAATATTATGGCTGATCTTATATGGAACACCTTAGAAAGTACACAGTAACTCAGTAGACAATGGTAAACAGTAATGTCGAAATAAATCCAACGCAGTACCTTACACCTTACACAAGACAATCCAGGCATTTCCACCACCTTGCATACTACATTCCAACAACATCAGTTGACTATTACAAATTTTCATATTTTCCAAGAACAGCAGTACAGTGAAATACACTTCAATCGCATGTAGTCATTGCTGACTCTCTCCGGATTTAAGTCAGCACTGGCTGCATCGATGTTGAACGCATAAATCTGTTTATCCTGTTTTTAACCCTACTGTTTACGTATCTGTTATTCCGCACTTATACATACACATAGTGTAATTAAGGGCTTTTAAGGTATTAAGTTGTCTATCACACTAACAGTGTCCTTCTTGAAGGACTGAGTAGCTTGGAAGGCCTGGAAGCTCACTTTCTTAAAACCCATCACGCATGGCCATACTAGTTCATTATTGACTGTTAGCCATTACCAGAGAAGTATCAAGTTATGGCCCTGCGCTTCGCGGTGAATGCAGATGCTTTATACTTGTATGGCATTTCACAAAATGCTACTATTTTGCTTGTACAACGTATAAAAGCAAGAAGATTGGTATCTATTGCTCTATATTGTGTAATCAGAACCACATGCAATGTGCCCGCTAATTTAATTCTACTGCCTCCTACCCAAAGATAATAAACCAGAAAGCAGAACGTCTCATGTAGACTATGTGAGTGGTATCGGTAATTTGGAGACGGCAACGCTTCTTTAGAAGTACATGTGTACGTGAGAATAGACTTCTAAGAGTTCGTTGGATAAAATGATCATAACTACAATGAAGGGCCTTTCAAATTGTAACAGGCGGATGAATACACGGGACCTTTCCAACCAAACTGAATGATGTTACTTGCGTCAGGTTAATTCCTCAATTTCTATTAATCAAAGCGACATTTCTTGCGTTATTTTTCTTCTTATTAAAGTCCCAGGACCAGATTTACAAGTAGCTCTTATTTCACCAAGAAAGATGTCTTACTGGCGGAAATATTTTTATTTGTACCAAAAACATTCATAACTTTACTTTTTAAATCGCTGTACATGTTAGAAATATAGAGCAGAAATTTTTCATTGATATTGCAAAAATATAAAAAAGGCTTCCTGGCAAATCTTTTCCGTGGATAAGCGACTTGAATACAAAAGAAATGAATATACCATCATTGTGTTAGAGTGAATAAAATTGGTTAATTTTAATTTCTAAAAAAGCGACATTTCTAGCGTTATTTTTCGTATTGTTTTTTTCTCTCCATTTTTAGCATTCTTCTTATTAAAGTCCCAGGACCAGATTTACAAGTAGCTCTTATTTTACCAAGAAAGATGTCTTACTGGCGGAAATATCTTTATTTGTACCAAAAACATTTATAACTTTACTTTTTAAATCGCTGTACATGGTAGAAATATAGAGCAGAAATTTTTCATTGATATTGCAAAAATATAAAAAAGGCTTCCTGGCAAATCTTTTTCGTGGATAAGCGACTTGAATACAAAAGAAATGAATATACAAACATTGTGTTAGAGTGAATAAAATATGGTTATTTCTCATTTCTATAAATCGAAGCGACATTTCTAGCGTTATTTTTCGTATTGTTTTTTTTCTCTCCATTTTTAGCATTCTTCTTATTAAAGTCCCAGGACCAGATTTACAAGTAGCTCTTATTTCACCAAGAAAGATGTCTTACTGGCGGAAATATCTTTATTTGTACCAAAAACATTCATAACTTTACTTTTTAAATCGCTGTACATGTTAGAAATATAGAGCAGAAATTTTTCATTGATATTGCAAAAATATAAAAAAGGCTTCCTGGCAAATCTTTTCCGTGGATAAGCGACTTGAATACAAAAGAAATGAATCTACCAACATTGTGTTAGAGTGAATAAAATATGGTTAATTTCTCAATTTCTATAAATCGAAGCGACATTTCTAGCGTTATTTTTCGTATTGTTTTTTTCTCTCCATTTTTAGCATTCTTCTTAATTAAGTCCCAGGACCAGATTTACAAGTAGCTCTTATTTTACCAAGAAAGATGTCTTACTGGCGGAAATATCTTTATTTGTACCAAAAACATTTATAACTTTACTTTTTAAATCGCTGTACATGGTAGAAATATAGAGCAGAATTTTTCATTGATATTGCAAAAATATAAAAAGGCTTCCTGGCAAATCCTTTTTCGTGGATAAGCGACTTGAATACAAAAGAAATGAATATACAAACATTGTGTTAGAGTGAATAAAATATGGTTATATCATTATCCTATCAGAATATTTATGTTTCAATCTCAGTAAATTCATAAAGATTCTGGGACTTTAGTAATGGCTTATGTTCTGGCATATTTTAACCAGTAGTATGCATATGATGCAGACACATGCATATGCGCTATTTTTAGCAGCAAAATATTTTCTTATGTTCAGACTTGGTGTTTGTGAAACGGTCATGTATATAATGAATACAATCATAGTGTATTTTGATAATCACGCAGCCAGTCTTACATTACGTACCTTGTGGATGAAGATCTAGTTTTCCTTTTAGGTTCTGTTCATATTGCATACTTTCAAAGTTTGTCTTTACTTGAGTGATTTCGGCTTCGGTATTTCAGAACAAATGGTGTAGCAACATAAAGTAATGGACGTCTATAGTGGCCTCTCCATCAGAGGTTCCACACAAACGGGCCTGAATTTAAGAAGATAGACTTGTTCATGGTTTAAACAATACCAGATGACTGACTTATGATGTCTGAAACAGACATAACAAATCACATATAAAACATGAACCAAGTTACTACGTGGTAAATGTTAAAAATGACAAACTTGTCAATGTTGTGCATGTATCAATACTGCGTGGTGGGTTAGCGCGGCGTTGACTAACCAGCCGTGATACAAAAGTTATACATGTATAACAAATAGATATGCAACGGCTTAGAATTAAACTATATCAGTATTTGCAAAAGTCAGAAAATGTATTACAAAATATGTGCATTTTACTGAATATATATTGAACTTTTAAAAAAGAAAAGAAAACAAATAAATATTTCTGTCAGAAACGCGATAATGCAATGACCATGGTAAAGAACAAAGTTGTTAAGCCGGGTAACTGTCAGTTAATGTCAGTAAATGTAAAAATGTTTAGTTATTTTCCCTTGACCACGTACAAAGAAGATTTCAACAAAGTTTTATTTATTTATAATTACAGCACGGCATAAAGACCAATATATGACAAAATACAATTAATATGCTTCTTAGTAACCAGTTTTAATCTTTTTATTATTTACTTTCAGGTTCTGTCATTGCTGAAGTTCTGATTTCACCTGTAAATGTCAGTGTATCTGAGAACGATCCAGCCACATTGACATGTACGTTGACGGGAACTAATGAAAATGCTAAATCCTTTTCATGGTTTTTAAGGAAAAGTTCTGAGACTGCTACTCCTAGTGTTGGATATCTTCCCTCAACATGTCAAAAATTCATCTCGTATGTCAGCACACGTTTGTATAAGTATGGATGTCCTAACAGTAGACAGAGTATTTGGACAATAAAGAAGGTAACAAGACAGGAACATGGGGACAGATACCATTGTAATATTGAAACGTCGTCTGGAAACCAGAATAGTGGATATACATTTTTGAATGTACATGGTATGTCTATTATAGACATTTTAAAGTTATTTATTTTCTTCAGTTGTAGGCTTTTACATATAAACTAGGAATAAGTATATAAACTGGCATGGATAAACATTGATACATAGATCGGAACTTAAAGAGTCAGTGAAAAAAGTCTCAGTCTCGCCCGGCACAGACATGGATAGGCGGCACAGAATCGCTCAAACAGTTGAAAAATGTAGCCAGAGTTTTATAATATCAGGGATGCCGGGTATATAACATTCGTGATTACAAATGATCCTTCATGACTGTTAACTGTTTTATGCATATCAACCAGGTGTGTCTCCAAGTCTGTTACAGGTAGTGATCATTTTAATTTATTTCGACACGGGTAGTGAGTGATATTCTGTATGATACACAGTCACTTGGGTTCAGTAGAGCGATTCTGGCCCAATAGTGTCTCTCATGTATTTTGCTTTCATATTCACATACTATAAGAACCCATTAGTATGTGAATATGAAAAATAAAATACAAGAGAGACACTATTAGGCCAGAACCGCTCTACTGAACCAAAGTATCTTTGATATTTTTGCCTTTGAGAGCTTTTATAATTATCGAAATTGAATCATTTCCCGTCGGTAATGTTCCGACGTAAACATTTACACGGGCTTTGATCTCGTGAATTATCTGCCAGGAACATCACCTCATTTCGATAATGCACTCCAAGACATAGATTATCTCTAAATTAAAAATTACATAAATCAATGGTTAGAAAATAAGTCTAAGTTATTTCTTTCTACTTTTAGATATGATAAAGTGAATGGAACGGACGTTTTCTCGCAGCCAGTAGTTATATGATAATGAACAGATAATTTAGCAAATTTAAATAGCATTTTAGAATTAACTTTTAATCTTTTGACATTTTCTAGTTCTATTATCAGTGGAATATCAAAGAATATCAGAAGTGACTGAGGGCACAGATTAAAATGTCAAAATGTAATATTCATGTGTCTTGTTATTTCTTTTTCTTTTAGTTCCAATATCATCGGTAATTATGAATGTCCCAAGTACTTCAACAGTAACTGTAAGAGAGAATGAATTTGAGGAGTTTAAATGTAAAACATCCGGTCTTCCAACAGCCACAGTAGCCTGGTATAAAGATTTAGGAACACCAGGGGATTCCAGTGATGATGTAGAGATTACATCAAACATTGAAACATCGTCTAGTACCGTGAATTACCTTATAGAAGTTACCAGTACACTGAGATATTCACCAACAAGGAACGACAATGGATGGAGGATATTCTGTACTGCTAGTAACGCTAATGGACAGTCACCAGCTTTTTCACAGCGGAAACCATTGTTAAATGTTCAGTGTAAGTATCTGTGTAACAACTTGGTTTGTAGACAGTATAATGCTATGATGTTTTAAAATATTTACACTGTACCTTCAACTAAATCTATTAATAATTCTACACATTGAGAATTTACGTTATCTGGAAAATAATATAAATTAGGTCACCAATACACAGCAAAAATTGCCCCATATGTAACTCATGTAAAACACATTTTAGATTTACCATTTGGTTGCCTTTGCATTGAATTCTATGAACAACTTTGGTATAGCTTTATGCAAGGAATATACTCATTACTGTGAAGTTTATTTATATTGGTTCAGTGGTTTTAGAGGAGATGTTTGAAAGCAACTGTGAACGCTTTTTATTACAACTTAATTTCCTGAATTTTGAGAATTAAATATTTACAAATACATGTACCTCTTTAAAGTCCTTTTGAGTCATTTTCTTTTAAATCTCCCACTCATTTTGTCTAATATCCTCAGGGAACATCCTACTGTACTGCCTCAATGCCTCCTGGCTCCAAGACTTCCCTTCAGTATAGCTGCTCTCTGAAATGTTTTTTTTAAAGTATCTTTTAAAAGTGGAATTATGCACATTTTTTTCAAGTAAAAATCCAACTGAAATAGCTGAAATCTTGACTGGGAAAAACAATTTAAAAAAAACTGCATGCAGGAGTTGCTTCCCTTCCACTGCCAAAATCTATACCAACAACAACAAAAACACAAGGGAGTTCACTGTGAAGAAAGGAACTATTATTTTATTTGTCCAATTCTTTTATTTCTAAAGCTCCAATTTCAAATTCTTATGTAGCATTTATATCATTAATTTAACATACATGTATATGTAATAGTTGCATTTTTCATTCGATATTTATGAAACTTGGTCAGTATGATTGTCTTGTTGAAAATTAGGTCAAGTACAAATATGGGTCATTTGAGGTTAAAAACTAGGTCACCCTGTAAAAGAACCTTGTGTATGCCATACAGGTGACATTTACAACCCAATCATCATGAAAATTGGTCAATGTTTTGGCGGATCACCTGAGATTAAAAACTAGGTCACCTGGTCAATTAAAGGAAAACCTTGTTGGTACTCAAGAAGGCACATTCATTGCCAATAATCATGTAAATTGGTCAGGTTTGTCTCAGTCAATGTCAAACAGAATATAGCTTAGGACTGAAGTTTGGTCACATATGGTCATAAGTAGGTCTCAGGTGAGCGATATAGAGCCATCTTGGCCCTCTTGTTTTCTCTTCAGTTTTGGAGAGAGCAAAATTCTCTGTACGGAAGAAACAAATGTGAAATCACGAAAGTATTCCTTTTTATGGAAAAACGTGAAATCGTACTTGCACGACTGAAGGAAGATGCACGACTTTAGATCAACAAACCATACATATTTGTATATTAATAAGTGTGAAGACAGTGAACCTACAATAAACTTCATCAGTAAGTGTTGATTAGGAACTGCTGATACTCACCTAATTGCAAACTTTGAAAACTAAGACATGATAGTAAAATAAGTAAGTCATCGGTGTTTATTCTTTTCTTAGTGTTAATGCAAGCTACTAAATGAATTTGAAGATGTTATAGGTGTGAATACATGTTTTCTGAGATATGTTATTAGCTCATCTGGCACTTTGTGCCAGGGTGAGCTTTAAGGGTGGATGATTGTCCGTCGTCCGTCAACATTTTGCTTCAAAAGACATCTCCTCTGAAACCACTGGGCCGGTGTGGATGAAAATTGGCAGGGAAGTTCTTGCATGAAGTTCAATCTAAAGTGTTCAAAGAATTCTATTCCATGCAAAACTCTTGTTGCTATGGCAACAAATAAGAAAAACTTTAAAAATCTTCTTCCCTGAAACCGCAAGGCCTAGAGCTTAGATATTTAGCATGTAGCATTGCCAAGCGGCCCACTATCAAGATTGTTCAAATTATGACCCCTGGGACAAAATTGACCCCGCCCAGGAAGTCACTTGATTTTACATAGGCTTATATAGTTTAATCTTTAAAATCTGCAAGGCCTAAAGCCTCGATATTTGGCATGTAGCATTGCCTAGGGAACCTCTACCCAAAGTGTACAAATCATGACCCTAGGATTAAAATTGACACCGCCCGAGGGGTCCCTTGATTTTACAAAGGTTTCTATAGGAAAAACTATAAATATCTTCTCCAAAACCACAAGACCTAGAGCTTTAGTATACAGCATTGTCTAGTGGACCTCTACCAAGTTTGTACAAATCATGTCGCTGCGGTCAATATTGGCCCTGCCCAGGGGGTCACTTGTTTTACATAAACATATATAGGAAAACCTTGAAAACTTTTCTTCTCTGAAACCATACGGTATAAACAACAATGCCTAGAGCTTAAATATTTGGTATGTAACATTGTCTAGTGGGCATCTATCAAGTTTGTTCAGTGACTTTATATGGAGTTATAGGAGAAACCTAGCTTCCAATGAGTTTGTAGCAATCAATGACTTCCATAGCAACCAGTGACTCCTAAGCACCCAGTGTCTTCCTTAGCAACCAGTGACTTCCTTAATAACTACTGACTCCCTTTAACAAGAAGTGACTTTCTTAGGTAAGTGCATTGGTACTCAGGTGAGCGATGTAAGACCATTATGGCCCTCTAGTTGTTTCTACTACGTTTGAAACTTTATTGACATCATGTTAACATTAGGCCTTTGCAGATATATTAACCTTAAACTCTAACAATTCTTCTTTAAAGCTGCTCGCTCTCAGATTTTGGTAAAAAAAATAAAGTTCTTCAAACTGTATGTAAATAACGTATTTTAGAATATATGGTCATATAAAAAGGCTCCAGTATAAATTCATGTCACGTTTATCTCTAAATTAAAAAAAATACGATACCAAATTCAAAAGCGTTGCAAACGCTTTTGAAATTTCAATATGAACATATAGTGTAGCGGTGCCGTGTAACCGACCTTTTCAATCGATTTCTTCAAATTCCTACCTAGATTTTTGCTTATTTTTTCATTCTAGCCTTTAGTTTTATATTTATGAATAAGAATGTCAATTTTTTTGAAAAATATTTTTTTCAATGGTAACTGAGAGCAAGCAGCTTTAAGTCCGTCTATTATGACCTCAGTTAAAAAATGAAAATATGTATTTGAAGGTTCCCCGCGCCCTTCACCTTTTGTCACATTGAAGGAAAATGTAACAAGTGAACAACATAAACCGGCCGTTTTGACTTTTACGACACTGGCTTATCCTGAGCCGAAAGCTGCTGATTTCAAATGGTATAGATGGTATAACAGTGAATGGTTGTCAATATCAAACAGTGAACAGTTTAAGATCAGTACATCAAATGTACAGACAAATCTGACAATAACTGATTTAAACCGCACTTACTTTGGGATGTACAGACTAGAAGTTAAAAATACTATTGGAAGTTGGGAGCAGATATTTTACCTCGACCCAGCAGGTAATTAGAGCGTTTCGTATTTTCAGCTTATCTGAGAGGACATCTTCAGATAGCTTAGAATGATCACTTTTCGTCCATCAACCTTTACATTTTGTATACACAATAGTGGCTAAAATTTGAAATGAGCTTTTAGGATTGTTGAATAGCCAGCGTCCATCTGGCGTCCGGCGTTCACATTTGCTTCATATGATTTCTCCTCAAAGACAACTTGGGAATTATTGATGAAACTTGGCAGAAATGTTCTTTGCATAAAACTCTACCAAAATTGTTCAAAGAATTCCATTCTATGCAGAACTCAGAACAATTAGGAAAAACTAAGCAAGGCCCAGAGCTAAGATATTTGGCATGTAGCATTGTCTAGAAGTTATGTACGTAAGTTGTTCAATTCATGACCTCCGAGTCATAATTGACCCCGCCTTGGGCTCTCTTGATTTTACAGTTCTATGTTTCTATAGGCAAAACTTTAAATATCTTCTTTTCTTAAACCAGAAGTCTAAAGCTTAGATATTTGGCATTTAGCATTGCCTAGTAGATCTCTACCAAGATTGTTCAAATCATTACCCATGGGTCAAAATTGACCACACCCTAGGGGTCAATTGATTTACATAGGTTTCTATAGGAAAAACTTAAAGAATCTTCTTCTCTGAAACCACATGGCCCAGAGCTTAGATATTTCGCATGTAGCATTGACTAGCAGACTTCTATCAAAGTTGTTCAAATCATCTGCCCGGGGTTTATTTAATTTTGAATTCAGTTTATACAGAGAAAACCTTAACCAAAAATTACAGGTGGCTTAGAATTTGATGTGTAATCCATGTATTGTCTAGTGGACCCCCTACCAAGTTTGTTCAAACAGCCCTTGGGTCAAAATGACCACACCAAGGCCCCCCCCTTCCCTTTTTCCCTTTCAAAAAACCTTAAACCCCCCTTCTCTTAAACACAATGCCCAGAGGTTATTTATTCTCAGAGCTGCCTAGGGACCTCAGCCTCGTTGTTCAAATCTTGCCCCTGGGTTATTATTGGGTCGCCCGGGGTCACTTGTTAACCATAAACTTATATAGGAAAACATTTAATATCTTCTTCTTCTAAACCACTAGGCCTACAGCTTAGATGTGTATTATGGAGCATTGTATTGTGGACCTCCACAAAGTTTGTTCAAATTTTGCCCCTTGGGTCAATAGTGACCCCGTCCGTTAACATTTTTCCTTTAAACGACATCTCCTCTGAAACCACTCGGCCAATGATGAAATGGCATGTTTCTCGCATAAAGCACTCTTAAAGTTGTTCAAATAATTTTTTTCCATGCAGAACTCTGGCTGCCATGGCAACGGAAAGGAACATTAAAACAAATCTTCTGCTTAAGAACAGGAGGGCGTAGAACTTAGATATTTGACATGTAGCATCACCTAGCGGACATCTACCAAGATTGGTTAAATTATGAACCCCGGGGGTCACTTGTTAGCCCGCCGGGCACAAAGTGCCAGAGTGAGCTTTTATGATCGCTCAGTCCGTTGTACTGCGTACGTCGTATGCCCATTTAAACTTTCCTTAAAACGACATCTCATCTAAAACCACTAGGCAAATGTTGAGTAAATTCGGCAGGGATGTCTCTTGCATGAAACCTTATCATAGTTGTTTAAATAATTCCATTCCATTCAGAGCTCTGGTTGCTCTGGTGGACCTCTACCAAGAGTGTTCAAACTATGACCCACAGAGGCTATGTTAATACTTAAAATTATGTTTAAACATGGACAACTAATTTTACTAAAGACAGCATTGACACAACCTATTTTTAGAGCTTAGATATTACTGGAACTCTACCAAGATTGTTCAAATCAAGGCCAATGGGTCAAACTTGACCCAGCCCAGGTGTTCACTTGATTTTACACTCTTTTCCATGTTTGGGGTTGGTTTTAAAGTTGCCTAATATCACTTTTAGGCCTTTATCCCCCCCCCAGATGTTTGGGGTAGTTGGTGGCCCTTCCCGTCCTTCCGCGTAACTTTTCTGTCGCTCCATATCTCCGTAACCCGTTGGGATTTTGATTAAAAGGTCAACTTTTTACCTCTTCCAGACGATGTGCAGAACCCAGGAGTTGGCCACGCTAGCTCAAGATCAAGGTCACAACTTAAGGGCAAAGATTTGAGTCTTAAAAATCGTGTATGCTCCATATTTGCTTGTAGCTTACTTCACAAAGGCCTTTTCTATGACCACTTGAACAGATTAGTAACTTTACTTGCTTTTTAAATTCCACGCTGTGTACCTCTGAGAGAAATCTACACTCAGTAACATTTATTCCTTTAATGTTCGTATATGCGGCGGGGGATATAGCTGTCTTTTAGACTGGCTTGTTCATGTTAATTCTAGTATATTTAAGTTTTTAAGCTCTCTAAGGTGCACATCGTGAATTTCTAAAAAGCAAACAAAGTTACTGATCTGTTCAAGTGATTAAATTAGGCTGCAGGGGAATCACATATTTATAAAAGAATCTGGACACGGGCTTTATGAAACACTTTAAAACTTTTCTTTTCTGAAACCAGGCCTACAGCTAAGACATTTGCCATGTAGCATTGCCTAGTGAACCATCACCAAGATTGTTCAAATCATGACCCTGGGTCTAAATTGACCATGCTCTTGGTGTCACTTTGTTTTCACGTAGGCTTAAGTAGGGAAAACTTCAAAAACATTCTTGTCTTAAATCACAAGGCCGAGCTTAGATATTTGGAATGTATCATTGTGTAGTGAATCTCTATGATTTTGTTCATGACCCCCAGGTCAGAATTGACCCTCCCTGTGATGCGATTGAGGACCTTGTAGTCTAGGCAGTGGTAGCCAGGTGAGTGATATAAGGCCATGGCGGCCCATTTGTTTCAAATTGTTCCCGTAAATTTTCACTGATCTGTTGTTAGCTATTCTAAGCGCAAGGTGAGTTAATGGTTCGCTCGATGGATCTTAAGAAACTTGGTCAGAATGACTTCCATAATGAAAACTAGGTCGAGTTTGAATATAAGTTAAACACTATGTCACCATGTCAAATCATAGAAAAACCTTGTGTATGCAATAAAGGTTGCATTATTTTTTGATTGGATCTTCGCGAAATCTTGGTCAGAAAGATTGTCTTGATGAACTCTAGGTCAAGTTTGAATATGGGTAATCTGAGGTGAAAACTGGGTCACTCGGTCAAATTATAGAAAAACCTTGTGTATGCAGTGGAATCTGCATTTGTATGCCCCCTTCGAATAAATTGTAAATTTGAAATAGTAAAACGGTTTCAGGACGATAACTCAAGAACAATTAGGCTTAGCATCTTGTAACTTGAAATGAAGGTTTGTCATGACCACCAAATGACCCTTATTGATTTTGAGGTTAAACAGTCAAAGTTCATGGTCACAGTGACCTGGAGTTGTAGAATGATTTTTTGGACAATAACTTAAAAATGTGTGGGCCTTGCATCTCGGAACTTGATGTAGAGGTTCATAACCAGCAGATGACCCATATTGATTTTGAGGTCAACAGTCACAGTGACCCGGGATAACAAAACAAAATATAGCTCGAGAAGGGTTGACTTACAAATGTAGCATCTTTAAACTTGATGATGACCCAGGATAACAAAACGGATGATAACTCGAGAAGGTTGGACTTAGCATCTCCTTAAACTTGATAATGAGGTTGGTTTTGACCAGCAGATGACCCTTATTGATTTTGAGGTCAGTAAGTCAAAGGTCACCAGGACATTTTTTTGTGTTTAAGGCCACATGAACTTTTTAAGGCCAATTGTTGTTTTGTTTTATATTTTTGAAAAACAATTAAAAATTAAAAAACAATTAAAGGCCAACATTTTTAAGGTAAATTACCCTTTTCATTTTCAGGTTATTTGGTCTTATGTCAATTTCACAGTGATATTTATTTTAAAAACGGTTCCTTGCATAGCTCGACTCTTTCCACATTACTGATTGCATCAAGGGGGCTATACGTTTTTTACAAACAGCTCTTGTTTGCTTGATTTCATGAAATAAAAAAAAAATTGTCTGAATTGCTGTCACCTGGTCAAATCATAAGAAACTTTGTGTATGCCCTAGAGGTAACATTTACAAACCAGTCATTATTAAAATTGGTTTGATTATTTGTCTCAATGATTTTAAGGTCAAGTTTGAATCTGGATCACCATGGGTCATAAACTAGGGTACATGGCCAAATCAGATACACATTGTTATTACTCTAGAGGCCACATTTACTACCTAATATCACGAAAATTAGTCAGGATGTTTATCTCAGTGATTTCTAAATATAGGTCAAGTGGGGTTTAAAACTAAGTCACCCTATCAAATCAGAGAAAATGCCTTGTTTATGATCTAGAGGCCACATTTTATATAAAATATTTATGAAAATTGAACTGTTAAATCCTGGGATCTAAATCACCATCAGTCTTCAAACTTCATAGAATGATTGGTCTTACTGAGTAAACAATACCGACTGTTTTTGATGTTAGTTGGTCACAGCGACCTCTGTTAGCTTTTCCTGGGATAAATGCAGATAATTCTGAAGGCAATTCAAAATAAACCACAACATTGAACACTGACTGCTGTAGATAATTAAGGAATAATATGTATCCATGTTTGGTTTATCGTAGAATAACCCGAGTTTGGAGTTTTTATGCGCAAGAATATATCACGAAGGCCGCAGGCCTGAGTGATATATTATTACGCATAAGAACGACAAACGAGGGTTATTCTACCATAAACCAAACTTGGATATTTATTATTTCGATTCTAACACGACTTATTTGAAACAACATTTGAAGAAAAAGAGAGAACTTTTTTCATCGAACGTAATTTACACTTGCGTGCTCCGCACCTATATTTCGCCGTTGAAGTTACCTCCCGCGAATGCTGTTAAGATGCTATTTCAATGTGACTTTCATTCATGAAAGATGTATACGCGGTGTTTTAGTTTTTTCATAAAAACTTTAATTATCTAATTTTCAAGTAAATGTAACAGGAATTTCATTTATAGAAGTGGTTCGAATTTTCAGGGTACGCAATAACGATTCAAGTTACGAAAAATATTAGTTACGGGTATAGATAAATGACGTCACAGTTTCTCTTGACTAATGACGTCACTGTGTAAACAAAAAACAATAACAACAAAACAGTAAATAAAGTCAGTGTAAATGGTATTGTCACATTAATCAAGTTAACTGGACGTGTGTCATCCATCAGATCCCCCCGTTTTGCCCAAAGTCATCCACAATATTCCACGTAAGATCCTCTATACGTCGGGTAAATTGAACAGCCAAAACAAGATGCGCGTGCAGCGTCGTTCAAGGTCGGTTTATTGCAGAATAACCCAAATAGATTTGTTCTACATGTATGTAGGTTATTCGCTGGTCGTGTTAGAATGGTAAATATTCAACATATCAAAGATAGTTTATTTTGGCAATAATATTCTTTCTCACGAGTGCACATAGCAATATTTGTGCAGTTTTTTGAAGGGAGACATATGTTTTCCCCAAAAATAACTTTTAGATTTTTAATGCTTTCAGATGTACCAGAAATGCCAACATATTTCAGACATGTAGTTAAATATGTCACAAAGTCATCAGTTACTGTACAGTGGAAACCAGGGTTTAATAATGGACCAGATCAAACATTTATGCTTAGGTACAAGAAAGTATCTGATAATGAATGGAGTACTGTTTCCATACTAGATAACGGAGATTCAACAATGAGCTATAACATTTCTGGGTTACAAAGTGGGACAGAATACCATCTTGTATTGTATGCGAATAATCGCCTTGGTAACTCCACTGAAACTGAAGTTCTGAAAATAAAAACAAAAGGTACTGTTAAATATGAATTTATAATTTTTAGTTCAGCCGTTTTTTGGATTTTAAATTGGGATGGCAACGAGTGCTCGAGTATGTATATGATAGCTGTCTTATGTCGTCCGAATACTCGATCAGCAAAACGTATTCCAGTAACTCGATTAAATAATTCATTTTTTCGCAACAAATCGCATCATACCATAAAATGCACTTAAAATCATAAATTAACCACTTTTGGGTAAATCCGTCAACTAACAGCCTTAACTTGTCATTATTTTCCTAATCCAAAATCGTTATCAAATAAAAGACAAGGCCTCTGCACTAATAATGACCTAGTGTTGTTTTCAATTAATTTTGGTACTTTTTGCCATCCTAAAATTTAATAAATAAATTCACTTAATATTCTAAGGAAACATTTTATTCGACAATGTCATTTGACATACCATTTTCAAATCTCTTAAACATTCGCACAAAGAGATATTTAAGAAACGACAACCAATTTTTACTTACTTAAATCTTGTATAGTTACACTGGCACCAATCTGTTCCACCGGTTATAGCATCATTTAGTTGGATTGCCTGAATCGTCATCTAAAATGGGTACATATTTAGTACTACTTTCGTGTTAATCAGGCAGACTTTTATAAACATTGTTTATACATTCCGAAACACGAACTTTGCATTGTTTTTAGTTACGACCAGGCTAAAGAAGTACTATAATCGGTAGTACTAAATAGGTACCCATTGTGAAACTTAATTGCACGAACTCTAATTGTCATTTCTTTAATTTGGTACCAACAATTGGCAGCATTAAAGTGATATATTCGGTGACTTGTACAATATTTTTCGATAAGGTGAATTGATCTTGCAATATCACTCGGTTATTTAAAAAAAAGTGTTCTCAACATAAGTAAATAACAGATTATAGCTCGAGGTAATTTAGTTCAGGGTAGCTAGGTCATAAAACAACAGTTCCGGCACAGCTCCACATAAAGTATATTCACCATTGTTTTTATCTTGTCTTGGTCAGATTGCTCAGTAAGGACATAAAACACAGACAACGTACCAACATCTGTCTATTCAATCTTTTTTATCTTTGCAAAACTCTACTTAGTGCGATTTGGTCCTAAATGTTATTTATAAATCTAATTTATTTAAAGAAATATCACCTATCAAAAAGACCATATCAAGAATGGCCAAGAATGAATCTTAAAAACAATATTTGCTTGGAAAACATGTAAGATATGACTTATGCTAAGTTATTTCTCTTCTTGAGGGATATAAATGAAATTTTACCTAATAATAAGGGTGGATTTTCAATATTTAATTAGGATTGTGAAATTAGATTCTAACGGGTTTTCTCTACACCCAATCGGAATAGAATTGTAAAACTCAATTATATATTTTGGTAATAACAGCGGTAATGTTGATCATTTTAAAAGTCTAAGTCAGTGATGAATGCCCATGGTAAGTTTGAACGGTAATATCACTTTAAGAATAATCAATTATCGAGGACAATTGCGTTGCAACAAAATGTACTTATATGTTTAAAAGTTTGTGTATTTGCTTGGTGTAGTCGTTATCCATCAGTTTGATTGTTTAGGGGAGTCTCCAAATGTAAATTCTCTTTACATTATACTAACTAGATTTGAAAATAATAACTGTGAAAACAAACTAGATCAGCAAATAACTTCCAAAGTTTTCAAAGGTATAGTATTAGTTGATTTAAAACAAATACATTGTATTTATATGGTTTATAACCGACGAAGGGCCAAGATACTATATAAACCTTTATAATTTTATAAAAATCACCCAATGGCACTTAAAATCAATTTTTCATTTTGAACCGCTAGGCCAAAAGGGATGTAAACAATTATTGTGTACTTTATATAATATTTTATTATGTAGAGTGTAATATAATCATAATATCTGCAACTTTACATAAATGTCAAATATCACCGCTAAATATTTACTTCTCCTTATAATTTTTGTTTATAAAGAACATACATTCTTTTTTAAAATCTTACATTTTTGAGTATAGATTAGGTTATTTTACATCCACCCTTCAATATTATTTTCAGCAAAGAAAACAAATAACGATACGGATATGATTGTTTCAAACAAGATAGTATATATTTAAATATTTTCGCATGGCTATTAATATTCGTTTCTTGAATTCTTCCCTTTACTTCGTTGCATTTGAAGCAGATGATTGTAGCCTGAAGATAGCCTTAAAATGAACATACCATTTGGCTTATTAACTTTTTGTTTAACTAGGCCTTTTGGTCTAATAATCGAAGCTAGGGATGTAATCGATTCAAACGATATCGATATATCAACGATCAAACACTTTCGATTCGATATCGATTGCCGTTTTGAAAAATCGTATATCAAATAATGTTTTACTGTGCCATGATCTACAGTTTCACGTTCGAAAATTTCATCAAAACTGAACCGGAATATGAACAATCACTCTACCCTGAGTTCCGTGTTTTTCTAACGAATGGTAATTTAATGAAATGTGGTCTTATAGGCAAAAAAATTTCATCACTGCAAGGGTTGATATATATTATAGACCAGAACCATATGTTTAGTACAAATATAGTCCAGAGATTTGGTAGAATATATAGTAAGTGACTTTTTTACGCCCGTGTATCGATATATCGTCGATATTTCTAAATTGATATATCGATACAAAAAATTTAATCAATGACATCCCTAATCGAAGCTACCACCAGAAGCTTCGTTTATACCTTGATACCATACAATTGGTCAGGATATTTGTCTGCATTATTACATTTTATATCAATTCAGTTGAGGTCTCAAAATTCGTGAAGTAGAAATATGACTTGTTATGATTTAGTACGAGAAACAATATTTCATGTCTGTAAATTAATGATTTGTTTGTCTAGGTATACAGTTGTGTGGAGTGAGTGCGCGAATATAGTGTTCACTGAGTAATTTTGAATGACATATTTTGATTGCACAAAGTTGGTTACCTTCCAGAACTGTGTGTAACCCTTCATAATCAGATTTGTTGCAATCTTTTTGCATTTTCTTTCTTACAAAATCTCTGAATCATTTTGAACCATTCTGAGTGTTCACATGACGTAATTAAATGTGGCGCATGTTAACGTTTGCTAGTATTTGAGACTTCGCATTCAATGTTTGTTTTCTGGTAAACATATTTTTGTAAATTTGATGTTCTAGACTACATTTTACAAATTATACATACAGTTTTTTGCAATATTCATGCTCAAACCAGTTTAAAAGATTTTTATTTAAGTCAGTATGTACAGTGCATTATTATGATGCCGTAGTGCATGAAAGTGAGCATGCACATACTTTGAAAATGCGCACACTTACCCACGCGACTGTACGTTAAGTTTATTTTACAGTAAGTATTTATCAACGAAGCACTCTATTAAGGTTTATATTCTACATAATTTATGTATCCTGTTAAACGACCAGAACGTGGTTGTGATAAGTTTTAAGCCAGGTTTGTTCTGAAGTATGAGTCATGGTTTTAATACATTAAATATTAAAATAAACGATTATTTAAAAAAAAATATGAAATCCACTTATTTTTAATCATCATTGACATTTATCCTGATTTTCTGTTTATAAGCTGTAGGTTATAAACGGACGCAGAGAAATCCGGATCAGAAACTAGGGGACTGTATCAAATTGAAATAGCTATTTTATACAACATAAACAGTCAGATTCTTGGCTTAATATATACTGGCCATGTTTAAAATTTACTAAAACTCGACCTGCTGGATAAATTGAAAAGATACATGTATTTCATTTGTTTGGCAGTGAGTATATGGATTTGCAGCCTAGAACAGTGTACATGAACACTTCACAGCTCTACGGTGTGATACAAAGTAAGAAACAGTAACAGTAAGAAAATATATTTTCAATCGCATTATCATTTAAAAAAGTTCACACTACATATGAATAATTCTGGTGAAAATCAACTTAGTTTTAACCAAATGTATAAAGTTACATAATTTCAGTCGATATTTAAGGGAATTTTTGCCACCGTCGTCAAAGATCATCATTAATATACCGTCTGGTAGCATAAACGAATCGTAGATGTAAAATTTAAATGACAGGTTTCTAACAATTGTTTATGACCAAATCTTTTCGGAGATGTTTTTAATTAGCTAGATCTTTTGAATTGGTTAAGATCCCTTAAAATTTATCATAAATTGAGTCTAGAATACTACTCTAGGCATTAGAAACACATATGTTTGATGTTGCCTTTGGGTTGAGAATCACACAGAGTTTGATATTGTCGTTTTCTTTTTCTTTGTAGGACAATTGCACCAAGAGGATGACTTTAAAGTGTATGAAAACACAAAGTTATGAAACAGATTCATAGTCATGCAATGGATGCCATGTCAACGCAAGCTAATTATTGACCGCAGCTGATACTTCATATTCATATACAGATATTTCATCGTATTTTTTAATGGACTAGAGACTAGTCTCAGTCTAATAAAAATGACGCAATTTTTACATTGATAAATGAAAATGAACGGTAGAACAATCACTTGAAAAAACATGTAATTGCATAAATAAGAATGATTGTTTAGCCAAATAACCTCGAACAGTCGTTACACAACGTCTGGTCTTATCATCTAATTGTCTTGCCATTATCCTGCGTACACATCTTGTGTATTAAAGGTTTAAGTAGTGCTTATTGCGTGCACGGACACTAAATGATGACTTAAGAAAGAGACTTTTAGGTGTGAGAGTTTTGAAACTTCGTTTTAGATCAACTTTTGTTTAATGGCACATTGGAATTTCCACTCTCAATGTTGAATGTAATGCAGAACTAATAACCAGCATCAAACATATATTAGTAGACTGTTAGTTATTTATTTACCAAATGACTTTATAAACAATATTTATGTGCAATTAACGAAATTACTGTTTTTAAGCCAATAAAATTAGACCATATGCATGGAAGAAGTCACACTGTTTATTTGGTTGTGCTTTAAGCGTTTCCAAGAGAATGATTTTAAAATAATATTTGATAGAAACAGATCTAGTTCTCATTGTGGCTCAAAATGGGATGACAGTTACAGGGTACTTAGAGCAGCCCGTTATTATATATTTAGGACGGCTTTGGGAAATGTTTATGTTAGTGAAGTAGTGAATACTTCTCTGCACACGTTTAAGAAGTAGTGAACAGTTTTCATTGTACACCAGCTTCGTTCAAACGGGATTGTAAGTAACGTAGTGGATAGTTTTTTTGCACACATATTATGAAATGAATAAAAATCGCCCATGAAAGTAAGATAAAGAATGGGTTAACATCACTCTTCCATGTGTAGCTTATAATACAATTATTAGTAAGCTTTAGTTTACAATATATTCACTCGATTGCTGAGTGTAGCGTGAATGGTTATATATATTACCTATAAATTCATTTACTAACCATAACACCAGTTTTTGATTTTTACTAAATTTGCTGCGTCTTGATGCCAGGCATCAACATTTGACTTGTCTCATCTGGTACATTTTCTTTTTTAACAAGAAATTCGAGTGTTGGTATCATCAATAATAGTCATTGCGTTTTAAAAATATAAAGTTTCTTTAAAATAAAAGTTGTAATAAATGGAATATTTTTGCTCATGTTACACAAAAGTAGGAAGCTGTCTCACGAAAGAAGTAAAAAAAATGAATAGGGACTTGACAATAACTTATCAAGTTAAGATATTATTCTAAGGCCCGCTGTGATACTCTTGCATCAGAGTTTTCTTGTTTATCTTATTTTGAATTAGAGGAAAATGTGCTAGAAACACAACAAGCTGTAATACCGTTGTGAAACTGACCACGTATAAGGTTGCCTGGCAAGATATTTGGATCACCGTACTTTGGCAAAATGTATGAATGTTTTCAATGATTTTTTTCTGGGTGACACAAAACACTAACCAGTGCCAAAAGTCGGACGCCATGGATACTAGTTTATTGAAAAGTCTTTTAGTTAATCTTGAACTAGCGAGGTGCATTTTAAGATCATGTTTAGTAATCATGTACATAGATGATAAGTTAGGCCCATGATTTTCCAATACTTGTAAGACCAAATGTCGATGATTGTTTTGCGTAAAGGTTGAACAGTTTCCTGTTTTACACAGTTACTGTATAAGTGCGTCGCAATACGTAACTTAAACTTGCTGTAGAAACAACATAAATTCACGATCAGTCGAGAAATGTCTTCTTAAATGCCCGTGAAATGACAACAAACTTTTCTAGTCTCAGCTGAATTTCCAAATACTTACGGTCAATATTTCAAATGATATGATTATTTTCTTTGAACTATTGAATGTCCCTTCTTGTAGCTGGTAAACAAAGACTTTAGAAAATCTGTGATATAACAAATATTTTGAAAAGAATAAGACATTCAGAACAAACTTTGTTTTTTTCTAAAATAACAGTAATTTCATGTAAATGAATATATCTCGCAATACAATTACGCGACTTTGTAATCTACGTCACTGTAAATGACGTCATATAAGACGTCAAAAAAACAAAGAGAACACTTCAGTCGCGAAATGGATACTTTTTTTATATTTGACTTAAAAAGGTTGATTTTTTATTCCATGATAAGCAACTGAATTGATTATTGTTTCTATTATCTTGTAATATTTATTCTAATATGCCTATGGTATATTTCTTTAGTCTATTCAAGTGTTTTGATATGATTCAAGCAATCGGACAAGTAGGTGGAGTTTCGGACATAGAAGTAACTCCTACTGACTTTTTAGCTCACCTGAGCTGGCTCAGGGTGAGCTATTAGGATCGATGAATGTCCGTCGTCCGTCGTCTGTCGTCCGTCGTCCGTCCACACTTAGTTCGTTAACACTCTAGTGGTCACATTTTTGCCTCAATTGTCACGAAACTTGGTCAGGATGTTTGTCCCAGTAATTACTCGGACGAGTTCGAATATGGGTCATCTCGGATGAAAAACTAGGTCACATGACCCAAAAATAGAAAAATCTTGTTAAGGCTCTAGAGGCTACTGTTTCAGTCCAAATATCCTGGCAATTTGTCAGAAAGGTTGTTTGAATGCTTTCTAGCCCAAGTTTGAATATGGGTCATCTGGGGTCAAAAACTAGGTCACACAGCCCAAATATGACAAAACCTTGTTAACACTCTAGATGTTACATTTTCAGCCCAGATATCCTGGAAATTTGTCGGAAAGGTTGTTTTGATGATGTCTAGCTCAAGTTTGAATATGGGTCAACTGGGGTCAAAAACTATGGCACAGAACCCAAATGTGGAAAAACCTTGTTAACACTCTAGAGGTGACATTTTCAGCCCAAATATCCTGGAAATTTGTCAGAAAGGTTATTTCGATGATTTCTAACTCAAGTTTCAATATGGGTCATCTGGGGCCAAAAACTAGGTCACACAGCCTGAATATGGAAAAGCCTTAATACTCTAGAGGTAACATTTTCAGCCCAAATATCCTGGAAATTTGTCAGAAAGGTTAATTGTTTCGATGATTTCTAGCTCAAGTTCGAATATGGGTCAACTGGGGTCAAAAACTAGGTCACAGAGCCCAAATGTGGAAAAATCTTGTTAACACTCTAGAGGTTACATTTTCAGCCCAAATATCCTGGAAATTTGTCTGAAAGATTGTTTCGATGATTTCTAACTCAAGTTTCAATATGGGTCATCTTTGGTCAAAAACTAGGTCACAGAGCCCAAATGTGGAAAAACCTTGTTTACACTCTAGAGGTTACATTTTCAGCCCAAATATCCGGAAATTTGTCAGAAAGGTTGTTTCGATGGTTTCTAGCTCAAGTTTCAATATGGGTCATCTAGGGTCAAAACTAGGTCACAGAACCCAAATGTGGAAAAACCTTGTTAACACTCTAGAGGTAACATTTTCAGCCCAAATATCCTGGAAATTTGTCAGAAAGGTTGTTTCGATGATTTTTAGCTCAAGTTTCAATATGGGTCATCTGGTGTCAAAAACTAGGTCACAGAGCCCAAATATAGAAAAGCCTTGTTAATACTCTGGAGGTTATATTTTCAGCCCAAATATCCTGGAAATTTGTCAGAAAGGTTGTTTCTATGATTTCTAGCTCAAGTTCGAATATGGGTCATCTTGGGTCAAAAACTAGGTCACAGAGCCCAAATATGACAAAATCTTGTTACCACTCTAGATGTTACATTTTCAGCCCAAATATCCTGGAAATTTGTCAGAAAGGTTGTTTTGATGATTTCTAGCTCAAGTTCGAATATGGGTCAACTGGGGTCAAAAACTAGGGCACAGAACCCAAATGTGGAAAAACCTTGTTAACAGTCTAGAGGTTACATTTTCAGCCCAAATATCCTGGAAATATGTCAGAAAGGTTGTTTCGATGATTTCTAGCTCAAGTTTCAATATGGGTCATCTGGGGTCAAAAACTAGGTCACACAGCCTGAATATGGAAAAGCCTTGTTAATACTCTAGATGTTACATTTTCAGCCCAGATATCCTGGAAATTTGTCAGAAAGGTTGTTTTGATGATTTCTAGCAACTTTGTTAAAAGCAGTTGTACTCGGGTGAGCGATAAAGGTCCATCATGGCCCTCTTGTTTTTAGCTCACGTCATACTGAACTATTGGGACTAGTAACTGTCCATGGTACGTCATCTGTCTGTCAACCATTTCTTTCATTTTCCACTGGGCCACAGTTGATGAAACTTGACAGGAATGCTCCTTGCATGAACCTGTATCAAATATGTTCATAGAATTCCATTCCATGCAGAACTCTGGTTGCTATGACAACAAATAGGAAAAACTTTAACAATCTTCTTCTCTGAAATTACAAGATGTGTAGTATGTAGCATTGCCTAGTGTACCTCTACTAAGATTGTCCGAATCATGACCCCTGTGTCAATGACATGTAGCATTGCCTAGTGGACCTTACCAAGATTGTTTTAATCATGACCCCCAGGTCAAAATTGACTCTGCCTGGGGGGTCAATTGATTTACAAAGGCTTATACAGGAAAATTGTTATATTGACCCTGTCCAGGGATCTCCTTATTTAACATAGGCTATTGTAGAGAAATATTAAAAAATCTTCTTGTCTACAACCACAAGGCCAAGAGCTAAGATATTTGGCATGTAGCATTGTGCAGTGTACCTCTATGTGTAGTTTTAAAATTGTGTCCCCCAGGTCAAAATTGACCCTTCCGATGATGCAATTGTTGACCTATATTACTATAAGCTGTATAGCCAATGGTAGCCAGGTGAGCTATATAGGGCCATCTTTGCATCTTGTCCTGACAAATAACCTATTTAATAACTTTAGCATGGTTAAAGTGGTACAACTAACTAACAAAAAGAAACTGTTAAAGGTTCAATACTAAGACCAAATCAAATTTTCTTTTAAATCAGGAATTGTAAAAGGGAAATAAGAGTTTGAAACTGGCTTTTAAAGTATTTCCCTGTTTAAAATACTGTTGCAGAAAAAGAGTGATTTTTAGCTTGAATTTTTCGAAAAAAAGGGGAGCTATCCTACTCGCCATGGCGTTGGCGTCCGTGTTGGTGTCACACCTCGGTTAAGTTTTTCGTACCACCCCAATTTATTTCAAAACTATTAGAGGTATGGCTTTGAAACTTACCATACTTGTTCACCATCATAACCTCCATCTACAGACAAGAGTACATAACTCTGTCAAGGTTTTTTGACTAAGAAAGTGTATTGAGCTTGGTTAAGTTTGTCGTACCACCTGACTTATTGCCTTAACCCTTTGAAATATTGCTTTGAAACTTTTAATGCTTGTTTACATCATTACCCCCATCTGTAGGCAAGAGAAGGTTACTCTGTCATGGATTTGTTTTAAAAATTAAGGCCCTTTATCGACTTAGAATCTTGGTTAATTTTTTCGTACCTGTCCACTTTTTGACTAAACTGTTTGAGATATTACTTTGAAAGTTGGAATACTTGTTTACAGTCATGATTCCCAAACATGGGCAGGAGAAGGTAATTATGTCAAGGATTTTATGTGAATTATGGCCCTTTTTATGCCCCCGAAGGGTGGCAAATTAAAATCGCACCGCCCCACTTAAAATTCGTGTCCAGACTGTAACTTTGTCATGCATTGAAGGATTTTAAAATAACTTGGCACAAATGTCTAGCACATCAAGACGATGTGTCGCTTGCAAGACCCACGTCCTTACCTCAAAGGTCAAGGTCACACTTAGAGTTTTCAGGTAATGGAATCCTCTTTATATGCACACATTCGTGTCCGAACTGTAACTTTGTCATGCATTGAAGGATTTTAAAATAACTTGGCACAAATGTCTAGCACATCAAGACGACGTGTCACGTGCATGACCCACAACTCTACCTCAAAGGTCAAGGTCACACTTAAAGTTTTCAGGTAATGGAATCCTGTTTATATGCATACATTTGTGTCCTGGCTATAACTTTGTCATGCATTGATTGATTTAAAAATAACTTTGCACAAATGTTTAGCTGATGTGTCGCGTGCAAGACCCATGTCCCTATGTCAAAGGTCAGGGTCACACTTAGTGTTTAAAAGTAATGGAATACTGTATGCATGGTAACTCTGTCATGCATGGAAGGATTTTAAAATTACATAGCACATGTTTTGAACACATGGAGAGGACAGAGACTGTGAAACACTTCTTTCGGGGGCATTCGTCATTTGTGAGGGACAGCTCTTGTTGACTTAGAAACTCAGTTAAAATTTGCATTCTTGTCAACTTGTTGACTTAATCATTTGAGATATTACCTTGAAAGTTGGAGTACTTATGTACCATCATGAGACCTATCTGTAAGCAAGAGAAGATAACTCTGTGAAAATGTTTCTTGATTTGTACTTAGAAATTCCTAGTTAAAGTCTTGTGTGCCCTTAACTGTCAAAGTTTTGTTTTATTGGCAAGCACTAAAAAAGTCGAGCGCGCTGTCCTACTGACAGCTCTTGTTTTTGTATTTCCTTAGATTGACCTGGGTGGTCTTTTTGTCCTACTTTCGCTTTATTGCATGTTGTACACAGTCAGAGATATACGTTGCACATCATAGGAAGTAAGAAATTTCCACTATAGTTCAAAAATAGGTATGCTTACATGTATTCATGTACAACCTATTTATAGCCTCTTTCTAGAGACTTCTGGAAAATTACAAAGATTTTTGAAAACTGGAAAATCTACTTTCATTTTTGAAAAGGTAAAATATAATTCTTTTGTTGAACTCAAAATTTTCAACACAATATGGTCACATTCAATGCAGTATGTTGTAGTATTTTAGTAAATGTAGCTGCATATTGATCTCAAAATACATCTCAGTTTAACACCCATTCCAACTGTATTTTGGTCATTTTAATAGGCCGGAGGTTCCTAGGAAGAACGAGTACTAACTTCCTATCCTCTGTGAGAAACTGCAAACTTTCTCAACATAAAGAGATACGGTCAGTAACAGGGCTCGAACCCATGACCCTCAATCTCTGAGAGGTTACAGTGATTTCAGGTCAGCGACTCCAACCACTTGACCTCGGAGACAGACGCCCAGTTCGTGAAAGATCACGATTGTTAACAATTCGCAGGACCATCAAAATTTAATTCTGTTCCATTAAAACATCTCCTTTGCCTACTTAAAAAGCTGAAAAAGAGAAAAGAATTACATTGTATCTTGTAAAATTATTGATAATGGAAATGTGGTGTTCAAAAGTTTGTGCATGTAACAGTGCAATATTGAAAGTTTATTATGATGTTATGCTCTTTTCACATGTGGAAAAAAAGAAGGTCATGTAAAAATGTGTGCTTGTGAGTTTAAAATGGCTGTCTGTAGATCCCATCACATGATTTGTGCAATGGTTTGCCTTTATTGAGAAGTGTATGTATGTATGTATTTATTTCAGTACCAAGAACCAAGGATAACACAATAAAGAGCAAGCTCTTATTTCCATTGTGGTCCTTTATTTTAGAGAAAGAAGCAGATACAAGGGAATCCGGGTACCAGACCCTAGCTCTTTTTACGAATAGACCCCTTGGTTCTTTTCTATGTGCCCGGTGTATAGCACCGATACACGCGAGACTACCTCTGGGTTTCTAACCAGTTCATCTCAGATAGGTGGGAAACACTGAAAAGCGTTTCTGAAATATCCAGTGCCTTGGCCGAGAATCGAACCGGGGACCTCCGGATTGATAGTCCAGAGCGTTAACCACTGGGCCACCACACCACCATGGTGGCATGGAAACAACTTAAACTCTTTCATTGTAAAAAGCAAATTCTTAAGTATGTATGCATGATGAGAGAAACTACATCTGCTGAAATCTAATATGTGCTGGTGGCTGGTGATTCTGTCTTTGTGACCAGTGACGATTATGATCACACTGCCTATTCAGTCGGTAAAATCAATTAATGGGCATACCCATTTAAGAACTTTTGCAGGGTTAAAGTGGTCACTTCCCTTGTATCCATTTTCTGACGGAATATAACAGGTTGAATTGGACTTATATTCTAAAATTTTACTGAAATATTGACCACCATTGTTAAGTTATGCATTAAGTTTATGATAAAGGCTTATCAGCAATTGCAGTACATCGTTGTCCTCTGGAAATCTTGTTGCCATGTTAGAATCTGTTACTTACTAGTACATGTTGTCATGGCAACCAGTAAAACAGATAGTCCTTGAATTTGTCTGATCATGGTCTATACTCTTAGATGTAATGCCAGTAAATCCGAGCTCCGCTACTGGCGTCACTCATAGGAGAAAGGTGGCAGTTTCTTAAGGAAATAGGCCTTCCCAGTTGTGATGGTCAGGTAAACTGCCCACATGTTAATGTGTAAATGTCATTTATTTACAAGGTTTTCAATTTTCGTTAACTTTCAAGACAGAACCACCTAATGCATTCATCAGTCTCGTTGAAATGTCTGTCTTAAGATTGATGGAGATATTTGATGTCGAGTGTAAACAATGGTGATACATGTACCTAGAAAACAGACCAATTAGGGAAATAGCATAACAGACTGAAAAATCGTAGAGAAATATATTTAATGTATACAAGTATTTAATACTGTACATGTTTATTTGATATTTTTGCAAAGTTAAAATGAGATTATGACTGTTGATAAAGTGATAATTACTATGAATCAGCTTTCACTAAGTATTGGGTAAATAGTTAAAAACATAGTGTCTAGCAAACATGTATATTTAAAAAGTTTGACAAAAATGTTTATGTTCTATACAACATTAACATGTTAAGGAGCCTTGATGTAAACATGTACAGGTTAGAAGTGGGGTTATATATTACACTGGAACGACTGCTTGTTTCATTGATGAACTGTCACATTCAGTCTCATAACATTTATATAAGCTGATATATCATGACACATTGACCACACCCTGTAAGAAGTTTCTTTTGTGTTGAATGTGATGCTTTTACCAGGCGTGCTTTCAAGAACTTGATTTTTTTCACAGCCTGCTGATTACTGATGAATAGTGTAAGTGAGTGTGCCAGTACTGCATACATACACATAGCCATCATTGTCAACTGCTATACCCCAAGGACGTCCTAGTTTATCATCCTTGTAGATCTTAGTATAGTGTTGTATAGAAATGCTTTTAGAAACTTTTGGAGGGGTCAGTTTTCAAAAAGTTACTCTCCACTCAAAGATATCTTTAAATTGTTAGCTTATATTTTAATGATATAGAAATATTATTTCAGGAGCCATCTGCATACGTTTTTCATGTCTGAAAGCTATAGCAATGTAACATTAAGAGTCGATGAGTGTGAGTATAAAAACAATCCATCAAGAAAAAAAAACAATAATAGCCAACGTAAACGAAGACGTCACAGAACAGTTATATTATATATAGAGGATAATTGTTGGTTTCGGTGTAATATCACTTTAAAATTTCACCGAGTGGGCACCAAAAGTGATATTTTCACGAGTGGCGCAGCCACGAGTGAAAATAACTATTTTTGGTGCTCACGAGTGAATTTATCGTGATATTTCATCAATACCAACAATATTTCTGTTTATCTTATGTCTGTAACTCTACTTTTGATGAGTTTGTTTCAATGAAATGTCTAAAATCGCAAGAAACGTCATCAGAAATCATAACAAACATGACGTCATTTTAACGACGTCATCGTCGTATGGTGGCCGGAGTTCGTTACGCTCGGTTTATATTTTGACGTTAAACCGGGTAGAAAATTTTGATAATTTTCACTAAGTGGACAGTGAGTTTATCGGGATATAATTCACCGTTATATTTCGATAAACCACCGACACACATAAAATAAGTATGCCATTTTTGTATTGTTTAATGGTCAAAGGCATGTATAACGTTGATATTGCTCTCATTATGAAAAGAAACGCGGTTCATTATCTGTGTCCCACACATAGCATGTTTTTTTCGGGTCCCACACATGGCATTTTATATTCATTTTAAAAATCGAGAGAAACAAGCGAATTTTATTGTTCAACTTTTGTCAGCTGTTACATTAGGTAAAAATACGTTCTCCGCTCATTGAACCGTGTAGTGTAAGACAATTGCAGGAAATTTATAAACAATTTATACATTGGGGTCCCACACATAGCAAGTCAATTTTCTTCTCGGAAAATGCGCGGTTGCACTTTGTGTCAAAAGTACGATTTTTTTTGTACTGAAACTGATAAGCAGTGGTTGTATCTTTCATATGGCCGGGCTCTCGTCTTTATTTGGTTAAAATCTATGCAGGATTAAGGAAGATATCATGAAAAATGTTACCTGAATCGGCGTTTGTTGTCATTTCTGAGTCCCACACATAGCCGGAAAAGTCACGTGGGATCGGTACTGTGTGTAAGAAGTTTATTTGTGTGATGATTTTACTATAATTATTGTAAGGCAAATTACATGTCAATATCTTGTTGGTGAAATTTTATTTTTTTACCAGCTGGAAAACCAGAAAGTTATGTTTTTATCAGGTCTGTATAGATCAGATAAGTATACTTGCACTTTTTCTTTGAAAAAAAAAAAAAAACGTTATTTAAAAAATTGTACTTTTCGATTGTTAACGTATCGGGTTGTTTTAGCTTATTCGGGGTATATACCCCAATCGGGAGATATGCTCAGCCTGTTGAAGTACAGCCGTGGCCATTATTCTGTACACTGTAATGTAATACAGTAATCGGCTCATATAACTGTTAAGTTATAATTTTCTTGTTATTTGACAAAATATGCAAACTGTTTATGTACATGTAAAGTAGGTTAAAACTTGAAATTTGATATTTGCACTGTAAATCTTATGCTAAAAATAGCACAGACACAGTCTTGTGGTTGTATCTATAACTTTATACAAGGGTTAAACTGATCATTTCGTTCAATGATTTTTAACTTTGAATCCATGTGTTTTCCATGTTTTTGAATAGAATGATATATATTATTAGATATTAACTAATATGTTAACTATTACATGTACTAGGTATTTATTTTGGGAGGGGGGTTCAGATCATGAAAAAATTGCATTGCACATAGTCACTTAAAAAGTTTATTTAAGGAAAGACATGAATTGTTTGATTTACTACGTATTTTTAGACACATTTATGAATGTTTTAATAGAAAATAGTTGCTTTAACTATGCTAGCGACTCGCTTATCTGTGCTGTCTAATCATAATCTGCACTCATTGCTATTCAGTCATCAATCAATACTCATTTGAACAATTTATTGCATTTATAAACAAGTCCATTTTAGAAATATTGTTTGGTTAAGGGTGAAAAGGTACAAGTAAAGACACTCTGGAAATGTTTATGTCATGTATGATATTAAATCACTGCTTAATTTAACCAGTGTTTGATAAGAATAATGTAATCTGGAATTTAGTTTCCAGTACAAATCTCCTCTGTATACTTATAACCCTGAATAAGAGAAACAAATTATGTTGTAAAAACTCAATAAAGAAAATGTGAAAAGCTTGTAGAAGTAAAGTCAAAATCTGCATGTAACAGGTAAGTATTGCTCATGTTTATTCTGATATAATGCTCTTATACATATGAGAAAGAGGGCCATCACTCAAACAGCCTGATTTCTTAATCGTAAACAGCAAGTATCAGATTATATATAGATGTTGAAAGAAAGCATCTGCTGAAATCTAATCTCTGCTGGCAGCAGGTGATTATGCAGATCATGATCATCCTGCCCATCCCTGATTTCAATTCATGATCTGCACTGTTTACTATTCAGGCCATGATCTGCAATGTTTACTATTCAGGTCATGATCTGCACTGTTTACTATTCAGGTCATGATCTGCATGGTTTACTTTTCAAGTCATGATCTGCACTGTTTACTGTTCAAGTCATGATCTGCAATGTTTACTATTCAGGTCATGATCTGCACTGGTTACTATTCAGGTCATGATCTGCATTGTTTTCTATTAAGGTCATGATCTGCACTGTTTACTGTTCAAGTCATGATCTGCAATGTTTACTATTCAGGTCATGATCTGCACTGTTAACTATTCAGGTCATGATCTGCACTGTTTACTATTCAAGTCACAATCTGCAGTGTTTACTATTCAGGACATGATCTGCACTGTTTACTTTTCAAGTCATGATCTGCACTGTTTACTTTTCAAGTCATGATCTGCACTGTTTACTTTTCAAGTCATGATCTGCACTGTTTACTATTCAAGTCATGATCTGCACTGTTTACTGTTAAAGTCATGATCTGTACTGTTTACTGTTCAAGTCATGATCTGCAATGTTTACAATTCAAGTCATGATCTGCACTGTTTACTGTTCAAGTCATGATCTGCACTGTTTACTGTACAAGTCATGATCTGCACTGTTTACTTTTCAAGTCATGATCTGCACTATTTACTGTTCAAGTTATGATCTGCAATGTTTACTATTCAAGTCATGATCTGCAGTGTTTACTGTTCAAGTCATGATCTGCACTGTTTACTATTCAGTCAGTAAAATACAATGCATGGATGTGGTCATGTGAAAACTTCAGAAGGGATAAAGATGTTACTTCCCTTGTATCCATTTTCTGACTGCATATACATGTAAGAAGTTGTATCAGACTCATTCTCGAAATGTCAGCCTGGTTAGCTCATTCAGTAGAGCACGAGACTTGTAATCTTCGGGTTGAGGGTTGATTTTCGGGGCTGACCAACTAAAATTACTAACAGTCTTCTGGATGACACTTTAAAACCGAGGTCCCATGTATGGGTGCTATACACCTGGAATGTATAAGAACCAGAGGTGTCTCGGGAACTGGGATGCTTTCTGTATCTTGCACTATCCTCCAAAACCTAAAATAACTAAACTTTTCTTGGGGCATTGGTCATATGGGAAACTGGTATCAACAATAAAGCTCTAATGTACAGACATGTACTTCATTCTAGAATTGTACAGAAATGCAGTTGAGCAGTCTTAACACTATGTTTTTCTTGCTGGTTGCTCTTTTGGGTAATCATCTCTTAAGATTTGCTTGCCCAAAAGTGAATTTGGTTGCCTATAAAATTTATAGAAAAAATTCATTGTTTCTGGAAATGATATATTAAAAGTGTGTTGTTTCTAATTTATCCCTTTATTCTCTTAATGAAAGGAACAGTTGTGAATAGGTCTACCAATACATGAGAAAATCAATTATGTGCTACAATTACCTGTGTATTAGTCAAAACAGGTCATAACATATTAATGCATGGTTTAACATGAAATCAAGGAAACATTTATGGCTATATTCAGAGACCTTCCTCGACTCAACCTCCACAAATGGAGGGTCCGTTTCTTGCCGTCAGTTGGTCAACTGAATATTAAAGTTAATTAGATTTGGTTGATTTATTGCTTTAAGTATTCACTGGCAAATCAGATCTGCCTAATGGTCCCTTTGAGTGGAGAAACATTTCTGAATAGAGCCATTAATCCTGTCTAATGTATATTTAAACATAGGTATTGTGTCCCTGCAAATGACAGTTAAAACTTGCATCACAGCAATTATTGATTACAGTAATTATTTTCATTCGGCAAAAAGTATATGTAAAATTCAATATTTCTACTATTATCATGTTTACATAAACAAGGTATAAGGGGCAGTCGGGTGTAAATTATCCCTTTATACTTTGTTTGAAAAGGTATACATGTATGTACGCAAGTATAGGCTTCATGTTTCATCACAGACGTGTGGCGCAGTGGATACATGGGCAGCTGTTGAAACCTGGTATCACAAGTTCTAGTTCTGGCTGTGGAAGATTTTTTTTCAAATTTTTTATCCATGTCAGTCTTCGGTTCACGAAATGCATGGGTTTTTACTAGAAGTAAATGTCAAATGATCTCAGAATTCTATCTACACACATGAACATGAGGGTAGAAAGGAGAAGTTCGAAAAAGAAAAACTGTGTAGATCAAGATTTTGGCTGCCAAATTATATTTAAGTTATAATGATAAATTAAAAGTAAAATAGTAATGAAACAGCCCGAAAAATTAAAATTGAATGGGAATTTAAAAAGAACTTTACGAAACTTAAAATAAATACATTCTGGCTACACGTTGTCTTCCGGTGACAATTCTTTAAAATAAATTAGTATAAACTAACTAATTAATTAATTGGTTGGAATTCAGACACCTTATCCTCTATGCCATGGAGGCTTTACGAATGTACATTGTTCTTTATCCAATATATATATATATATAAAGGTATTAATCATAATACTTTTTCCTTATCTAAAACGTTGAAATGGGATTTTCCGATAATAGAAGCGTTATTGAATTGGACCTATAATTCCCAACGATGGCAATTTAATTTAATTGATTTGTTAACGTTTCTCATATAGTTTTATGCATAGCCTTTAAAATTGAACAGACAGAAAATCATTCACTATCGATGGTATCCCTCTTTAGTTTAGGGCTTCACACAATCAACTTGTGTCAAAGACTGGTTCAACATTATGGAGTTGTGCATTAGGTTTATTATATATGTATTGGCAGATACACAGTAAAGCGGATAGTCCATGACCTTGTCTGATTGTGGTCTATACTATCACATGTAGTGATATTAAATCTGAGCGCCACTACTGGCCTCACTGGTAGGTTAAAGGTGGCAGTTTCTTAAGGCGATGGGAGTCCAGTACTGGTCCTTCCCTTGCATGATGTCAGGTAAACTGCCAGCTTGTAAATGTATAAAATGTCAGTTGTTTTACAATTTTCATTAATTTTCAAGACTGAACTACCACAGGGACTCATCTCGTTGAAATGTCTGTCTTAAGATTGGTGGCAGTATTTGATGTTGAGTGCAAACAATGATTATACATTTACATAGAAAATAGGCAAATGAAAGACTGAGAGATTTTAGATAAATATTTTTACTGTATAAAAGTATTTAATGCTGTACATGTTTTTTTTTCAATTTTTTTACAAAGTTAAAATAGGACTATGGCTGTTGATGATAAGTGCTTAATATAACTTTGAAACAGCTTTCACTAAGTATTGCGTAAAAGTATTTAGCAAACATGTAGGTGTAAGAGATTTCACAAAAATATTTTTTTTTGTTGAAATTGATCACATTCACACTACAGTTACATGTTAAGGAGCCTGGACGTAAACTTGTGCAGGTGATATATCAGATTATTACACTGGAACATCTGCTGGTTTTATTGATGAACTGTCACATTCAGTCTCATAACATTTATGTAAGCTGATATATCCTGACACATTGACCACACCCTGTAAGAAGTTTATTTGTGTTGCTGATTGTGATGCTTGAACCAGGTTTGTTTTCAAGAACTTGAAGTTTGTCAAGGTCTGGTGATAACTGATGAATAGAAAATGGGTCAGTACTGCATACATACACATAGCCATCATTGTCAACTGCTATACCCCAAGGAGATTTTAAGTTATTGTCTTTGTAAATCTTCTTGACCTTTCCATCTAAAGTCATACTGGTTACAGTGTATTGAGTATAATCCGATGCATAGATGGTATCACCATCTGGACTGAGTGCTAAACCAAACAAATTCTTTCCTTTTGAGTCAGTTCTAATAGTTTTAAGAATGTTGCCTTTCATGTCAGTGACTATAACTACTCGACTTTGTGCAATGATCAGTCTTTCTTTGTGATACACAAGATCAGGGCAAGGTCTGTCTATGTGGAATGCATTATCTTTACTTATTGAACCAGACTTTGATACAGATAGGAACTGTATCTTTGATGCCATTCCTACTGCAAATTTGTCATCCTTTACTGCTGTCACACTCCAAACAGCTTCTTTCAGCTTCATTTCTGAAATGACCTTATCATGCCTTTGATCAACTACTTTTACTGAATTGTTTCCATTATCCACTACAACAATATAATGTTCATGAATCACTGTAAGTCCTCGGACATCAGGGTTACCTTTGTTATTGCTCGTACTAATATCTATCACTTTCTCTAGTCGGAGCTTTTTCAGAGCTGTCGCTTCAGATGTTTGAATTGTCTTTCTTGTTTTATCTGGAATCTTTGAGGGTTTTGCTACTGTTTGTAATTGTTTGCTGTCTTTAGTTATGTCTCCATGTCCCACAGTTGTCATAATTTCTGTTTCTAACCTACATATCTCATTTATTCTTTTCATCATCTCTTGAATCATAGGTGAGGGTAAAATTTCAAATTTCTTTATCTTGCTTGCATTTTCCAGGGTCTCTAGTTCTGTTTCAATTCTTTTCATGTCTAACTCTGAATGTTTCATGTTGATAAAAGCTTCACAATTTTGTCCATCTTTCTTGGTTTTATCAACATCAGTTTTGATATTTGTAAGCTCTTTATCTATAGACTCATACTTCTTTGAAGTTGCCACTAAAATGCCCTCGTTACTTTTGTGAATTTCATCAATCGTCTGCTGCATTTTTTTCTTGAGCTGATCAAAGAATTTGTTTATCTGATCACGCAACTTTTCTAACTCTGCCATGGCAACCTGTTGTAAATCATCCGCTATGTTTGAAATTGACTTAATTGTATGTCTGCTGTCTTGAATTTGATTTGACATTGTCTCAACTTTCTTCATGAAGGTTTGAATTTCTTTTTGTGTTTCTTTTGATGTGGCAAGTTTTTGAATATCATCAACTTTGTCACATTTTCTGTGATCAAGAATCATGCAAGTGGAACATGCAACAGAATCACATGATCCACAGAAATATTTAATGATCTCATTTGTATGTTTTGTACATTTCTGACTACATACGTCTTTCACATCTGTACCAGTGACACTCTGGGGCATATTATCCTTGTCCTGAAGTACATGATTTCTGGAAGCTTTATTCAGCTGATGGATTTTAAAACATTGTCTGCATAAATATTCAGAACAATTCACACAAAATCCTTTAGCTTCTGTCTTCTTTCCGTACAGTTCACAAGGTTCACAGAAAATATCCTTCACTTCATCAGACGCTGCAATAATTGATGTTCTAAAGTCCGTGCAGGTCGCCATTTTTATTTGACAAAATATGCAAACTGTTTATGTACATGTAAAGTAGGTTAAAACTTGAAATTTGATATTTGCACTGTAAATCTTATGCTAAAAATAGCACAGACACAATCTTGTGGTTGTATCTATAACTTTATACAAGGGTTAAACTGATCATTTCATTCAATGATTTTTAACTTTGAATTCATGTGTTTTCCATGTTTTTGAATAGAATGATATATATTATTAGATATTAACTAATATGTTAACTATTACATGTACTAGGTATTTATTTTGGGAGGAGGGGGGTTCAGATCATGAAAAAATTGCATTGCACATAGTCACTTAAAAAGTTTATTTAAGGAAAGACATGAATTGTTTGATTTACTACGTATTTTTAGACACATTTATGAATGTTTTAATAGAAAATAGTTGCTTTAACTATGCTAGCGACTCGCTTATCTGTGCTGTCTAATCATAATCTGCACTCATTGCTATTCAGTCATCAATCAATACTCATTTGAACAATTTATTGCATTTATAAACATGTCCATTTTAGAAATATTGTTTGGTTAAGGGTGAAAAGGTACAAGTGAAGACACTCTGGAAATGTTTATGTCATGTATGATATTAAATCACTGCTTAATTTAACCAGTGTTTGATAAGAATAATGTAATCTGGAAATACTATGTTTATACCTACCTGAGGTGATTGTATGGAACGCCATAGCTGCCTTCTATACACACTTCTTAAATGGTGATGTCCTTTTGATATATGGTGATGTCGTGTTGATAGATGGTGCTGTGGTTTTGATAGATGGTGCTGTGGTTTTGATAGATGATGCTGTGGTTTTGATATATGGTGATGTCGTTTTGATAGATGGTGCCGTCGTTTTGATAGATGGTGCTGTAGTTTTGATAGATGGTGCTGTAGTTTTTGTAGATGGTGATGTCGTTTGGATATATGGTGATGTCGTTTGGATATATGGTGATGTCGTTTTGATAGATGGTGATGTCGTTTTAAAGGTGGTGACGTCGTTTTGATAGATGGTGTTGTGGTTTTGATAGATGGTGATGTCGTTTTGATAGATGGTGCTGTGGTTTTGATAAATGGTGCTGTGGTTTTGATAGATGGTGATGTCGTTTTGATAGATGGTCCTGTGGTTTTGATGGATGGTGATGTCGTTTTGATAAATGGTGCTGTGGTTTTGATATATGGTGATGTAGTTTTGATAGATGGTGCTGTGGTTTTGATAGATGGTGATGTCGTTTTGATAAATGGTGATGCCGTTTGGATAGATGGTGCTGTGGTTTTGATAGATGGTGATGTCGTTTTGATAGATGGTGCTGTGGTTTTGATAGATGGTGCTGTGGTTTTGATAAATGGTGCTGTGGTTTTGATATATGGTGATGTCGTTTTGATAGATGGTGCTGTGGTTTTGATATATGGTGATGTCGTTTTGATAAATGGTGATGTCGTTTGGATAGATGGTGCTGTGGTTTTGATAAATGGTGATGTCGTTTTGATAAATGGTGATGTCGTTTGGATATATGGTGCTGTGGTTTTGATAGATGGTGCTGTGGTTTTGATAAATGGTGATGTCGTTTTGATTTATGGTGGTGTCATTTTGGTATATGGTGCTGTCATTTCATATATTGTGCTGTCGTTTGGATATATGGTGATGTCGTTTTGATAGATGGTGCTGTCGTTTTGATAAATAGTGATGTCGTGTTGATATATGGTGCTGTGGTTTTAATAGATGGTGCTGTCATTTTGATAAATGGTGATGTCATTTTGATAGATGGTGCTGTGGTTTCGATATATGGTGCTGTCATTTTTATATATGGTGCTGTGATTTTAACAAATGGTGATGTGAGTTTGATATATGGTGCTGTCATATTTATATATGGTGCAGTGGTTTTGATATATGGTGATGTCCTTTCTATATATGGTGATGCTATTTTGATATATGGTTCTGTCATTTTTTATTACGATGATGTTGAACTATTTATAGATGGCCTAGTTGTTGACCGGATCAGGTTGGTGAGGATAAAACTGTTCTGACACAGTGAAAATGGAGGCAATTTTGTCGTCAGTTGATATGAGACGCCTAAATACATTTCCATAGACTTACATTATAAGGGTTTCTTCCGGTGCGACTACCCAAAATCTCACCGACTGCTGAAATGAACTTTATTTTGTAGAATCATCCTAGTCCCACATAAAAATAACAAAATTTATACATGTGATCCAGTACTTTATGTCAGTAATTTGGGGCTCAATGACCCCACCCCATTTTTATGGCAATTTTAGTGGTCACCGACCAAATATGTCAGTATTTTCAAATACCAAATATTTTGATTATAATTTATATCAAGATTTTTCTCTTCATATTTCATTTGTGATCTATCATGCAGCGATTATTTCAAAGTAATTTTTCTTGTATGCATCCACTTAGTTTCAGCCAATCAGCAATCAAACACATAGTGTAGGTCCGCATGTTCCCTAGACAGATTGCTTTTGTACGCACTTAGAACTCTTTCAAATAATAAAATAACAATTGCTGAACCAAAGTATAGCTTTGTTTTAAGTGCGTACAGAAGCAATCGTTTCAGTCTTTAGGTATGAGACGCCTAAATCGGTGGAAACCGGAAGCAGGTTATTTTTGTCTAGGGAACATGTGGACCTACACTATGTGTTTGATTGCTGATTGGCTGAAACTAAGTGAATGCATACAAGAAAAATTACTTTGAAATAATCGCTGCATGATAGATCACAAATGAAATATGAAGAGAAAAATCTTGATATAAATGATAATCAAAATATTTGGTATTTGAAAATACTGACATATTTGGTCGGTGACCACTAAAACTGCCACAAAAATGGGGGTGGTCTCATTGAGTCCCAAATTACTGGCATAGAGTATTGGGTCACATGTATAAATTTTGTTATTTTTATGTTGTACTAGGATGATTCTACAAAATAAAGTTTATTTCAGCAGTCGGTGAGATTCTGGGTAGTCGCACCGGAAGAAACCCTCATAATGTAAGTCTATGGAAATGTATTTAGGCGTCTCATACCAACTGTCCATTTTCACGGTGTCAGAACAGTTTTATCCTCATCAACCTGATCCGGTCAACAACTAGGCCATCTATAAATAGTTCAACATCATCGTAATAAAAAATGACAGAACCATATATCAAAATAGCATCACCATATATAGAAAGGACATCACCATATATCAAAACCACTGCACCATATATAAATATGACAGCACCATATATCAAACTCACATCACCATTTGCTAAAACCACAGCACCATATATAAAAATGACAGCACCATATATCGGAAACACAGCACCATCTATCGAAATGACAGCACCATTTACCAAAATGACAGCACCATCTATTAAAACACAGCACCATATATCAAAACGACATCACCATTTATCAAAACCACAGCACCATCTATCAAAACAACATCACCATTTATCAAAACCACAGCACCATCTATCAAAACAACATCACCATTTATCAAAACCACAGCACCATCTATCAAAACGACATCATCATATATCAAAACTACAGCACCATCTATCAAAACGACATCACCATTTATCAAAACCACAGCACCATCTATCAAAACGACATCATCATATATCAAAACTACAGCACCATCTATCAAAACGACATCACCATTTATCAAAACCACAACACCATCTATCAAAACGACAGCACCATATACCCAAACGACATCACCATTTATCAAAACGACATCACCATCTATCAAAACCACAGCACCATCTATCAAAACGACATCACCATATATCAAAACCACAGCACCATCTATCAAAACCATAGCACCATATATCCAAACGACATCACCATTTATCAAAAACACAGCACCATCTATCAAAACGACGTCACCAACTTTAAACCGACATCACCATCTTTCAAAACGACATCACCATATATCCAAACGACATCACCGTCTACAAAAACCACAGCACCATTTATCAAAACGACAGCACCATCTATCAAAACGACATCACCATCTATCAAAACCACAGCATCATCTATCAAAACCACAGCACCATCTATCAAAACCACAGCCCCATCTATCAAAACGACATCACAATATATCAAAAGGACATCACCATTTAAGAAGTGTGTATAGAAGGCAGCTATGGCGTTCCATATGATTGTCTTCATTTTCAATCCTAGTTGTAATACTTTACAAATTGTCCTAATTACATTCAAGTGTTTGATAACATGAACCCCTCAGAAGGGCCTTACCAAATCTTGTAAAAATTTTCCTTCAGAAAAGATTGTTTACATGGTCTTCATTTTGAGACTAAAGCCAGTAATTTGATCCTTAGAGTAAAGTAGCACATACAAGATTGGGTGTTGTCAGTTAAAATCTTTACCTTTTTCACTAGTTTTAGGGAAAAAGAAACTTTGAAAAAAGTGAATACCAGTATTATTAAACAATCTTACTTTACTTTCATCAGTAGAAATGAAAAACAAAAATTTTAGGTCACATGATATGGCCACAATGTATATAGCACAGCCCCAGCCAGGAATCCATCGTGATGGGTTCTAGTGATGAAAAGTTCGGGCTCTTCTCTTTAGAATAATTAATTCCTCACCGGGTGTTGTTTTTAGAGCTGTTGAAGCCGAATGATGTGTTTCGCAAATCGTCAAAAATTGTTATTTCTGTTTCTATTTTCTCAAAATGTAAACAATAGGCAAAATGTATGTAAATAAAAAACACGTGCATTTTAGCTCACCTGAGCTGGCTCAGGGTGAGCTATTAGGATCGATGAATGTCCGTCGTCCGTCCACACTTAGTTCGTTAACACTCTAGTGGTCACATTTTTGCCTCAATTGTCACGAAACTTGGTCAGGATGTTTGTCCCACTAATTACTCGGACGAGTTCAAATATGGGTCATCTCGGATGAAAAACTAGGTCAGATGACCCCAAAATAGAAAAATCTTGTTAAGGCTCTAGAGGCTACTGTTTCAGTCCAAATATCCTGGCAATTTATCAGGAAGGTTGTTTGGTTGATTTCTAGCTCAAGTTTTAATATGGGTCACCTGGGATCAAAAACTAGGTCACACAGCCCAAATATGGAAAAACCTTGTTAACACTCTAGAGGTAACATTTTCAGCCCAAATATCCTGGAAATCCGAGATGACCCATATTCGAACTCGTCCGAGTAATTACTAAGACAAACATCCTGACCAAGTTTCGTGACAATTAAGGCAAAAATCTGACCACTAGAGTGTTAACGAACTAAGTGTGGAGCCAGCTCAGGTGAGCTAAAAAACAAAATATTTCACCTTTTTATACTACTAGTATAATAACGAACACAGCTATTGTAATAATCAAAATATATTAACCTGTTTCAAGTGTCATTCCAATAGATATATATAGTTGAAATTTAACTATCCTTATCAAAAGTTGATAATCCGCCATTTCTGTTAGGTTTACCTTCAGTTAGGACAAAAACTTAGTTTATCTCATTTTTACATGCTTTTCAAAGCATCTTTTTTTATTATTTATGAAGTTTTTACCTTCATTATTGACCATAACAATCAACACAATCATTTTGAAAGGTAATATAACTTCATCGCATTACGTTCGTAAAACTGTTATACATCTTCCAGCCAATTGTTCTTTTACATAAATAGTAGAGGGTATTTATGGCAAAATATGACAAATAAAGGAATTAAATCCTGCATAAATGATTGTTGGTGTGTGCAGTCTGTATGATGTGTCGAGTTCAATACCCTGAATCTACTAAAATCTACTGGTACGATTCCATTATATTTTTAAGTAAAAGGTTGAAAAATGGAAACAAAACGGAGGATTTCTAGAATCCATTATTAGCATGACTACTTCCGATTTTTCATCACTTTTCTAGTTTTGCTTTTATACAGATACTTGAAGCCGGTAGAATTATAAAAAGAAAGTATCATCTACAGGTTGAGAGTAGAAATTATTGGAAAAATCCCTAAGTCCTCAGACACCATTTCCAGATTGTTTCATCAACTTCTAGTTTTAAATCAGCGATCTTCGGCGGCTATTTTAAATGGGCACTCCCTACATCTAGCCGATTATATTCACGAAACATAGATTATGTGTTAAATACAATTTCAAAGAAGAACCTATGGCAAAAATGCCCCATTTTACTCCAATTAATCTATATAGAGGCTTTCTATAATAAATCGCATCCACCAATTAATTGTACAACAACAACTCTACATACTATTAGATTACTGAATGGTTTACGGTACTTTAGCATATTTTAAACCACTCATTTAATCGATTATGACTGGGAATGCATGGTTGAAACTTTTAGGTTAAGTAATTATACTTTAAAAGATTCTATTATTTATATTTTGAAGGTTATTTAGTTTGACATCAGTTATAGGGTATGTATTTCCCTTTAAAATTGTACAAATTATATTGATGAGAATATGATACTCCTAAATTTTATGAACTTTGCTGCTCTTTTGAAGAGCATCCTACCACATAATATTCAGGTATCAGTATAAAAGCACCATTACTTGTCTGCAAAAAGGCTGGCACTGATTATTGCCACAATATGAAACTTCTCGTAACAATCTCCAGGTTCATTATTGATAAGGACTATAAACCAAGGAGTCTTCTAATGCACCTTCTAGCTAACTCAAATGATATCAAGCTCAACCCAGGTCCGGCTCATTATAACAGCACCTGTGATAAACCAGTCACATGGGTTCACCGAGCGTTAGTTTGCAACACGTGTGAACAGTGGTATCACACCGACTGCCAGGACGTTTAAACAGGCACCTACAGTACTCTGAACGAAGACAATGGAATCAGGGGGACTGAATTATTTGTAACAACCCAAATTACTCCACCATTTGTTTAGATCTCCACTATATCTCTACTAGTATATTTTTTACAAGTCTGCAAACCCCAGACACGAGCCGTAACAATAAACCTCACCATTGACTCCTGATCGTAAAACGGTGTATTCAAAGAAGTCGAAGACGACAACTCATCCACCGATTTGTATCTTCAACATCAACTTTTACAATCCAAAAACTAGCGACGAACACAGTCTGACTCAGAAAAGAGATCATCTCTACAAGGCAAAACAGAAATCAATTTATCACTGGGGAAAATGCCCCACCAATCAATCATCCAGTATCTCCACTACAAGCAACGGGGTACAAAAGCTACTCAGCAACTTAAACCAAGGTCCTGATGAAATCACTCCTCGAGTATTGAAGGAACTATTTACTTATCAAGCTCCTATTCTTACCACCATCTTTCATTACTCGCTCACTACCAGCACTATACCCGTATCACAAAATGTATAAGAAAGGGAGCAAATACAACCCTAAGAACTACCGTCATATCACCCTTACATGTTTTTGCTGTAAACTACTCTAACATATTATAACATTATGCAGCATGGGGAAATCAACAACAGCTTGTACCCACTACAACATGGCTTTCGTAAAGGTCGATCTTTCGAGACAGAGCTCGTAGTATTCACGGACGTCATATCTACAAATCTGGAAAAGGGTAAACAGGTAGACGTACTTGTCATGGATATCTCCAAGGCGTTTGACAAAGTCTCCCAAAGTCTTCTTCTTCGCAAGCTGAACCATAGAATATATCAAGCATCATCGAAATGCTCCAAGACTTCCGATGAACCTCGCTACAGGACCGCATAAAGATCTATCGCCTTACGCTCCTATACAAGATCTTAAACGATCTTGTTAACATAAAAAAAAAAACAATCGTCTTTTACCAGTCTTGTCTCTCCCGACATACATCAACATACTCCGTCAAGATACCACACTATTTCTACAATTCTACAAGCCAACGTCTTTTCCCTCGAATCAAGGAGTGGAACAGTCTTCAACCGGACATTATATCAGTAGGCTCAGTTGATGCCTTCAAGGCTCAACAAGCAACCACTTTTATCTAGACTCTTAAGAATGTTTATCCCTCACTATACATTTTTTTTGAGGCCCCTAATGGGTAACCCCGTTTATTTTCCCCGTCATCGGTTAGGCAGGGGTCGGGGAACCATCCCCTCCTAACCTCACAAACATACATAGTATTTTAGTATGTCATTAATAATATATTATTATGAAACGTAATTTGCAAATATGTATACAAACTATAAACATAAAACAAACAAGGGGGAAAAAGAAGGGTATTTACTTAGTGTTTTTATATAATAAACAGTTACCCATAAGTAGCTCTTTTTTAGAGTCATTTTTTATACACAGAACTTACAAGTAACCTGTCGAAGATGTCAAAAATACAAATCATGCATATCTATGTGGAACATACCTTCATATTAGAGACCAGTATGCTTTTTTCTTTCCTAGTTTGCGAGTTTGACCAGCAATTTGAGAGGCGATTTTTAAAAATCCTTTCAGTCCTTGTATGGACGGTATAACTTCTTTTCTTTTACATAAAAATATATATTTCTTAATTTCTAAACACAGTATATTGTAATGTCCGAATGTGTTCGAGTAACCTAATATAAAAGTTTTACTATTAGTATAGAAAGTTTGGTCGTAAATTCACACTATATTTATCATTTCTGTAATTAGTGTTTTAACATGTCTACATTCCCAAAACAAATGGAGAATGGTTTCTTTTTCAGTTTTGCAGAAAGAGCATAATTCAGTTGAAACCTTTTTCATTTTATATAACAATACATTCGTACCTAAAACTCTATGCACTATTGTTATTTGAAACCATTGTGTATATGTATCACTACTTACAACAAAAACACTACAATAGATATTTCTCCACTTCTCATTACAAGTAGGGTTTTCTGTATTTGTAATAAATATACTGTATATCGTATGTATACCCTTACTAAAAATAGGTTTCATATACAAAGGTATAATTGGAAAAACATACTCTAATCTTGAGGTATCATCTTTCATATGTAAAGTATTCATGAATTTTTTAATTACATTTTTTATACCTAAATAAGTTAAAAAAAAATTAATTTTTAATCCTGTCTTTATTTCTAATTCCCGTCTATCAACAAAAATACCATTTCTGTTTACAACATCTTTCATATACCTTATCCCGTTATCATACCATTGTTTTATGTAGATGCATTTCTTATCAATTAACACATTGTGATTATAAAAGAGAGGCATATCTAAGAAATCATCTATTGATGTGATATACATATTTTCAATTAGGTTAGAGTAAGCACGTAACACATCAATCCAAAAACAATTCTTTGTCTGTTTTATCTATATAATGTTTACCACAATTGTACAGCTTTTCAAAATTTAACAGACTGTTAACAAAGTTATAACATCTATTATTTGCAGTTGTTGCCAACCTTCGTAGCCAAGTCAATTTTAGACTTTTCATATAATGTACAACATCTATCATCTTAAGACCACCTTCTGTATAATTTTGTACAAATATAGAGCTTTTAATTTTTGGTGGTCCTTGCCATACAAAATCGTAAAACAATTTACTTATTTCGCGTAATGTCTGAGTATTAGGGTTAGGCAGCGAAGTAAAAATATGTGTTAAAAGTGGCAAAAGAAGAGATTTTATAACAGTAATCCTACCTATTGGTGTAAGCAATCTTCTCTTCCAATGTGAAATGATATTTTTTATTTTGTCTATTTTCTCCCTAAAATTCAATTCTACCATTTTATGAAGGTCAATATGGAATGTCAATCCTAGTAACCTAAAAGATGTGGTACCCCAATTTAATTTCCATTTAGTTTTTATTGATATTGCACTGTACTTTAACGCGCCTATCCATACAACATGCGTTTTCTCGAAATTTACTTTTAAACCAGAGTATAATGCAAATTCATGTAGAATATCCAGAGTACATTTAAAAAGAGTTTTCGGATCCATCTAGAAGCAAGGACGTATCATCTGCAAATTGTGATATTTTATATTCTTCACCATTAATGTTTATGCCTTTGATATCTTTATTGTTTCGTATTTTTATAGCTAAAATTTCCGCACATAAAATAAAAATATAAGGGCTTATTGGATCCCCCTGACGACAACCACGCCCTATGGTGAAAAAGTCAGATAAGTATCCATTTAGCTGAATTGACGTTTTGATATCTGTATAAGATAATGATATCCATTTGTTAAACATTGGCCCAAAGTTGAAAAAATCAATTGTTTCTTTAATAAATTCAGTGGATAGGGTATCAAATGCCTTTTCGAAATCGATCATCATTAGAAGTCCTGGAATGTGGTTACTTTCAGTAAATTCCATAATATCATACAATAGTCTAATATTTTCCCCTATGAATCTACCTTTAATAAACCCTGTTTGATCTTTTTCTATAAGTATATCTAACACCGACTTGAGTCTTTTTGCTATTGAACCTGAGGCTAACTTATA